>CM059286.1:4270195-4650195 GCA_030347295.1 Setipinna tenuifilis
AAAAATATATATATATCATATTCACTTTAGTTAACATTACGCTTGTCTTATTTTGTACAGATCTAAAAAGACATTAAGACGTTTTAGCCGCGTTGACTTTTATTTTGAAAAAACAAAACAAATTCCGGAAGTCGCTGCAAATCACATGTTTGTAGCAGGTTTGTAGCCCACTAGCTGCTAAGTATTGGTCAATGTATTTGTCTTTGAAGTAGAGACATTTAGAATATTTTGAGCAAAAAACAACGGCAGAATTTTGTATCAAGTTCAAGACTTTATTGCTGATTTGAATCGATGTTTGACATTGCTATGGTTGGTACCAGCAATGTTACTTAAGTCTATAGCTTGAAGACACACTTGGCTACCTATAGGTAACGTGAGGCGATACACTTAGCACATCTCAAACTTCTCTTGTCCTAAATTGATTCCAGAAAATTACAAAACTACAGTCTTGGTGGGTTTAGATGCTATTACTCCAGTATCACCCAAAACTGTTTTGAAGAAATGTGTGATTATTAGTTGCACAGAAAAGGATCATGGCCACTGATCTACTGAGGGGCAGAAAAGTTCCTGAAGATTCGGTGCAGTATTCCTTGTTTCTTATAGAGCCTAATTCAAAGGACAGCGAAGACAACAAACGAAAATTGTTACATTTGAAGGAGCAAATCTTGACCCGGTTCGCTAATCTTTTAGCGCAGTACATCTGGCAAAGCCAACCGTTCAGTCTGAAGTATCAACCAGAGACAGGTAGGCATTCCTTTTTCACTTAATCACTTAGCCTACATCTCTCGTAGGCTACAGTTTGGCGTGGGTTGTTTCGCTTTTTTAAAGCTAAATCAGGCTGCTGTCTAGAACCAATGTGTTTGGTGTTATGTGTCCATGTGGGTGCCATGTTTATGTTCACTCATTGTGCTTCATGCGATTTTCACGCATAGGGTCTGTACCTGCGCATATCGGGGGCTCCACAGAGTTCGGTGATAACGTGGAAGATGAGTGGTTCATCGTGTTCCTGCTTCAGCAGATCACAAAGACATTTCCAGAGCTTGCGGCCAAAGTGGAGGATAATGACGGGGAGTTTCTTCTGATTGAGGCAGCAGACTATTTGCCAAAGTGGCTGAAGCCAGAGAACAGCGAGAACAGGGTGAGGGTTTAATGCTGAGTTTGTGGTTGTAGTTAATTAAACAAAAAGATATTGAGGGGCTTGTGGCCCTGCCCATGAAACCAGTACAGTTCCCAACATTAACGGTATAGGCCTACTTGACATTTCTACAAAGCCCTGCTCATGCCATAAACTGATAACTATGCCACTCACCACACAAAAATTACAAATACTGGTGTGCGGTTATGACTCTAACTAACTGATTTCGAGTGGTATCGTTTATCGTGTGTCTGCATATATTTTTCAACCAACTGAAAAAATTGATAAGAATTAAAAGTACTTGTGTATCCCAACAGTTACAATTTTGTGATTCCGGTGGCCAGCATCACTCATCCTAACTGGGGTTATCTTTCAGGTGTTTTTTTCTAATGGCCAGCTGCACATCATACCCTGCCCATCACGGCCTGGTGAAGTGGGTTGGTCCCAAGATGAAGTGCCAACTATAAGCCAGGCTTTTGCTTTCCTGTCCTCCAACAGAGAAGCCTGCTTAACAAGTCTCAAGATCCGCACAGTGCTTGGAAAGAGACTAGACTGGTGAGAGACCTGTTGTTTAACAATTTGTAGCTTATTTAAAGATCTCAATGCATGCTCCTTTTTGGACAATTTAAGTCTGTTTTTTGTTGTTTTAAAAAAAGTATTCATAATATATTACGGTCAAATGCCCAGAATAATAAATCAGTTAATCTATGCAAAATTAAAATGATATAATTAAAATAATTTCAATTATTTAAGTCCTTGACTAGAGGAGCCTGCTTCACAGTGGCCTGTTTTGAGTACCACACTGCTCAAAAACAAAATTAAAAAGTAGCAGTTGTCCTCTTTATTCATGGGTATCAAAATCAATTCGTTGTAACAGAGGTTCATAAACCTCAGAAAGATGGTGGTTGTGTTAGATACAGCAAAAAATGTTTAAGTAAGAGAGGGCAACATTTGTCCACCAAAACAAACAATAAAACCCAAACAAGATCAATCTGTGACTTTGGATGATGTTTTAATTGTAGAGATAGAGCAGATCATAATGCACTGAATTGCATTCATTACAGTCACATTACAGCCTTATTGGAGCATGTTGGACATGGTCATACATCCACCTCTTGACTTTTAGTTACCCTGACAAGATCCAGATGAGTTTCCATCGGGCCCACTGTTTCCTGCCTGCTGGGATTGTCACAGTGCTGGCTGAGAGACCTGATCTGCTCGCCCCTGCCGTGTCTGCTTTCTACCTACGAGACCCAGTTGACCTCCAAGCCTGCCGCACCTTCCGCACATTTCCTCCTGAGACCAGGGTTCTTACTTCGGTAATGGCTTAAGTTCCTATCCTCCTTGTAAAAAATGAATATCCAGGCATATTTTGTCAGTGGTTTTGAGTTTTAAGCCTCACATCATAAGGAAAATTGCAATTAGGTTAACAAAAGTAAAAAAAACCTTCAATCTTTTTGCTTCTTTTTCCTCTGATTCCCTCATATGCTTGTATTCCAGGTTACTTTCACACGGTGTCTGTATGCTCAGCTCCAACAGCAGACCTTCAAGCCAGACCGCCGGAGTGGCTACATCCTCCCTTCTTGCACTCATCCCCTGTACCAAGCCCATGAGCTGGGCATGAAACTGGTGAGGAGTTCCCCCAGAGATGGCTAGTAGTAGTAATATTTTGTAATATTTAGTGGAAAAAATAATTTGCAGTAGTGGTAGCACCTATACACACACACACACACAGTACACCAGTACGCTACTATACCCCACAACTTCTGCAGATATGGCTAAGAATGTCACTTTGTCTTACCACTTTTTCCTCAAGTGTTTCCGTGGTGTGTGATGTTGGGGTGTGTTTGACGTTTCAGGCTCATGGGTTTGAGATCCTGTGCTCAAAGTGTACAGTTCCCTCATCTGAGCCAGATGCTCCAGTCAGTTGTAACCCACAGTGGAAAAGCTTCTTGGACAGTCTGAAAAGGAATGGCTACTTTAGAGTGAGTGTTCAGAACAACAACCAAAATCAAAACAGGCTTGAAATATCTCACTTTGTGTGTTAAGAGTTCATATAGTATATAAGCCTTATCTTAAATACCTTAACTGAAAAAATAATGATGCCTTCAGTATTTTCTTTGTTTCTGCTGTAAGTGCATTACTGTTGTGCCTGACTTACTGCGTGCGTGCATGCTATGTGTTTGTGTGTTATAGGGGGAACTACAGGGCTCGAAATGCTACAAAGAGCTGATGGCTGCAGCAGAAAATGTCTTCAAACAATCATTCATGACCACTCCAAGGTAATTTTGAATGTTGTTGGTGTCTGTTTTGAGTTTGGGTGCTCTGCATGTTCATGTGTATTCAGTGTTTTTATTGTGTGTTTGCTGGCTGTGCAGCTCTTGTGTGAAGTCTCCAGGTGAGGAGGTCCTGCAGATTCTTCAGAGCTCCCCCTATGACCTGGAAGAACTCAAGAAGCAGGAGAAGCACCTCCAACCTCCAGACAGTCAGTACCTCCATCACAATTTTTTTTTAACTTTGAAACGCTTTGCATTCCCTCCTGTTCTTTTTATCTACTTTTTACAGTGGTTTCAGAGTGAATTTCAGACAATATCCTGTTTAATTCAATGTGAAAGAATTTATTGTCAATGTTATTTTTAGTTTAATCAAATTTAGCTGGTCAATCCATCAATCTCCGGTTGTGCCAGTCTATGAATATGCTAGTCTTCCAGTAAGCCAATCACAAAGCATGTGGAACATACTCAGCGGATTCAGCTGTATTGATCTCGTCTGAAGACCTTGTCATTCTGTATGATTAAGTTTTTCTGACCCATTGTTTGTGGCAGTTTTCAGTGGCCTTCCCCCTGATTTTCTTACACCTAGTTAGTTTTCTGACTTCAGGTATGTGGGCATTAAGCGTGTGTGAACTGGCCCTTTGTGATCATAAGATTAACGTTTGAGAGTTGATGAATTTTACCACATTCTTAGCAGTTGGAGTGGCTATTTGATCATGAGTTTTAGGCAGGGCAACTGTAGTTCTTTACAGTTCCCACTTTGAATGCTATGGACCACATACAGCAGGTCACACCATATCATGGCACGAATCAAGATTTATCAGTCATGCATATCATATGCTATGAACCGAAATGTAATTGAAATTGACTCCACCAAAGTAGGAACATTGCCAGCAGGGGGCGATGAGATTACTTTTTCTCTCTACAGTGAAATGGCAATAGTGTAACCACATTTTCAAGTCAAGTAGGTGTAGTCACACTCACTTTGAATATGTACCCTTGACCCCAACAGGTGACAGTTGGCTCAACCTGACTCCTCAGGACCTGGAGCAGATCCTGCAGGACAGAGCAGGCCATGGCGTGAGACAAGTCAAAGACGGAAGGGTGGGGGCTCAGAGTAGTGACCAGTCCGGAGCGAGAGTGACTACTGGGGGAGTGGAGGAGGCTGAGCAGGAGGCCAGCTATAGCCTAGTGGCAGTGACTCAGGGGATGAAGAACTTCATCAATGCCATGTCCTCATACGAAGGAGCAGAGTTGCCCTGGTGAGGGCAAAATTTCAACACCAACATTAGAAAGCATGCAATACAAGCACACTCACACTGTTAAATCAACAATTTAATGCATCATACAATTAATAAGTCCAAGTAATTTAATTCCCTAGAGTAAGATAAAAATGTGTGGTATAGGCTGTATTTTGTTTAGTTCTGAACTAATCAGGTTAAATCTGTTATATTGTTTGTTTGTTCAGGTCCCAGTGCAACGAACCCTTCAGCTTTGATGACCAATCAGTGACAAGTGCTTTGGACAGACTCCTTGGTATGTTTAACTGACCAGGACTGTTATGCCTTTTTGGTGCACAATGTGTGTCATAAATAAGCTTGGCAAAGTCTCTCTGTCAGTCATTGAGCACCGTGTTCTTGTATTGTGTCAGTCTGTAGAGGAGGGTGGTATGGCACATTGGGAGGTCATAGTCTCTGGTTCCTCTGGGTCAACTAACACTTTCTTCTGTTAGGTAGTAGCAATAATACATAGACATTGAATTTAATCAAGCACAGGGACAGAGATGGACAAATCGGCCTGAGAAACTGAAAGTTCTGCCATATTCCATATTCCTGTGCTCTTAATATGGGTTATTTCTGTAATTATCTATTTAGCTTAGCTGGAGGATTGTGCTTATTAGGGTACACTGTTTCTGTGAATCAGATGGGACAAATATGTGGCAGGACTTTTAGTTTCTGATACCGGTATGTCTACTTCTGATTCCAGACGATGGTACATTTCGAGTGTAGGTGTATAGTTCCAGGAAGAGGCATGTGGGAAAATGTGAGCAGAAGTTTTAAACTTTTACATGAAATACTCCCCAGTCATTTAACCATGTAATTTTAAAAGGGAAAGATGATGACGAGTTGGACTCTGATGATTTGGAGGAGGAAGATGATCCTGATCCTGATGATGAGGAGGATGAGGCTTTTGGCTTTTCTGGTTCTTGCGAGCAGTCTGGTGCTGAAGCTCTTGACAGTCTGAAGAGCTATATGGACCAGATGGACCAAGAACTGAGGGGCACACACATTGGGAAGAGTTTTATACAGCCTGAAAAAGTAAGTACTAGTTTTGCCTCAGTTTAAATTATTTCTAAACTTGACTTGTAAAGATTTAATTTCAAAATGACAGTGGCTGAAAAACTACCCCAAGTCTGAATGTGCTGCCTGTAAAAGTTCTCGGCTCATTTTCAATGTTAGGCCCCTTATTACCTTACCAATGAAATGTGGAGCTACTTCAAGCCTTGTAAATAGTTTAAAATAGCTAGCAATGGTAGTAATAGTAGTTTTAATAGTTTAATGTCCTTTTAGAAGCCCCACCTTTAAAGGTTTTAAACTTTTTGAAGTGCATTGATGTGTACAAACGTATTTAATTAATTAATTTATTTCATTGTTATGTTTTAATCTCATGTGATATTAATTACCTATATTGGCCATGAAATAGCCATAGATGCTTAACTGGCAATAAACATAAACAAACAAACAACCTTTTAGAAGCATCCACTAAAATAAATCAAGCTTAAAATGTGTGGTGTTGCTACCCAAGAAACATTTGAACTTGCAATATACTCCAAATTCATTTCACACCAGACTTCCATTATTCCAGTATTACCATGTAGCATCTAAGTCTGAATTTTTCTTCAACAGCAGGACAAGGAAGCCAACTCGTGTGCAGCCAACGGAGGTAATCCCAGCACTGAACAGGAAGAAGAGATACAACCTCTAGATGTGGACCTTAATCTAGTCACCAATCTGCTTGAGTCACTGGCTTCACAGGCAGGCCTCGCTGGGCCTGCATCAAACCTGCTGCAGAGCATGGGCATTCATCTCCCGGCAAATTCAGACCGGCCCTAGATTTTTTGATGAACCCCCAAAATCACTGAGTCTGCAGAGTATTCCAAATAAGTAATTTAGTGATTAACCTAGGTAGGTTAATTTGGAGTGAGTCATTAACCTCCTTAAGGAGGAGACATCTGGCTTTATCGTTCTTGCAAAGCAAAGGCACAGGGCTCTCCTTTTAGGAGGTTCACCATACCTTGGTAAGTGACTATACCTGCTCTCTGGAAATACCCCCTTGATGATTACCCACAAGTTCCTCTAAGGACCAAGCTCTTTTGTGACATGAGTAAGCACTTACACAGGGACAGCTGAACTGACAAAGTAAATACCAGATCACACACAAAAAAACAGGTCTGCCACGTGGTTTATCATGTCTCTCAAAATAAGCTCCACACTTCTCTCTTCACATTGTTACTAAAACAAGCAGTGCTGTTTTATTTCACATAATTCAGTGCATTACTGCCTCTGTGCATGACTGCAAACCAGGATATTGAACTGGACTGATGACTTTTGTCAACTACTGTTTGTGTAGTCTGAAAAAATACAATAAATTATTTTTTCACAATTTTTTATCATTGAACATGTCTTTTGTTCCAAAGTTGCCAGGTATAAACTCTGTTGGAGTATTTCTGATAAAGCATGGTTGACCTTGTGTTATCATGCGTGACCAGTTTTGGGTAAATCAGTAAGCTAATACAGAAAAAGTCCAAACCATTCAGTAGTCAAAGGCACTGCTTCATCATTTATCCGTTTCAAAATGGCTAACACATTATTAACATAGTTTAAGTCTGGTGGGTTTCAAATGTCTTTTAAAATTCTGGCAGGGTTGGCCAGCTTAGTTGCATATCAACACATCATAGCAGTTGCCACTACTTTCATATAATGGTTCTGGGTTAGATTTTAGCCAAGCTTTGTAACTGCACTGCAAGAGCCCTAAGAATAAATCTGTCAGGGGTGAGCAAACTTCATCCACATCTTTGTCCACCATTTAAGACACATGTGAAAAGCCCTCAGTGTATGCAGTTACTTTAGTAATTATGAAGAGTTGGCCGCAGGGAAGAGTGAGTGTACTTCACCAATGACTAATGCTCCACAAACAAAGTCATCTCTGTACACTCATCAGCATTCAGCATTCACAAGTAAAGACATGTTTCATGGAAAGTGGACTTTTTTTGTTACATCCACAACTCCAATAAAATGGCATGGCATTTCTATAATGTGAATGGTTACATGAAAAATTACTATTTTCTACTTTTGGCTATAAAACTGGCATGAAACAATTGTACAAAATATTTAAATAGTATTATAGTTGTTAATGTGCTGTCATGTCCATAATGATGTTGTCGAGTTCTACCATCTCTCATCTTTGTGCTCTACCTCGACAACAGCAGGCTGTAAAAAGGAAGGGTCAGTTCTCGGGCAGTGTAAAGCAAGGAAGCTGCCAGAGGGGAAAAGTACAGTGCGGTCATGTCCACTAGGAGGTGCTGTAGAGCTCCAAGCAAGAGGATGGCCAGTAGGTATCCCATGAAGAGCAGGGTGTGCCAGTTTCCCTCTCTCAGGGCCTTCGGTCCATCAGGGTGCAGCAGGCACATGAAGCCCAACACCAGGCAACGCATCACCACCAGGGAGTAATAGCAGTCAAACGTAGAAATGTGGCGGCGTTGGGCCTCTGCAACTTTGGCCATCCAGGTAAGTGAGAGGCTGTGGAGGAGTACGCTGAGAGGAGCGTATATCCACTCCAGTGGCTCAACAAAATACACACCCATGACAACTGACAAGTAAACAGAAACACATACATAAGTGGAGAAGCCAGAAATATTGGGTGGACACAGACAAAATTAGGTGGGCAAAGCCAATAACATGTAAAACGTGAGCTAGGCCACCTATGTCAATGCACTGCAAAGAAAATCGCCTGATTGACAAGTGGGTGGGCCCATGGCTATTCACATGGCATACATCTAGGATCTATTTCATTCATCTGTTTCCTTTATGTTATTTTATATAGGATCTAGGATTGCATACCTCTAATGGCCATGGAACCGAGAGTGACACCAGCCAGTAAACATGTCAAGTAGAGACGGGGCGTTGTGTTCAGTGTCAAGATGTGGCTCCATAGTACACTGAGGACTGGCAGCAGGCGTGTGAAGAGTGGGTAAAGCCCAGAGTGGGAATTGGCCAGGGCCCAGAGCTCCAGCACAGCCTGGGCACTACCACACACTGCCGGCACAAGCATCTGCTCCCCGAGTCTGAGGCTGTACGGCCGGAGAGATACCACACCGACGCCATGCAAGCCCAGACACACCAGGTAGATGATGAGGACCTAAGAGAACATCCTCTCATTATGGCCACTCGAGTATTTACATGCAAGTGAAAGCAGACACACATGCTGTCATATACCGCCAAAGCTGAGCCACAAAAAAAGTGAGCCCGTTACTACACAAAAAAAACACGGCTTATTTATGTCATCTAAATCTGTTATTAGGTATTTTGAGATAAAGATGTAACTTTATTTGGCAGTTTTTGCATTAATTCTAGTTCTAGGAGTAAGGTTTAAATTTCATTTGAGGCAACTAATTTCCCCCAATTGTTTTAAGTAAGCTGTTTTTCTGCAGTAAGAGATATGCTTTTGAAGGATTACCTCTTGAACTTTTTCTTCTTAAACAACAGTTTAAATGCTGTCACATATTTTACATATTTACATAAATATTACAAAATAAACTGACTGAGCATTATAGATACAAACAACAACCACAAAAAACACCCTGACTTGTAATTATGTACTTAAATTTTACTCTTAGTAAAGACAATGACAGCTGTAATTGCTAAACATTTTTTCCTCCTGATTTTAAATTTTCAGTATTGAAGTAAAATCCCCAAGCTGTTTAATCTACACACCGTGTAGTTTTTTGGTTTGTGTCAGAATACTAGAAAACAGCTTTACTATGACAAAGGTTTCATCAGGGCTCTTAATGGTTTTTACAAGATACAGTATGTGCATGCTTTTTAAGAAAAAGTACAACTTGAGCTTGAGCTTGAACATCACTTTTTAACATTCTCTATACTTCAGATACATTGCAACATACAGTTAATGTTGCTGACGTAAAAAAAAACAACAACGGTGACTATGCATGTGTAAAAGTGACAAGCTGGTAAATGTGTGAGTTTGGGAAAGACATCAAAGTTAATCTATCTACATAATAGCGCATCGATAAATGTACAACTTTTAAGTGATTAATTTAAGCTAAAAGTAGTCACAAAGACTTCCAGAGGACATTTCTCTGTTACATTCATACTCCTTTATTTAGTATACAGATACCAGTGTGTCAGTACTCTGTGCCTGTTTGATAAAGAAAATGTGTGTTTTTTACCTGTGCAAAAGTAAGTGGCATTGCATAAGGATAGTGATATTGTGGAATGAAGATTCCACAGACAAGACTGTGCAGTCTGTCCACCTGAGCATATAGCACCACAGCCAGCACAATGCCACAGAACACCAAGGAATTCCTGAATTCCGATGAATAGAGGCCACATATGCTTAAAACATCAGAGAAGTACTTTCTTACGGCTATACATCTCCCCCTGTAAATCCAGGAGAAGCTGATTAGATGGAATAAATTAAATAAATTAAAGTAATGCTTTAAATAACCCAACGATACGCACATGCTTAAAAACACACTTTCTGTCCAAACATGTGTACAGTAATGCATTGAGAACATTATTTGGTAAGCATTGTACTGCCAGGTCGTTTAAAGCCTGGCTATTTAAATGTGGATGGAAAAAAAACTTTCTAGCCTAGGCGGTTAATGTATTATTTTTTCAGTTAAATTGCCGTTATTAGCCTACATACCATTTTGATAGCTTGCCTGATCTACCGCCATGATGGATCTCCATATCTACCTTCACATTCCAGCCACGAAAAGTTGACAGTGGGAGGACATGGAGCTCGGGTCATTCCGCGGCTCTATCTGGTTTACCTGAAAAAGTTAGAAAACTTCTTTACTTCTTACTATTTATTACACGCCACTGATGTGACACACAATTTGATTTTTTAGCCTAGAAGTTAAACATGAAGTATTTTTGGTTGATTTATAATCTTCGGCATAACATTAACTCTTAAGTGACCTAGGCTGTGTGTAATCGTCCCATACATTGTCTTCATTAAAGCGTTAACATTCAACCAGGTAAACAACACAAAGTGGATACATAAAGGTCAAATCTTTAATAGGCTAGTGGAAATTAAGCGGTAGTGCGATAACGCCGGTGTATATATAACATTACATTTCTTTTGTCGCCACTTACCCAGGTATCAAAGACAAAACTGTCTAAAGCTGTATATTCTGTCTACTGGTTCCAAAAAAAATTCTTAACGAATTTTTGAAAACTGTGAAAAGCCCATACCTCCGTCCCATAACAGTCTTCAGTTAAGTACGCTACTACGACAAATAACCCCTGCAGCACGCTCGTCATTGGCCACTGAACTGTGAGTTTGCACATGGTCAATTTTGAACATCTGTTAATATGGACTTTGAGTCTTCTCATTCTGGCCCCAGAAAACCAATACTATCACTTAGTATGTGACGTGATGTACACATAGGTTTTATTATTATTGTTATTATTAGCCTATCACTCCTACAGACCTTTTTAACATAGAATTAAACTCACATTTGAGTTGTTGGATTTCAAAATGTGGATCACCTCAAAAATACAGGTGGCTGAGAGTCAGAACAGGGGTTTGTCAGAAGCATTTGTGAAAGATACCTTTCATTCCTTTACTTCAAACAGTGGTGAATATGCAACACAGAGCATAGCACAGTCATACAGTGTTGCAAACATAGCAACTAGTCCTTAAAAACCAGTAAGATAGACTAGACCCATCTTTCATTAGTAGCAGAACAACAGGCATATGTTTCTGACATGTTCAGTTGCCCCTCCCATCTTATTTCTTTAAAGAAGAGATGGCTAGAATTACACAACGTACAACATAGAATATTCATGGTATTCGTGGTTGAGGTTATGACTTGCTGATTTACAACACTGATTGCTGTTGCATATACGGTGTCAAACCTTTACAGAGACCGTGTTAATTAACATGTCCTTGTGGACACCCACCAACAAGTGCAACCTAGTTAACATAAATAGGAAAAAAAGACATAATAAGGGCAAATATAGTGGGGCAATCTACTGCTCCAGTTATGGACATAATATAATTACTTAAAGGTGCTAGAGGTGGGATTGTGGCCAAAACTGGCATTGCAATTTAATTCAAAGTTCTGTAAAGCACTGTTCATGCTCAATTGGCATGAGGCAAATTACAAAGTGAAATAAACACAATCTGCAAGCTATAAATTATGTTTTAAGTAATTCAAGTATGTTGTCTGTATCTTCTTGTCCGGTAAATCAGTATTTTAATTTAACATGTTTTCTAAATCTCTGGTTACATATCAGGGCCATTGTATGAATACTTGCTGTACATTTCTTATAGTACCGTTAAGTGTAAAGTTGGATCATATATTTCACCATTCATGCAGGTGCCAGACTTCCCTCATCATGCGTCTCTCTCTGACCTGTCACACACAGTTCTCCCTTGCTTGTCTAGAGCTCTTCATACCAATTCGTTGTCATGGCAGCCAGCTAAAATAAGGCATCCAGAGAGAGTGAAGCAAAGAAAAAGTGAAAGAGAAAGAGCTGAGGGAGGGAGGGGGTGGTTGTTTGTCCTGTCTGCATGGAAGGTTTGTGAAGACCGCAGTCTTTTTGCACACATTTTGAGGATGTGAAAGGACAAAATGTGCTGAAACTTTCATGAGTGAAATCTTTGAAGGACTACATAACTCTTCTTATGGCTTTGCACTGGATATCAAGATGACCGTGCACTCCCGCCGGCTACTTGTTCCATAACAGTCACAATAACGAGGCCTTTGGCTACAGGTCCCTAATGCCTTCCACTGAGAACAATGGGCATAGTGCTGGCTAGGTAAGGCTACATTTTAACAAACATTAATGAACAAAAAATAAAAAAATATATGTCTAAGAGCGTTTTTGTGTACTCACAGTTTTTTTTTTTCTCTAAACATTTTGTCCATTTTCCTGTTTGTCTGCTATTCTTTTACAAATGCACACATTATAGAGTGGATAAATGCCGAGTTGTACCTTCAATACTAACCCGGAGAGCTGCTTCATCAAACCATGCTGCCCCCTGCAGGGAAGTGAATGGAACTGTTAATTGTTCAAACAGCAACACCATTCCTCCTTTCATCTCAGCAGAAAGCACTAGTGAAGGTAGGTACTAGGGCCATAGCCTACTGTCAGTAATATTATGGAAATAACTGAACATGCGTTGTGTGTGTGTGCTGTGGTAATTGTGTGTTTGTTTGTGTAGAGGGGCTTCTGGTCCCTGCCACTCCAGAGAGAGCAAACATCCAGAGGGGCTACATTACTCCGCAGCAGGTGTACAATCTCATGAATGCAGAGGCAGGACAGCCGGCCCTCCATGACCCAAACTACATCCTAATACTGGACTGCCGCAGTGCAGAGAGGTACAAACATTACATAAACCATGCACACACGTATGCTTTAACAGTCTGACACTTAAAAAATCTAGCATCGTAACAAAGAAGACATAAGAGTCAAATCAAAAAGAAATGTACGTGTCTTGAATAATTAACTGTACACAAGTGTGATAAATCTGTGAACCGCCTGTCTCAGTCAGGTCAAAGTCTTATGCTGTTGTAGTATTGGAGTGCATTTTATAAAGACGGCTGACAAGACATTTTGTTTAGTAGAGGCTGGGGTGCCACTAGAAATTTTAGAACCGATAGGAAGAGTACAATTTTGGGCCCTCTTATTGTGTGTAGATTCAACAATGCAGAAGGTAAATGGACTGTATTTATATAGCACTTTTATCCAAAGTGCTTTACAGTAATGTCTCACACTAACCCATTCACTCACTCACACACCAATGCCTGAAAACTGCCATGCAAGGTTCTTCCAAGCTTATTGGGTTCAGTGTTTTGGTCCAGGGCACTTTGACCTAGTCAGGATGAGTGGAGATTTCCTCCTGAGTCACTGTCGCCTAAAGGGCCCAACCGGTTGATGCTGGGACCCTAGAATTGCTCTAACTTCCCTAACAATTTTTCTAACAATTCCCCCCTCCCCCTTATTAATAATATAAATAGTACCCTCAGATGGCCCTTAGAATTGTCCCCGTTACCCCCTCTCCCTACCCAGTGTCACCCCTTGGTGGTGGTAGTTGAGGTAAACTCCCCCACTCTCTTTTTACAGTGCTTAGGCCTGATTGGTGAGTTTATAGTTTTGCACCTACGTGTCATGAAGCTGAACGACCATGTTTGATCAGTTGGTTCTTAGGTGTGGTATTTTGATAGCCAGTGTTAAGAAACTGCAAAAAGTGATATTGTGTTAGATTTCTGTGTCATAGGTAGAGAGGCTTATTAAATGTTTTCCAAAAAAGTGTGAGGCTTATGGTGTGCTCACAGTAATGTGGGTCTGGGCTGAAATTTTTCTACTTGAGAGTTGGGTTTTTACTGACTGTGTGTTATGTTACAGTTTTGTATCTCACTTATATAATCTTCTAACAGTTGCAATCTTTAAAACAATTAATATTTCATTGTGAAGTGAAATGTACATGTGTTCAAATTGTTTACCCTGTTAGTAAGGAAGTGAAGACCTTTTGAAACAAAAGTGTTACCTCACTGCTAGTGTGCTTAGCAGATAATCCTAGATCTGTTAAACTGCAAGTTCAGCAAAATCCATTGCAAGTTCTCTGTCTCTCTCCCCCCCCCCCTCTCTCACTCTCACTCTTACTCTTGCTCTCTCTCTCACTCTCTCTTTCTCTTTGTCTCTTTCTCATTCTCTCTTTCTCTCTGTGCTCCTGTGTGGGAATTTATATGTGTTTGTGCTTGTTTAGGTACAAGCAGAGTCATTTGGTGACAGCCAGAGCAAGTGTGACAGTCATGCATCCTGAGCTGGGATGTTTGATCAGCTGTGTGCAGCTTCAGGAATTTTCCATCATTCTGCTCTATGCGGAGGAAGGCCATAGCCCAGGTGCTCCAAATCATTCTCACTGCAGGATCACAATGGAAAATTTTTGGCATGACCTATAAAATACATAATATAGTGTAAAATACAAATTAACAAATATCATCCTGGCTCAACCAAAATGTTGTACAGTCCAAAGAAACAGGCTTACACTGGTATTTGTAGTATAACTCATATCCAGTGACTGAATAATGTATTTATGAAGATGTAGTAGAAATTACAGAATTTATTAAAATCACATAGTAATGCATTATTTTTACACTTAACAGAACACAAACTAAAAGAAGCTTAAACCTAAAATAAAAGTTGTAAGTTACTGCACAATTTAGCGTTAATGCATAATAGGTGACACAGCAGTGTATGTTGGTAGGTATTTGACTCCTACAAGCTCTCTGTTTGTATTTCTATGTTGTGTCTCCTATCCTGGCAGTGGGTAGCGAGGAAGCTCGGAATGACTCCATGCCCCTCCAGCGCTGCTTTTTCCAGCTAAGTGCCCTGGGCATGGATCCCGTCATCCTTCTGGGGGGCTACTCAGCCTTCCACTCCATCTACCCTTTCCTCTGCACCCCCCGCATGATCCTGCTGGAGTCGGAGCGCCGTTCCCTCACCATCTACCCCTCGGAGATCTTGGAGGGGGTGCTGTACCAGGGCTCAGCTGCACAGGCCCACGACTACCGCATCATCAAGAACCTGCACATCACCCACGTGGTCAACGCTACGGCCGAGAGCGCCAACGCCTTCCCCAGCGTGGTGCGCTACCTGCAACTGCGGCTCAATGACGACGCCCAGCAGGACCTGAGCGAGGCCCTTCCCACCGCCTCCAGGTTCATCGCCAATGCGCTGCGGGGGAGTTCTGGGGTGCCGGGGGGCCACGTGCTGGTGCACTGCAGCCTGGGACGCAGCCGAAGCTCGGTGCTCACGCTGGCCTTCCTCATGGAGCAGCGCTGCTGGTCTCTTCTCCACGCCTTCCGCTGGCTCAAGGAGAGACGGGGATGTGCCGCACCCAACGCTGGCTTCCTGCGGCAACTGTCCGACTACGAGGAGCAGCTGTTTGGGGAGAGGCTGACCTCGCTGGATGACATACGCCTGTGATGGAGGCACGGGTGCATGGACGCCCCATGGACTCCCAGGCAACTGTGAGAAAAGGTGGCACTTTCAACTACTCCTTCTCAGGCATACACATGAAAGACTCCAGTCTTATTGTATAGTGCTTGTTTTATATAGTAGACATTTTTTCCACATGTTGGGTATATTTTGAAGCGTTCCAAATATTTTTCTATGTAAATGGTGTTTTTGTAGCAGCAGGTAAGTGTGGTTATAAAGTTGTTAACGTAATGACAACTGAAAAAATATTTTTGCATTCATACATGTAGTGGATATTATCACTTCTAGCTGTTAAAGACAAGCTCTTTCCCACTAAACCTTTTTAAATTATAGACACAAAAGACTGCATTTTGTTGTTTAATTTTATCTTGACTAGTGTAATAGTTTAACAGAAGTGTTTGGTACACAAATGCTTAGAATATGTCAAATACTCCACTTACCAAATATTTTTTTACATCACCAGGTGAGGGATGGTTGGGCTGTTGCTGAAATTGTGGTTGTTTTCCATTTTGTCAATGTAATCTCGTAGAACTGAACTTACCCTCTCTCCCCTCAACAGTCCTACAGAACCTGCAAAGGTGCCTTATAACACAAAAAATTCTGTTATGAAACTTTGTTATGAATTGTCGTACTACAGATCGCTCAAGTTACTGAACTGAACCACACCTGAATTTATAGTAGCAACTAAATTGATTGACACATATTAGGGTAGTAACTGATTTAGGCTGTTTTTTTAACTGTGTGATAACTTAAGTGTGTGTCTTGGAGGAGAACACTGTTTTAAAAGTTACCTGTATAGGTAGCCTATATGACAAACCCTACCAACACATGTTGTATTAAAACACCATTCCATTACCCAGCTCAGTCAGAGTGTGTTTAATGTTTAACTCAATCCTCCTCTAGGAATTCTGCTCTATTTATTTTGTGTGTGACATGGCAACACCATGAAGCAGTCATACTATAGATATCTATATAAAAACTATGCTGTGTTAATAATCAGTAATATTATGCAGCACTATGTGGTACATCTGGTTTCCACTGCTGTCATGTGATGTACAACATTACAACGTTTGTCAGGTTCTTTTGGGTCACAGTTACCGTTAACTGTCTGCTCCATGACTGACTCATAAGCTCTTCTATCTAGACTGAATTGTTTAGAAAACCGTGTAAAGACGTACAGTATATGAACCCAAATAAGTGATTGATATCCATCCCTATTTGAACTATGAAAGGAATCATGGACACCACAGCTGATAAGGTATGTCTGCTGAGGTGGTAGCACAGCTGAGGCACAAAGCGGCTGTTGCACATCAAAGTTGTGACAGAGTTCCGAGAATCAGTAAATATTTTTTTTACCCTAACAGTTATGACTTACCAGAAGATCGCTTCTTGCATAATCTCTTGCATGCCACATTGTCAAGACTGAGAAGTAACTTTTGTCACTGATAAATGTTGAAACTGATCAAGGTACTGAAAAAGATAACAGCAATTCAGTGAAGACACAAAGAACTTTGGGGCATAAAATACTGTAGGCATGTCTTGTAATGTCATCTGAAATTAAATGTCCTTGGCGTCTTCCAGGATGCACCTTCTTGGCCTTATGAATCACTTAAGATGCGCTTTCCAACATCTCGCTAATGGTTATGGTAGTACTGTAGGCAGTATATGTCAGTATATCACACTTTGTTTTTATCTTTTTCAGAGTAGTTTCAGGTTGTAGAAGATGGTAACTAATCAGCGCCAAATATTACTACACACCTTGCTAAACCTTTTCCCCCATCACGCTTACACACACACGCACGCACGCGCGAAACACAAGTACACACAGATGCACAAAGATAAATCTATCTATACTAACAGTTTGGGCTGGTTGTAACAGTTTACAAGACCAGTTACATTACTCTGAAGCAATACCCACTGAAAAATTGATCTGGCTTTGGATCAAATGACATTTAGACCATATTCTTGAAAAAAAGCACTTGTTGGAATTAAAAAATGTGTGTTGTAATTATTATTCAAAAACGCGTGTATGTGTATGTACGTGTTCCTGTATCCATGCATGTGAATGAGAGGGATGGAGAGAGCTCCTCCCTCTGCTCTAGGCTTGCACTGTAGGCTACAGGAATTTCTTCCAAATTCAGGGAAGTGTAGAAACTTCTGGAATGTTGGAAAGCACACTGGCCAACTTCGACATAAATGCAGCAGTTTGTAGATGTGCACGTGCGATAATGTGTGCATTTACTGTTGCAATAGGCCTACTAAGAAAAAAATATGTCTGTAATAAATCCAGGCAGTAGGCTATTATGTTTCGGCGTTGAAACCAAATATATCTGTTAAGTCGAACAGCCGTGAAATTATGAATAGATATATTTTAGTGACAGTAAGACAAATAATTTGGCATTTATCTAGACTATAACTATCTAAAGAAATTAATTAAAATAATAACTGATAGACTGGTCTATGAATATTTGGTAAAGTATTACTTTCAGAAAAGACCTGTCTTTTTTATCAGGTTGGACTTTGTAGACCTGATCAACATCTTTTCGTGGGTGCTGATGCAAGACAGCATAGAAATCACGAGTGTACATTGCAAGAGAGAGCGAGGTTGCCGCAGAATTAAGGGGAGGTAAACGCATGCTCAGACAAAAATTTTGGGCTCCTCCACCTTCTGAAGACAAGTTTAGCGTGTGTGAGACTCTGCACGTAGCATCGCGTAGTAAAGCTCTGGGAAGCGGTCGTTGCCACCAGATGGCGAGTTGAAGCTTGAGGATACGCCGGCAATAAAGCACCGCTGCTCACCAAGACAGTTCAGTGAGACTCGAGAAAGATCTACGGGAGCAAGAGCAAGAATTCAGCATACAGGAAGAGCCGGATACGAAGGCAAACGTTTACTTTCAAACTGTTGGGATCGCAGATTTATAAGGTAGGCAATAATATGCCTTAATTCATTTTATTGATCGTTACAAATGTGCCGTTTAAGTAGGCCTGGTTTACAAATTGCCTTCGTGTGTTCATTGCAGACCAATCGCTTACATATAAAAACGAATTATCTGAGTAGCCAGTTCATGAACTGATAGGCCTACTTTGTTGTTTGCCAAGAAATGTCAGCCTTTTTGGGGGGTCAGAGTTGCTCTCAAAAACTGGTTTGGGATGCTGCGGAGTTAACGCGTGTTCACTGAACGAACGAACAGCGCTTACTTTCAGACGTTCTGGTCACACAATGTTTTTGTGGGTTTAAAACAAGCCTTCGTGTCCTACAATATATGCCTAATATGGTTAGGTGACTCTAAAAGCCAACAAAAAACCTCTAAACTCGCAGAAGAATTGTGGACTAGAAAGGCACTAGGCTATGTTGTTCACAACACCCACGGTAGTGACGAAGTTAGAGAGTTTCTTCTTCCCTTTTAGCATACACGGAGATGCTCAAATCACAGATGTGACAACTCAAACTAATTAGATTTACAGAACCGCTGTTTTATAAATTAGCAAGTCTTTTCGAACACATGCTTCTTGGGCTGAAAAGCTTATTTGAAATCTTTCGAAGCTTTTCTAGAAGGCAACGGGACTGCTCTGACCGTTCGGGAGGTCCTGTGGGGGAGGGTCGGAGACGTGGCAGTCCTCTCCGCTGAGCAAAAGGGGATGGCTGGATTTTTTTTTTGCTGTTACTTTTGCTTTTCCATCCCATGTGATGTGGTTAATCTCAAGCCTTAAATCTGACCTGGTTACCAGAAAAGACCGTGTGTGGATTTTATTCCTTTAAACTGAAAATCGGAAGTCATTGTTGGTCATAGGTGAATGTTGGGCCAAATACAAATTCTGAACAGGACAATTGTGTATGTGTGAAGACCGTACGTGTCCTCGTATATTTGGAACTAACTGGTTGTAAATTTCGTCAGAGGAATATCAATTATTTTTGTATGGTGGGCTAATGCAGCTGTAATGGGCTACATTCTTTTTGAAACTAGGGCTGTAATAATAAAAAAAAAACTGGTTTTCATGCATCCTAGTTTTTCAAGGATTTTTTTAAGTTACTGAGTAGCCCACCTGTGCTTGCATTTTTTCCAGTACTAGGATGGTCAATAATTACAGCAGCCTGTGGCAGTAGTAAGACAGCAGTCCAGATGAAATTGTAATGTTTTTTGCAAATAACCGAAAGCACCCCATGTTTGAGCATTTTCAGCTCACTTCACAGAAACGGTTAACAGTGGAGCTCCAAATTGTACAGAGAAACATAAATTAGCTCACAAATGGGCAAAAAAAGATTAACATGCAGTATGCAACCATTAAGCTCAGCATTTTACCTATGAACCCATATTTTACATATGACAATGACACATTTCACGTTTTCTGATAAATGTGTGTGTCTGCAAATCATGTGTGT
Organism: Setipinna tenuifilis; assembly: GCA_030347295.1. Lineage (NCBI taxonomy): Eukaryota > Metazoa > Chordata > Actinopteri > Clupeiformes > Engraulidae > Setipinna > Setipinna tenuifilis. Next base: position 4,290,239 of record CM059286.1, read on the forward strand.
GCCTAAATGTGTGTGTGTGTGAGCAAGAGAGAGAGAGACGTGTCTCTGCTCGCTTTGTCCTTTTTGTTTCAAGGCATTCCTCTCTCTCTCTCTCCAAGTGTGCTTGCCAGAATATACTCGCAAAAAGTATCATGAACTTTGCTAGACATGCTCTGAATCAAGCACAGTCATATTTGCATACACACGCGCATGCTACCACATGCATTCACACGGTGGACGCTTTACCCCAAGTGACCCACATGTTCATCCTTGTCTTGCAGTGATTCATTCTCCTGTGTGCCTGCCCATTTATTCTTCTTCTGTCAGACTCACCCCTAGATATATGCCAAGAGATTAAATAATGGTATGCACAATGTGTGTTTAGCTACATAACCAGTTTTGCCAATTTCCCTACGCATTTTATGAGAACATTGTTCTACATGCAGTAGCCCCTGTAGATTAGGTGCCAACTCAGACACCCCAGCAATCCTGCTCATCCACAGAAACCCCCCAGGGCTTAAACAGGAGCCATGTTTATACAGACAGGAGCCATTGCTGCCCCTGTTTACTTACAAACAGACAGACAGAGAGTGAGAGAGGGAGGAAGAAAAAAACACAATTTGAGTTACTACATTGAGGTACTCTGCATTCTCATAGGTGGCATTTTTTACTTTTGGGACGCCTCCAAGAGGGCTATTAGTTTGATTGCATTAGGACCACAAGAGTCTCTACATTTTGATTCTGCTGTCTTAAAAAGAAACAACTACCTTTTTAAAGAGGTACAGTGAGGATGTGCTGATATGTTTTCTTCCTGCTTTTTACAGGATGGGCTGGCTGAGTTGCCTGTTGATATTGAGTTGTTTCTTTCCAAATTTATCGGCTCATAATGATTTCTTCACCTCCATTGGTAAGAGCATTGTCTTTTGTTTACCTTTTAAGATTTTTTACTGAATATGTTTATCGTATTTATTAACAACCCGTCACTTTATCTTTACAATACTTCAATCCTTTGCAACATGATTTTGTTCAGATATGCTCTGTTTTGTATTATCTTAATGACAATAAAGTTATTTGTCTATTCAATCCATCAATCAATTCATCCATCTACATCTCCATCTCAATCTCAGGTCAGATGACAGATTTGCTCTACATAGAAAAAGACCTGGTGACATCACTAAAGGACTACATCAAAGCAGAGGAAAGCAAACTTGAGCAAGTCAAAAAGTGAGTCTGTCCTTTCTTTCTTTCTTTCTTTCTTTCTTTGTGTCCTCTCTCTGCTTTTGTCCCGCCTCCCCCCAAACACACAAATTGTATCCCCCTCTGTCCTGTACAGATGGGCTGATAGGCTGGACACCCTGACGGCCACTGCTACACAGGACCCAGAGGGCTTCCTGGGCCATCCGGTTAACGCCTTCAAGCTGATGAAACGGCTCAACACAGAGTGGGGAGACCTGGAGAGCATGGTACTCAAAGACACCACAGATGGTGAGCTGGACATTTAAAGGCAACCTTAAGTTGCTATGCTTGTGAGACCATGAATTTAGTGCACAGAGGAGGAGATTACTTCTTACAACAGTCTTATCTTTATCTAAATGAGAGCTTTATGATTTTTATAATCTCTTTATGACTTTGTTTCAGACAGTGTAAGATCATTTTAAGTTCTTAAGGTGAAGTTAGATTGGACTTATATTAGACTTCATGGGGCAGGATTTAAGGATTTAAGAAGTATCACACAAAGGCCAGATCTCACTGAATGCTTAAGTGTTTCTCCTTAGGAGAAATAAAAGCACAAGTCAGCTTAATATAAGATCTAATTTTTTTTCTGAAAGACAAAGTCAATACAATTCTAAGAAGCAGTATTTTCCTCTGTGTGCAATTTTTGTGACTTTAGGAAGTCATGCTACGTAAGTGAGTAACTTTTCTGATGTTTGAATTCAACCCCAGGCTTCATCTCTAACCTGACCATCCAGAGGCAGCACTTCCCCACAGATGAGGATCAGACAGGAGCCGCTAAAGCTCTCCTCAGACTGCAGGACACTTACATGCTGGATTCCAACACCATCTCCATTGGGAACCTTCCTGGTTAGTATCATTTAGAGTTTTTGAGTTTATGTCTGTAATTTTGTGTCTGTAATCGAGATAGTGAATGTCAGAATGCTACTGTGTGTGTTTGTATGTGCAAGGGTGTGTATGATCAAAAAAGAGATGTGAATGTTTTAAAAAAGACATGCAGTGTTTACTAGGTTTTAAATGAGCAGGTGTCTTTAACAGTAAGTTGATTTAGTTTGTTGGCCGTAATTGATCAAAACAGAGGCTGAAGCAGTATTTGTTTGTTCAAAGAAGCAGTTAGGATTATTGCTCAATCAGCGTTCAAACCACAGAAAAATGAATGCACAATATCTTACAAATAACAACAGACAGCACAGTTGGCTCCACCCTAAGAGCTATATTACACTGTTTGAAGGAATGTCAAGTTTCATCTTTGATGCTCACAGACAAATGGCTAACTGTAAATGTAATAAGGGCCCGCAGACATACATAACCAAACCACCTTTCTTTAGTCACTAATTAAGCTCAAAATAGTACTACTTTTCGGTAGGTTCCATATATATAAAACTAGGTACTAAGAATGTAGTAAGTGTACTGAAAAAGGCCCTGGGTTTAAATGGCTTTGGATTTACATTTTAATGGCATTCTTCTAAAATGGCAAGATGCTTCATAATGGAGCATCAGATTGTGGGGTATTTATTTGATCAGATATGTGATGCATTAGCATTTAAAATGTACAAAGTGCATGAAAATGAATTTTAACTCACACTGACAACTTTTTAAACAAGTACACAATATTACACATGATGGATTTCACATTTGAGCAAAACAACAAAAACAAACTATAAAAAGTGTCACAGTAATTCAGTATCGCCACATGTACAAGGTAATACTTTTAAATAATCTAATAAGAATACATTTTCACCTGAAACTTTAAACAGTTTTTCTATGGGGTGGTTGGAAAGCCCATGAGCAATACTCCAGCAAAAGCAAAAATGCTAGGGCCAGTTAAAACACTGGGTCACACTTTATTTGGATGGTCCTTTAGAATATGTACCAATGCTGAGCCTAGTAATAAACCACCTGTTTAAATTCTGTCTTGTTCAGGTTGGGGTTAGGAGTTTGGTTAATTAAGGTAACAAGTCAGTAAACGATTAATAAAGCAAAACAGAATTTCAGCAGACTATTCGCTTAGGGTGGACTAGAGTATCCAAATCAAATGTTACCAAACATCATGTGTGACAGTGATGTAAGTATTTTCTAATTGCTCTCTTCCCAGGCGTGGTCCACAAGAGCCCCATGACAGTGGAGGACTGCTATGACCTGGGCAAGATCGCTTACACCGAGGCCGACTACTACCACACTGAGCTGTGGATGGCCCAGGCTCTCAAACAACTGGATGAGGGAGAAGAGTCCACCATTGACAAGATCACTGTTATCGACTACCTCAGCTATGCCATATACCAGCAAGGAGAGCTGGAGAGAGCACTGGAACTCACAAAGAGACTTCTCACACTGGGTGAGTCCTATTTCTAAAGGCCCAGGGCTGTGTTTTTCCACTTAAGCCCCTTGCCTATGGAAGCTGATACCTAAATAAAACATTGTTATATCACAGTGAATGTTTTTTTTTTATCAGGATTTATGTCTGATGCTTAGACTCTTAAATCAGTGTTTACATTGAATTCCAGAGTGATTGTTCTTTACACTATTAATACATTTATTACATTATTGTTATTTTAACTTAATGCCACATCCATAGAAGGTCAGTAAAAACCAGAGATTACCATTGTTTTGGCTGCCAGCCAGTCATGGATTTTTAACTTAAATAGGTTTATCAGTGAATGTTTATCATTATATAAGAGTTCCATTTTCTCCCACCCAAGACAAAAGTTGATTGTTTAAGGCTGAATATTTTTTTGAAAGTTTAAAGTTGATTCTTATACACATGTGCAAATTGTGCTATCTTGGTTGTTCATAAATCATTTTAATAGTTTAAAGTTCTTTTGAAAATTCTTTTGTCCATGTGTTTGGAAACACACACAATATGGTGGTGTCTCTGTATCTCCAGACCCAACACACCAGCGAGCCAATGGAAACCTGAAGTACTTTGAGTTCCAGCTGGAAAAGCAGAGAAAACAGGAAGAAGCAGAGAAGGCTAGTCAGACTCAGAAAATGAACGACACAGAAAAGAGAGAGGCTCAGAGGAAACGCTCCAGAGACCCCCTACCAGAGAGGAAAGTATATGAAAAGCTCTGCAGAGGAGAGGGCATCAAAATGGTGAGGACTTGACACTTATCTTTTCAGTACAGTACATCTCACTTTGCCGAAATGTCTATGTCTGTCATGAAATATATTTAATATCTAAACCTAAAACAGTCCTCTGTATATATAAATTTTAATGTGGCTGTGGAACTGTTGATAGCTCATAGAAAATATGTACCAATTCTGTCATGTCAGTCATTTCCTCTTGTTAAAAGTACCTGGATCAGGGAGCAGCATGAATGAGGAGGCCCCACTTGGATGCAATAATTAAAGTTCATTTATAAAACAAATACTTTTTAGTAATTTTTTAGTGATTTGACTAATAAAGTAAAAATCACAGTTTTGGAAAATAAAACAGTAAAGCATTCAGAGCTGGAGAGCTGAAAACCCAAACAGGTGTGGGTGGCTTAGGAACAATGGCAGCACCCCTATGCATGGGGAGACCAGAACCCAGACAACACACAGAAAGCCAACAGGGCTGTAAAACTCTACTTATCTCTCTATCTTTCTTCTTACCTTTTCTTGGGTAGACTGCTCGCAGGCAGAGTCGCTTGTTTTGTCGTTACTATGACAACGGCCATAACCCCCAATACCTGCTGGCTCCGGTGAAGCAGGAAGATGAGTGGGACCGACCCCGCATCGTGCGCTACCACGACATCATCTCTGACACCGAGATTGCCAAAGTGAAGGAGCTTGCCAAGCCCAGGGTGAGTCACACACTGGGCAGAGCAGTGATGGACTGCCCAGACTACTGTGGCCTACAGCAGTGGTTTGCCTCTGCTTTGTTTTTAAAGCAGTTCAGACAAAATTGCGATGTGGGATGTGTAATGTGAAATAATAGAGCATCTTCAATGAAAATGTATTTAAGACTTACTTGAAAGATTTATTACTGTATGGTTCTGAAGCACAGTTTGTTTCCATGGTAATGTTAAGCTGTCATATGCTAAAGGCCAAACATATCCCACTTACAGAGTACTAATTTGCCAAAGGCCACAGGCGTGTGGTCACTTGCAAAAAAGCAAAGTGGTACATTTACTACCAGAAGTAGAGATCCCAGCTTCAGAAAGTAAAAACCCTGTCATGTATTCCTTCCACCTGTGAACAGAATACAGGTGATTTCACTAATTAGCTGATTTACCTGCCTCATGGTTTGCATACTCGTTAGAATAAGCAGAAAATGGTTGGATCAAATATGTGGAAGTATTTTTACTATCTGAAGCCAGGATCCTCACCTCTGTTTTTTTTTACTATTAATTTATTGTTTTGGTAAATCTTTCTCTTAGTACCCTAATTGGCATAGATATACATTTAGGCCTTAATGTTTTGTCAGGGATTATAAGGCAGATATTTAGAGAGCAGTAATTTAAAACTAAGAACATCTATGTTCAATGTTCAGCTTTCTTTTTTGTCCTGGAACTCTGAATTAGTTCTTGTAGCAGGGACTGTAGATCTGTAGGTACAATAAAGGCTCTAGTGTAGTTCTGTACATGTGGCTGCACAAGCGCAGTACATGTCATGTATCCTTAGCATACTTGTCCTTCTCTTGTCTTGCACGTCGGAGCTCTCTATAGCTGAGAGGTCAATTCCAAAAGCATGTCAGGTGTTTTCAGAAGGTTTTCAGCCGGAGTTCATTGTGGTATACACAGAAACAGTGGAAAAACATCACAGTCAAATTTGGATCTTATGTGAGTTAGGTTTTGCGCATGCACTGTCCACACACTTTTAGTGCTAAAATAAAATCGGGCAGGCATTTGGCCTCTGAGTGCCGCAAACATCATGTCATTATAATAACAAATTTCGTCACACAGCTGTTGCTGGAGAAATATATTAGAGCCTTCAGGCATTAAACTGGACAATCTGTTTATATTTTATGGTCTTGGTTACTTGCATTTTTGTAGTGTATCTTGTGCTGAATAAACTAAGGAAGGTTGAGGCATGATCCTGGCCTGTAAGTGGGCATCTTCTGCCTGGCAGCCCTCTGGAGTGGAGTGTGTAAAGGCTCGTTCACACCAAGACCTATAACTACAATGATAATTTTAACTGTACCTTTGTCAAGATCGGAACAGTGTCATTGGGATCCTTTTCAGATAGATTTTATGAACTATAAAAGCACTGTCAGCAAATCAGGATTCATTAGAATTTATAGGATGACTCATTCTTTTTTATTTGTTTACACTCATGATGAAAATTGTTATAAAAAAAGTCATTCTTCAGTGTGGACGGTCGTATCGTTATAGTTGTCATTAGCATTATAGTTCTTGGTGTAACCAGGCCTTTGGGGCTGTGTAGGGCACAGTGGAGTGTATGGAGTGTAACCCCTCTCCTGGCTCCGCAGTTACGCAGGGCCACCATCTCCAACCCCATCACAGGTGTGCTGGAGACGGCCCAGTACAGAATCAGCAAGAGGTAAGGTTTCCCCCAAGGTGGGGCTCAAAGTGCAGGGGGGTCCCCCAGCAAAGCCGTCGCCCGTCCCCAGCTGGCTTCTCCACTCAGTTCATGGACACTTCTGAGCTGTAAGCCTGTGTATGAATGACCAAAACAAAAAAACAATCCAGTCCTGTAATAGATGCAAATTAGGTTCCAATAGTGCAGTTGGCCCTGTTACTGCCCAGAAGTGTCCATGCTGCTTTAGACACTGGCATAGTTGGTGTGAGTGGTAGAAAAAGTAAAGGAAGCTCTTATTTACTTTTTCCAGCATTAAGTGTTAACTGGCTTTTTGCTGTAGTAGAACTGGGGCTGTAAATCTTCCACTGCAATCAAGGGTTTGCAGGTAGGTCTGCCAATACATGCTTACAGCTGTGATTTATGAGGTCGACCTAATATGTTAAGTGGAAGTTCGCCCTGGTTCAACATACAGTGACTGTTATTTTCAGTTGAAAGATAGCTAGTGACCATCTATCTTTCTTTTTCTCTCTTTCTTTGTCTGCCTCTATGTCCATTCCCATTCCTCTATTTGTCTGATTGGCCTTGTGTGTCTGTCTTTCTCTTTTCTCCTCTTTTCTTTTTGCTTTTCTGTCTGGGGAGTAGCTAAGACGTGCTACGGTACACGACCCTCAAACTGGAAAACTCACCACCGCTCAGTACAGAGTCTCCAAGAGGTAAGGTGTTAGACTTCACCTGCCTGTCTTGCCTCAGGTGGCCCCCATTCAGTAGCTGCTATTGAAGGGCTGTTACATCATATTAACATGTGTGATCTCTAAGCTGCGAGGACCCCTGTTTCTGTGCAGGGAGATGCACGGCCACCTCAAGCTAAGGGCCTTTGCAGCGGTCCAGCTCAGACTGAGAGGACCCCTGTGTCCGTGCAAGCTGATAAAAGGCCACCCCAACCTCCTAGCAACTGAACTGGTAAATAGGAAGTCATCTATGTACACTGAGCATGGATGTGCTCAGGTTAAAATGGAGGTTGGGGAGAGCAGCTGCCGTGCGCCCGTTGTTCTGTCTCTCTCTTTTGCTCCCTCTCCACCTGTTCCTGCATTTCATCCCAAAACACGCCGGTCCCCTAAAAGCTCTATGACAGGTTCCACCGAAGGGCCATTCAAAACCACAGTTTAAACACTTGTATGACCTACAAGTTTTAAAAAAGCTTTTTTAATAAGCTTTAAAATAGACCCCTCTAGTCATCCCACTGGCCAAACCACTATGGTTTTACTGTGCTTGCTGATTATGTGTGCCTGTGCTTGAGAGTGTGTGTATCTGAGTGTGTGTGTGTGTGGAGGAAGCTGTTGAATTCTGTGTGTGTAGGGTGGGGTCAGTGAGAGGGTTTTTGGTCAGGAGTAGGGTGGCACTCACTGGATATAATCAAAGGCTCTTTCTACCACACAGCTTTGTGTACGTGAGTGGAAGCATGTATGGGATGGAGCTGTTTAAATCAGCCTCCTGAAAAACATTAGTTCATTTAGTCGCCCCACTAGGGTTCAGGGGAAGTGAAAGGGACAGTGTGTGTGAGTGTGGGAGTGTGTGTGTATTTTCTTCAGCAATGTTTTAGCCATTTTGACACTGCATGTATATTTAGCAGGTTTGAGAATCACGTCCAGCATGTGACTGGAAGTTGTTTTACTGCTTGAATGGAATGCACTTTATAAAAATGGATTTCCCTTCAGCAGCAGATGTTCTGTTTTGCCCTGAGCGATAGCCACATTTCACTGCTGTAAACCAAGCTCAGAAGGTCACTTAACCACTAGTTTTTCCTAGAGCGGGGGGTCTTTTTCCTCCTCAGTCACATGTTAAAACAAATTTCAAAATAAAATAATGTATGAATCCAGTTAAGGTATTGTAAATCTAGCTTTTTTTTACCATCTTTCCCATTAATTAACAATCATTATTTAGGAAGTAATTATCACAAATCAGTTCACATTTGGACAGATATGCACAATGCTTTATACTGCTGTTGATGTATGTTGTGTAGGCCAAGTTTCCACCTCCGTAAAAGCTCCATAGAAATTTCCGCCTAGTTCCGAATTTGAAGTTTGAATGGCTGTCTCTATTTGCCATGACACGAAAAAATCCCCTCCCACAGTCCTGGAGCTGTGAATTGGCTCTTTTTACTAAACCGCACAGCCAACATGCATACCACTACTCACAACAAAACTGCTTTAGACACGTGATGGTCCTCCCAGAAATGTAAACACACAATAGTGAGGTCAGTTGGCAGGGTAGCCGTGCAGAGTGAGAGTGCTTATATATTGCTTTCTTCATTTCTCAACAAACTTTCTTATCTGAAGGTGTATTACGGGGGACTTTTCAAATATGCTTGGAAAATATCAATTTCTACATAACCTAAAGGTGACCATACTGTATGTGACGCAACATTTGAGCAATGTTGCCAGGCAACAGCAAGATTGGCTCCTAATTTTCTTATGGGATAACAGATAAAAGTTGCCTATTTCTAGTCCAAGTTCTCCTAATAACATCCTAAAACCAGCAATAAAGTGTCCAAACAACATCTGTTAGTAACATTGCTGGGCAACCTTGCTCAAAATATTGACCAGTGTGTCATCATCTTGGGGCTTCTGCAGAGATCAGTGTTTTACACACCAGTGTAAGGCAAACTTGGTGGCTACTGGAGATTCTGTAAAGGGCTTTTCACACATTCCTTTCTATTCTGTCCTCTTTTTCTTCTGTGCTTTGATGCATGATCCTGGCAGCTTTCAAACCCACTTCAGCTCCGGGAATTGTGTTGTATGCACCAACATATATATTTGTCATTTGCATTTCTTGGCAATATAAAGTGAAATTAATTCTTGCCTAAAGCCTTATTGAATTGTCTAGAAGACAGTTCTCACAACAGTTGCTATTGAACAAGGTTGGCAGAAAACAACACACATTCCCAAAAGCTGCACAAAACTACTCTCCGCATGGGGCATGCTTACATCGTGGCACTGAAGTAAAAAACGAAACAAAAAAAGACTTATTCTCATCTTCAGGCAAAGTGTAATGCTGACTACTGCCGACTGAACAATGCACTCCTGAGATGAGTCAGCCCTGGTTGAGTTTGTGGTGTTGTGTATGATTATACTGATCTTGCCTCTTGCCAGTGCCTGGTTGACAGCCTATGAGCACCCAGTGATCGAGAAAATAAACCAGCGTATTGAGGACATCACTGGCCTTGAGATGGACACAGCTGAGGAACTGCAGGTGAGAAGAAGGTGCAAGCTACAGTGTATTGAATCTTTGATATTTGTTCAAATGTAAAGTGTGAATAACATGCATCATCATTATTAGCGTTATTATTGGATGTATCTCTGTGGAATTATTTGGTGAAACATAATGTTTCATAATGTTTCACAATGCAAAGCTGTTCATTATCACATTAGTAGGGGTCTGTGTTCTGTTCTGTTTGTTGGTGTAATGTCATACAAGGATCTGATGGCCACACCTGTTGCACCGACTAGCTTTTAGGGCTTTTTGTTGTATAGTTTTTTGCTTCAGTTAGGACATCTTGCAAACATATCCTATAAGTCTATTATTAGCTATTATGAAGTACATCAGGCTGGTACGATGTTTGTGTGCTTGTTAGTTTAAGACTAAAATTGTGTCATGTTTCCGCCAATTGTCCTAAAAATATCAGGATTACATCTCTCCAAAACATTAGCCTTCCTCTAAAAGTGTTCAGCTGTTGTGTCGTAGTTTGAGTAAAACGCTTTGTCTCCCTCTGCTGGTTGCATTCAGGTGGCAAATTATGGAGTGGGTGGCCAGTACGAGCCTCATTTTGACTTTGGCCGGGTGAGTAATGATACTGAATTCTCTTAGGCACTTTAAAAAAGCCCTTTGGCAGTAGTTACAACTGTCTGATTCTAGTCAGGATACAATGATCATTTATTTGGATGTATTTATTTCCACAGAAAGATGAACCTGATGCATTTAAAGAGTTGGGGACAGGCAATCGTATTGCCACATGGTTATTTTATGTAAGTATGCTTGGAAAGGCACCCATCCACTCTCCTGTCCTGTCCACTTGGCCTCAGTGTCATACTTTACATTACATGTCAGTATATTACATTACCTTACTCTTAGCAGATGTTTTGTCCAAATGGGTCTTCATACCACATTTTAGGCCATGTCAATCTTTTGATGTTGGAAATGCTGCATAAGCTGGTGATTAGTTTCATAGTAGGGTCTAACAATTTTTTTGTCTTTGTTGTTGTAGATGAGTGATGTGTCAGCAGGGGGCGCCACAGTATTTCCAGATGTTGGAGCTGCCGTTTGGCCCAAGAAGGTAATGATGACACAATTGCTTTGCTTGATGTTATGTTGATATGTTGTAATAATAATAATAATAATCATTTGTAATTCTGCAACTGCTCTGTGATGGTTTAACTTACATATGCTTACTGTGTGCTGTAGGGAACTGCAGTGTTCTGGTATAACCTGTTCCCTAGTGGGGAGGGAGACTACAGTACCCGGCACGCAGCCTGCCCTGTGCTGGTGGGAAACAAGTGGGGTAAGTGCCTCCAGAGCAAAGCTTCACGAATAAACAACTCAAGGGCACAAAATATTTTGCATAAACAGCTATAGTCTACATGATAATCAGGGTATATCATGGGCATTGTTTAACCCACCCCTTATCTTAAAAAATATTCTTGAAGTAATTCCTTTAAATCAAACATGAAAGTGGCTACAGTGGTTTCTCCAATTATTGTACATGTACCATCTACTTATATCCCTATTTTAGGAAACAACGCATTTGAAAAATGCAGACATTTAATAAATCTGTCATGTATGTCATATGTGTTTTCTATATACAGTGTATGTAAATATGGCGAATATAGAGCTGTAGAGTATATACCTGTTCATTGAGTCACCTCTGTTTTTTGGATTATTGTGTTCTCAATTGTAGTATCAAACAAATGGATCCACGAAAGAGGGCAGGAGTTCAGACGACCCTGTGCCCTGGAAGAGGCGGCATCATGAGACTGAGGAAGAAAATGGCTCCCTCTTTCCCCCACTCCACCAAAAAGCCCAGAATCCCCCTCTCCTTAACACTCCAGCTGTCAGGAAATGGACTGTGACAATCTGAGCATTCACCAGTCATCTCTTTATTTTCCCAATCTGCCCCTTCTCAAACACCTGCCTTTTTTTCTCAAATACTCCAGATCAGGATAAGGACCATTTTTTAATGGCCCTCTCAGTTTTGAACTAAATTATTTCAGAATATTTATGGAATGGAAGTCTCCTGTTTCACTATGTCCATATTCTATCTTCACTAACAACACTTCTCATAAAGTCACTGTAGGTCATATAAAATGAAATTGTTTTCATTGCTCATGTCTTTGCACTTTGTAGTGGTAGTGGTCTTAGCAGTAAGTTTTTTGTTTAGGTGGACAGCCATTTTTTGATGTGTTTTTAACCTTGGCCAGCAGGAGGAAGCAGGATCACACCATCTCTGGGAGTACACATTTTGCCTGGACTCAACAGTTCCTGTCAGTCCCTGTCATTCCTGTTGGTGGAGTTGGTAGAAAACCGTTTAGTTTTTGATGCCACCTAAGGTCATTTGAAGTCAGATCTGTGTCATGAGCCAGGCTTTTCTGGAATTTGCTTTTGTGGTGAGTGATATTTTTTGATACATCCTCTAAAGTGCGCAATTATGTGTGCTGGCCTTTGTGAGCCAAGAGGACACCATAAAGCAGGTCATAGAAACCCTTCTAAATTCCACATTTAATCGATCCTTCATGATACTGTGGCAAATACATCAATCACTGGACACTTTCATCTTGAAAGAGAGCTGTGAAAAAGGATATGGTATGACAGGCATGCAGACTTTGCCCCCCAAATCAAATCCAATGTGATACCAGGCTCAGGACTCATCAGTATTATATTATGTCACAAACTCACTAGCCAATAGAATGCAGTAGAGATGTACAAAATGGACAATCATTATACCAAAGAATGCCCAGAGAGTCAGAATTGTGCACTGTTGTCTTCAGCGTATTTTTTGAAGATTTCCCTAATCATGTCATGTTCTTATTGTGACACTTCAAATATATGATGGCACATTTATGCTGATGGCTTTTCACAAGGTAATTAGATCAATATCAACATTTCCAAAGGTATGTAACTGGGTTTTAACACAAAAACAAAGAGTTTAACCTAAGACTGTTCAAAAATAAACTCAAGATAACCAAAGAATGAATAAACCCCCCATGGATGACAGAATCTACATTTCATTCCAGGTTCAACCATCGTGTTTTCTTTTCCTTTTAAATATTTGAATGCTTGTGAAAGTGTGAAGAATGTTTTATAAAACAAATAAATATAAAGTATGTAAATTCTTGCTGTAATTATTCTGTGATACACTTCTAAATCAACCATGCGTTTATGTGTTGAAACTAGATATTACGCATACATTAAATTCTTCCTCACATGGTGGGTGCGTACGTGCGTGAGTGTGAGGTATATAATCTGCCTTTGCATGTGGAAAGGCATTGACCTTATACCAAAGCATTATTTTCATTTCGACGACGGGAATGAACAGGTGTGCAGGAAGAGGTAAGATGCATCTGCGCGCGGAAGAATGGACGTGTGCTGTGTGTCATTGTCTGGCGCTGATGATGACATGAAGATATGAATAGGATGTTTTTTTATATGTGCGGGTACTGTATTTATAACTTAGATTGGCCTTTGTCATTGATCTGTCTTGCACAGCTTATTTCCTTATACTACTCAAAGTAGTTAATTTGGGATTTTTCCTTGTGGATGGTGATCGTACAATCCCTCTGAATTTACAAATTTGTCTGACATGGTGAGATATACTAGTAGCTTCTATACTACTACAGTCCTAAATCAGCGATACGCCTAAATGGCAAATTCATAAATACAGTAACGTCACCATCCAGAATAGCTATTTATTGCCCCCAGTAGACCGTAGACTAGTTAGGCAGTAGTTTACATTATTTTTTTATACACGACAATTCTTCTCATTTCAACGATCTCAAATTAAGTACAGTCGTACATTCAGCTCACTCTGTCCTTGTGAGCGGAGCTTTTCCGCCCAGCGAGTCTCCTGGAGCCTACCTAGTATCATGTGACCTACTGGTACTAATTGATATCTGCACTTCCACACAGACGCGACCGCAGCCAGACGACAATCAGGTCGGGGCAGCAAGGGCAAGCGTGAGAGAAAGACAAAGTGAATGAAAAAAGTATACAGCAGGGCACAGAATAGAAAAGTCTAAACGTCTAGCTCATATAAGAAACGCACACAGAGAGTACAACCCAAGGAAAAAGTTTTTCAAACTCAGAGCAAGATGACCCAGTTGGAGATCCCGCTGCAGTATGACAATGGATACGACCAGGAAGAATATATGATGCAAGAAGATGAATGGGACAGAGACCTACTTCTGGACCCAGCGTGGGAAAAACAGCAGCGGAAGGTAAGAAATACATACATTTCACGTTTGGGCACAAGAGCCCATTTGTTTATGGCGAATCTCCTGATTAGTTTTATTGCACTTTAACTACCCAAACGTGTTAGGCTACTTCTGGCATTACAACCTTTTGCTGTATTGGGAAAAAACAATACACGTCTATGAATATTTTATTTCATCTATATCACCTATTCGTATGACTAGCTTTCCGCAAACAGCTAATTTTACCCCGGCTTTGTCCCCTGGCTGTCAGTGGACTAATGCAGGGGTCTGTGTTGGCTCCAGTCGACGGGACTGTTCTGTTGAGGGATGGATGCGGTGGGTACCAGCTAACAATAGCTCAATGAGCAGCTCTTGAGACTCCTGCCATTCCACTGATACGCCTGGTATGCGGACTGTCAACAGATGCTTCTAACAGATGATGACGTCCTTGGGATTAGAATGGATGCACCGGCTAAATTTAACCGTTGGACCAAACGGCATTATAGTGGGTTAATCCGATGTCCTTGGCGCGGAATTCTTTTGTTGAAAGAATCCGCCCGAAAATGTAGCGATCAACTCTGGCTACTCTGTTGCCATTTTCACAGTAGGCCAGGTGTTAAACACACCTGTAGCGACAGGGATAGTAGAATGTCGCTCAAAGCCACGCGTTGTAACCTTGTTTTCTTGTAAATAATAAATACATCGAAGAATGTTGTTTGGATGCTTCCCTAAGCAGCAGTTATATTCATTAAAGTTTTGGTAATGCCACGATTAGGCCAAGTAGTGCCTTTATGACCACAGGTTAAAGCAAAAGTCCACGTGGGATTTGTTTGCATTAGTACTTAGTCACTCTCGGTTGCTTCTTTGGCATCTTAAGGAGGCTATCAGCTTTCCCTCTAAATCAATCCTCTTATCAACACACAGTCCATGAATTAGCGGTGGCAGGTCCGTTGGTAGAAAGAGATCAAGTAATTGTAGGTGTCTCTCTCTCTCTCTCTCTCTCTCTCTCTCTCTCTCTCTCTCTCTCACACACACACACACACACACACACACACACACACACACACACACACACACACACACACACACACACACACACACACATATATACACATGCACACAGAGCCAGACAACAAAAAGCCAACTGAAACATAACTGAAAAATATCCCTGTATTTTCAAACCAAAGCTCTAGACACAACAGTAGACAGCAGTACACAGAGACAGAGTAGCTCTGCATTCCATTCTCTTTGCAGAGATATATTTCACAGGGGCTTTCAGGGAGAAGCCGAGCTGTAGAGCCTTTCCATTGTGTCACTCACAAACTTTTGTGCGCACACATACCTTGTGCTTGGATGAGGGCAGTGGTGGGCATTCGTTGAAGCTGTGTGATTCATGAATATATTTAGAGTTGACTGTCATGGTTTGGGAAAAATGTATGTGTTACATTGTTATAGTGTTACATACAAAGTGCTGTTAGTAGCCATGGTCCAGGAGTTATTGACACTGTGTAACACTTAAGTATGTTTTTTTTTTTACTGTAGCAAAGAATACCAGCTTGATTTTTGTATTCATCTGCTCTCTGAAGTTCATGTCTGAAGCTATGTCTTACTCACCACACAACCTCTCTTGCTCTCTCTCTCTCTCTCTCTCTCTCTCTCTCTCTCTCTCTCTCTCTCTCTCTCTCTCTCTCTCTCGCTCTCTCGCTCTCTCTAAGTGTTCAGCTCAATGTGTGGCTTCTCCTAGCCACTGGCTAATAACTTAAGGCTCTTACAGACCATTGTGGTGGTCTGGTCATCCAACAAGATAATGTTGGCACCACACACATGCCAGTAGAATCTTCTACACACCATCATTTAGCCTTTGTTTTTTTAAATGTTGCACAGATTACCTTGTGAAGCACATAGGAAAGTTAAGTTTGTTTGGTTTGTCAGAAGGATCTACCTTTATAACTCTAAGACTTGAATTGTGTCTACATTTTTGATAATAATTTGGCAAGGGTTAGCTCTTGTTTCATTCTACGTCTGAATAGGTAGTATAAATTCAACCAGTGCCCCTAATGTGGAAGGAATGCTTTCTGGTGGATGTGTTAAAGATATGTGTGTGCCCTAATAACCCAGCACGAGAGAGAGAGAGAGAGAGAGAGAGAGAGACAGAGAGAGTGAGAGAGAGAGACAGAGAGAGAGAGAAAGTGTGTGCATCTGTGTGTGTCTGTGTTCGAGTGTTGTGGAGAAAGAACAAGCCAAAGAAATCTGTTTGATTCTTATGTCTGTTCTTTCATTAACCTCATGATAGCTTTGCCCAGAAAGACAGTATGTGACAAGGCCATACATTGCTTGTCATTGCTGAGCAATGTAAAAGTAGACCTATTTTAGAGTGGGCTGCAAAAATTTAGATAATGTTATCAGTGTGACTGACCTGGTTTAAGTCAATTCAGACACAGTGTCACATGCTAGCCTGGGAATTGACTAAGTAAAGTTCTTTTTCAGAAATTTCACCAGGTATTTAGCAGCCAGTTTATGAATAGTGCAAGGAAATGATTACTGTCAAAATTTGACACCATTCATGCACTTGGTTACATGTCTTCAGTCATTGTTGATTTAGAGTCCTACTTGGACATGTGTCAACATGTCAGGTTAATCCATGATATTTTCATTTTGTTTACAGTCAGAACTCTAAACCTTTTACACAGCTCATTGATCCTAAACTTACCCATGCTAGCATGGCTTGTGTGGATGTTTAGTGACTGCTCTTCACCTGATAGCACGAGAATGTGAAGGTGCATCAAATTCTGACCATTCTTTTTTCTCTGGAAGTTGACGATAAGTTCAAATGCAGATATCTTTAGCTGATGTATCTTTAGCTGATGGAGGACACAAGCACAGATTGCATCTGTGTAACCGTTCCAAGGCCTAATAAATGGTTTAGCAGTGTGTGTTACATGTGAGTTACAGCAGTTAGGCTTATAAAGATTGTGGTAGTGTGGGAGTGCAATGTGATGGATGCTTGGTCAGTTGCTGCCTGAAAGCCCTTTTGTGAGGCTAATAGCAGTGGCCATATTCCTTTGGACAGATGCTCATTGCTGGAGGTGTGGACATGCCTAAAGTAAATCTGCAGATTTATAGGAAGGGAGCAAGCTGGCATGCAGGCTATACTGTGTGTATGGTTGGATGTCTCTGACACTGGACTAATGGAGTGTGTGTGTGTGTGTGTGTGTGTGTGTGTGTGCCTGTGTATGTGCATGTGTGTGACTGTGTGTGTGTTTCCCACACAGACATTTACAGCCTGGTGTAATTCCCATCTAAGGAAGGCTGGCACCCAGATTGAGAATATTGAGGAGGACTTTAGGAACGGCCTGAAACTCATGCTGCTGTTGGAGGTCATCTCAGGTATTTCCAGTCATTGTGCCATCTAAATATGAAGAGCTCAAATACATTTGCCATTACAAACCATTTTCAGGTCAAATTAAGAATAAAAAGTGTGACTTAAAGTGATTGTATTACTTGAGATTCATGAAAAGTATGTAATTCAGAGAGATTTTAGAAAATTGCCTTGTATAATAGCATGATGTAAAATTATAATGTAATCACAGTTTTTTCAAGTATTCAAGGATTTTCTCTTTATCCATTCGCTAACACTCCCTCTGTTCGCTGACTGGTCAGGCAAGATGCTGCCTGAGACTACCACGTCAATGAAGCCACAGCCAGACCCTCTGTACAAAATGCAGTGTAGTACGAGGGTCTGGTTTACCAGGCTAGGGGGCATGAAGATTTGTGATGCATATTTGGAATGTTTGTTACAGGTGAAAGGTTACCCAAGCCAGACAGGGGAAAGATGCGTTTCCACAAGATCGCCAATGTAAACAAAGCACTAGAATTCATCACTAGCAAAGGAGTGAAACTTGTCTCTATTGGAGCGGAAGGTAATACTTCAAAGCAGCCCTTTGGTGTTTCATTTCATACCTCCCATGTAAGGTGTTGCGTCATGTCATTAAATATGATTGTTTTCTACTTTGTTCAGAAATTGTGGATGGGAATGTAAAGATGACTCTTGGAATGATCTGGACCATCATCCTCCGCTTTGCCATTCAAGACATCTCAGTTGAAGGTAAGCAGCTAATTAACACCACAGAGGTAAACATTTTAAAAACCTGGCAATATCAGGCAGTAAAATAGACCCAAAATTGCATTCTGTTATAGGGTCTAGCATTTCTAGCACCATCCTTACTGGTACATACTACAATTACTATGTGGGCTTTCTCTCTTGATTTAGAAACTTCTGCTAAGGAAGGTCTTCTACTGTGGTGTCAGCGAAAGACTGCCCCATATAGAAATGTCAATGTACAGAACTTCCATGTCAGGTGAGTTTTAAGGGACTTGTTTAATTTCATATTACCAAGCCAGAGTATTTATGAAAAGGATGACTTGTTTGTCAGATATGGCCTTTATGGTTGTTGTCCTGATATTCTGAGAGAATGAATGTCCAGTTTGCTTTGGTAGTTAGGGACCATGTTGTGTTGTCATGTGATTGACCTGTGAATATCACCATGCTCCTGTGTCCCCTGTTCCTGCCGGTGAAGCTGGAAGGATGGCTTGGCATTCTGTGCCCTGATCCACAGGCATCGGCCCGACCTCATCGATTACGCCAAACTTAACAAGGTCAACAGTGTGGCCCAGTTATTAACTACAGCCAGGGGCCGGATGCAGTAAAGCCTTTAGCCTGGGGGTGTTTAATCATGTGCAAAATCAGTCTCAAGGCTTGTGGAACGAATGACCAAGCTTAATGGAGTTCAGCTTGTGTTAAAACCACCAGCTAAAGGCTTCATGTGAATCTGGCTCTGACATTTCAGTGTGATCTCACATTAACAACACAGACCGTGGTGTGACTGATACCTCTAGCCATATATTTCACTGGACACCAAAACAATGAAACATTACCCCCACAGTGAAAGTATCCGACTTAGATTGATGTCCTACTAAAATATTCTTTCTTTGTTTTGTTAATCTGTTTCCCCTTTATTTCATTGCCTGGTCCCTGGTCACTATCACTGTCCTGGAGGCAGCTGGAAGGATGGTCTGGCCTTCTGTGCGCTTATTCACAGACACAGACCAGAACTTATCCACTATTACAGCCTCAAGGTAGCCTAGGGCCAGTGTACTTGTACGTGTTAGACTCTTAAAGGAGAGGTTTGGTGTGAATCAATCCATAGCCTTGTTGTTTAAGGGTCACCGAGTGCTGTTGCTAGCAAAAAGAACAAACGTGATGCATCATAGACTGAATAATGAAGTGATAGCTAACCCTAACTGATGGGGAATAGAAGCTAACTTTCAGTTTAATGTCCTTACTAGCAGTTCATTATGCAGACTATGTTGCATCAAATTTTCTTATTCTTTTTCCTAACAACTAACCCTCGAACAACAGGGCTATGGATTGATTCATACCGAACCTCTTCTTTAACATGCTATGACAGTGCCTTCCTCTGATAATTGTTCCAGGCCTCTGGAGTTTCAGTGAAAAAGCTTAAAATGCATGGCCTGGACATTTACTTTCAGGAAGTGTTGCTGTGTATAGTTGAGAAATCATAATGTAGATTGGTCACTGCTACTGAAGTAGTCTTGTGAGCTTGTGCTGGTGATATTTTTTGGTAGGCATTGTAGCAATGTAATATGAAGAATTGTGTCTGTGTTGTGTGGCACCATTTATGATCAGGATGTTAAATTCCACTGCCTTAATTGAACTCGAAATACACAAATGTTCCCAAAAAGATTACCTTTTTGTTTCCTTTTAATTTAACATCATGGTGTGACATTCCATGCTGCAGTCAAACTTTGAATACACCAATGTTACAAAAAGATTACCTTTTTGGGCCCTTCTCACCCTCATTATGCAGAGGGGTGGTTTAGTGTCTTCCTCCATTGGCATTTCCCAAAGTGCAAGCAGTAAGAAGCAAAGATTGGAATAGGTTGCTGGAATGTGGTCTCCTTTTCTGGAAACAACAGCCAAAGCCAGCATGAACACTGAACTCTTAATAGTTATATAGATGGGATAACACAAACGCATGTGCGCACAAACACACACAAAGACATGCACCCACACACATACACTCATATGCACACTGTAAACCATCATGTATATAAATAGATTTTTCAGGAGGAGGTCTCACCCTATGTAATGGCAAAGGATCTTTTAAATTAGTGTTGCCAGGTCAATCAGTTCAACGTACTCTCTGTGTGTGCCAGCCCCGCTGCCATCTCTCTCTCTCTCTGTCCTCTGTCCCTTTCTCCTTCTCTGTCTTTCACTTGCTCACTCTGTTGTTCTCTCTTTCTCTCGCAGACACTCAGACACACACACACACAGACACACACACACACACACACACACACACACACACACACACACACACATGCACATTGCTGGTAAGTTGCATCGCTCTCAGCTGTTCCCTTTTGGCTCCAGGTGAGCTTGGCCACTGTAATCCTGCCATTTTGGTCCAGGCTGAGAGTCTCTGTTTAAGTAACTTCCAGCACTGAACCCCCCATCAGTTATATGGATCCACATGCAGCTGCTATTGTCCTGCAAGGTGGCTTTGCGCTTTGTGGGTGTCAATGGAGCAGCCATGAGAGAATACCACATGATCCCCTCTGCCCCTCTAAAAGGCACTGACTCATAAAAGCGGCCCCGGGGCCTTGTCTGTGCTCCCCTGTGTGGGTTGTCGGCCCACCACCATGTCCCCATCTGGCCAAAAGTGCTCTCGGAGAGCTGCAGTGCTCACCAGTGACCTATGCCAGAGCACATCTTAAAGCTCCAGTTAATCTGGCCACAAAAATACAGAGGAGCTAGCGTGCTGTTTTCAGTGATGGGCAACCTGGATTTAGAAGCGACAAATTATTATACACATTCTAAATCACCTGGTCTTACCTGCCCACTTATTACTGATGATTTCAATAATTAATTCCTCTACCTGAATGAGGAGTTGTGGTAATTAGAACCAGCTGATTTAGTAAATAGCTGGAACAAATATGTAGAACCGGATTGTAAGCAACTGATGCCAGGTTGGCAATCAGTGGTCATTTTATCGCTCTGTGCTAGTTCACTTGATCATGAACAGTTAGAGCCTGAGAGGCTACTCTAGATCTGTCCTGCAGTGCTGTGTTCAGTGCGAATGGTAACTGTTCTATGTGGTGTTTGAAGATTACAGTTATTAGGCATATATTTAAGGTTCCCAACCTAGGGGCTACATCAGGTGCAGAACTAAAGTGGAAGTGGCTGTGAAAGGGACACTATAATGAATTGGAACTGGCTACTGGAGACGCAAAAAAATGCACATTTGAAAAAATAGACCAATCTCCTGGCCAGAAATTGCGCTATGTGACTACTACTGCTTAAGTTCTGCGTCCAGTTTGGCCTCTGGGTAAAGGCTCCCAGTGTTTTTAACCTTTTGAATGGCATTGGACATATAACACGTATTTCCCTATGGTAATAGTTCACTTTACTAATAGATTTTAGACATCATTGTGTGTTTCTAACAACACCTGCATGAGCGTGCATCTGTCATAGAAACAGTTGTGTTGTGTTATTGCGTCAGTCTTATCTGAGCTGTCTGTCTGTGTCCAGGATGACCCTCTGGGGAACCTGAATCTGGCCTTTGACATCGCAGAGAAGCACCTGGACATCCCTAAAATGCTGGACGCTGAGGGTAATGCAATAACATGCTATTTTTACTTGAGTATAGTGAATTTTGTTGTATGCTCTACTAAGACAGTAAAGAATCTATTTATCTATGTTTGTTATACTGTTAAATAAACTGATTAGCCTGTAAGACTATAGCTCATTACAACAACTGGTAATTACACTGTAAAAAATGGATTGCTTTGGTAATCAGATTTATCCTTCATTAAGTTTATTTTCTAACTTATTGAATGCTTCTGAGTGTCCTTTTAAATGGATGCTCCTGCTCTTGCCTCTTAGACCTAGTATGCACAGCCAGACCAGACGAGAAGACAGTCATGACGTATATTTCCAGTTACTATCACACATTTGCAGGGGCTCAGAAGGTACAACTGATCCCTTGGCGTTGTGAGGGACCATCTAGCTTTAGACAACTGCCAGAAGTGTTTTTCAGTGACGTGACCTTTGAGCGTTTGTTTTTAGTTATCCCTTTAGCGCTTCACGCTACCCTTAAACCTTTTACCACTTACCCCAGTGACCGTGACCATGATGAATACACCAGTTTCTGTTGGATGAAGAAGGTTTTGAAAGCTGTATGCTGGACCTAATCCTTTTTCAGCATCTGAAAAATATTTCATTTATTTTAAAAGACTGTTACTTAACACCAGACTGAAACAAACTAGCTGGAAAAAAATGAATTCATATAAAATAGAGATGCTATTAGTCATTGACATTAAATATTAGTAATAGCTCTCACTGTCTAGACATTTGTAATAGGTTCTGATCACGTCTAATTTAATATGTCCCAGTAGTCCATATCTTCATTCTCCTTGAGGTCCCAGTGCTGCTTGTTGTGCAACCAGTTCCTTCCAGTTCCTTGCAGTTGCCACCCTCTCTAGCACCACCTGGCGGCTGCTGTCTGCTCTCTCATCCCTGCTTCATCCCTTTCCTCACCCCCTCCCTCTTCCCCATTCTCTTCCCTCTCTAGACATTGTGAACACCCCCAAGCCTGATGAGAGAGCTATTATGACCTATGTGTCCTGCTTCTACCATGCCTTTGCTGGTGCAGAGCAGGTATACTCAGTCACAAACTATAAAACATCTTAAACTGTTTTTAAAGTAACATACAGTCCTACAATAACTGTATTAGCTGCGCCAGGCTATATTTCTGAGGTTGGCTGAATTTAATACTTGGACCAAAATGTGTTACATGTAAATGATTTTGACCAGTTATCTCACAAATCTGCTGACATCATGGTGTATTGCGTTTTCCAGGCTGAGACTGCTGCTAACAGGATTTGCAAAGTTTTGGGTGTGAATCAGGAGAATGAGAAATTAATGGAAGAGTATGAGAGACTTGCCAGTGAGGTCAGTTCCAATAGCAAATACAGTAATATAATGTTTAGACATATGTATAATTGGTTAAATTATATACAGTATTATACAATTATATATTATACAGTAATGCTCTAATGGTTATAAAATACAGTAAATCCTTTAATATATTAATTTATTAACTGCTATATGTAGAATTGTGGCCAAATCCAGCAAAAAAAATAAAACAATCGGGCTGTACTATTTGTAGAAACCAGTAAAACCAGTATTTTTTCATTTAATGTGGTTCCCTAACTCTAGGTGACATATCAGTGCTATTTTGTGATTACATTCTGCACATTTCTTACATGCTGCACCTTTAACATATGAAATGGCCACCGGCATCTTTTTCTTTCTTCACACCAGCTGTTGGAGTGGATCCGGCGCACCACCCCATGGCTGGAGAACCGTACCCCGGAGAAGACCATGGCGGAGATGCAGAGGAAGCTGGAGGACTTCAGGGACTACCGGCGCCTCCACAAGCCGCCCAAGGTGCAGGAGAAGTGCCAGCTGGAGATCAGCTTCAACACGCTTCAGACCAAGCTGCGCATCAGCAACCGCCCGGCCTTCATGCCCTCTGAGGGCAAGATGGTGTCGGTGAGTGGAACAGAATAAACCCAAGAGGCTTCTACTATTGTATTTGGGTACTGTTATAACACAGTGTGTGTGTATGTGTATGCGTATGCGTATGTGTGTGTGTCTGTCTGTAGGATATTGCCAGTGCTTGGCAGGGGCTGGAGCAGGCAGAGAAGGGATATGAGGAGTGGCTGCTGACTGAGATCCGTCGT
Organism: Setipinna tenuifilis; assembly: GCA_030347295.1. NCBI lineage: Eukaryota > Metazoa > Chordata > Actinopteri > Clupeiformes > Engraulidae > Setipinna > Setipinna tenuifilis. Next base: position 4,314,202 of record CM059286.1, read on the forward strand.
CTGGAACGTCTGGACCACCTGGCTGAGAAATTCCGCCAGAAGGCCACTTCACATGAGGGCTGGGCCAGTGGTCAGTGTTTCATACTTACCTTTGCTTTTAAATGAATATGTCTATATGGGCTTCTACATGTATTTAATGGGTGTGTGTGTGCGCATGCGTGTGTGTGCGTGCATGTGTGTGTACATATGTTTATTTTGTGTGTGTGTCTGTGTCTGTGGTTTCATGTATATATGTGTTTGTGTGTATACATGTGTGTGTGTGTGTGTGTGTGTGTGTGCGGGTGTGCCCATTGCAGGTAAGGAGCTGATTCTGACCAATAAGGACTATGAGTCAGCCTCTCTGACTGAGCTGAGGGCAATGCTGCGGAAACACGAGGCCTTTGAGAGTGACCTGGCGGCACACCAGGACAGAGTGGAGCAAATTGCCGCCATTGCCCAGGAGCTAAAGTACTACCCTACCCACAACCCCCCACCCCTTTGGCCCATTCTTAACACATTCACAATGAGTCTGTCGGACACAGGCACGTAGTGACTTGCCTCCCTGTCTTTAATGTCTAATAAGTCACTTAATTAGCAGGCATCAAGTTACCAACTAAAAACTTTGTTTCGGATGAACTACCCAGACAGCTAAGTTGTATGCAATGTTTTTTTACTTACTTACTTACTTACTACTTTAGCTGACTTTGATATAATTCAATAGATGTTTGAACATTGAAGGCAGTATGAAACAAACAACTATGCTAACTTAACAATTGGGGCAAAATGAGATACCTTAGGAAAATCTCATTTAATACTGCAAATAACGTTTTTCCTTAACTACGGACAATAAACTGGACTCCAGTATAAAATGGACTCCAGTTAAAAATGATTATATCTACTCAGTCATTGAGACAGTACAAGAGAGCTGCTTTGTTTGCATGCTCGACTCCCTTGCAGCCATAAATAGACATTAGTGAGCGTCTCCCCCGAGCGTGACGCTCTTGTTATCAGTGCTCTGCCCTTCAGGCCTCTGCCACCTGACCTCTCCCCTCCTCCGCCTCACATACATTGCAGGCCCCAACAGACACAATTCCTGACGTTCCTCTGATGCCTCGTTTATCACGACAGAGGCCTGGCCTGTGTTTCTTTTTACGTGGCCCTAAGAGTGTTTGGGGTACTTTTAGTGTCACAAGCAGTCTAGCCTATCACTATTTCCCATGAATGGCAGTTACTCCTGATTTAAGCACAAACATTACAAGAGGGCTCTGTGTCCTCCGCAACAGATTTGATCTAACCATATAATGAACCAGCTGATCATACTAAGCAAACAAGTAATCAGACAGGATAGATCAGCTAATTAGTAAAATGACCTGGTGCACAAACAGAGGGAATTCATGGCAGGGTTTTTACGAAGCTGGATTGACACCTCTGGCTGGTTGTCAATACTCGCTACTACAGATTTAAACACAGAAGATAAGTTACAACAGGGCTCCTTGTACCAAGTCTTAAATTACAGTACTTCTGACATGTACTTGATGTACTGTTTAAATACTGATGCTTCTCTACTAATTGATATTCAGTATGTGTGCATATGTAGTCCATTAGTGCTGCTCTCATTCCCCATATATTTGTGTATGTCAGACATAATGCATATCAGTTCTGAAGAGAACAATTCTCAGTCATTATCAATTTTTGCGTTACACTTTCTAATTAAGTACAAGTGTTCAAGCAGATAAATGCTAAGTAGTTTTTTTTTCAAACATGCAATCAGTGAGTCATGGTTTCCCTTTTAATGATTTTAGTTTCCGATGAGTGACTGAGACAGCAGCAACACACACACACACCCACACACACACACACACACACACACACACATACTGATAATGAGTCTAATGTCTGCTTGTGGTGTCTCTGTAGTGAACTGGATTACCATGATGTTGCTGCTGTCAATCAGAGGTGCCAGAGCATCTGTGACTTATGGGACCAGCTGGGCACTCTCACACAGAAGAGGCGGGAGGCTCTGGAGGTGGGGAGGAGTGTGTGTGTGTGTGTGTGTGTGTGTGTGTGTGTGTTTGTGTATGTATGTGTGTGAGAGAGCGAGAGAGAGAGAGAGAAGGAGACAGAGAGAGTGATGTTTATACAAGTTTATGCCTCATACATGTCTTTTCAGTGGTTTGTTATTAATGAATTTCTGGTTAATGTAGCATCTGATTTATAATACCAATAAAGTATATTGGAATGAAATGAAATTGAAAGAGAGAGAGAAGAAGAGCGAGCGAGTGAGCGAGTGAGTGAGTAAGTGAGCGAGCTTGCTCTTCATAGTATGTTTCTGATATGCACTTCATTGCTGTAATCTCCTGCTGTGGTGCAGAGGACTGAGAAGCTGCTGGAGACGGTGGATCAGCTGTTCCTGGAGTATGCCAAGAGGTCCGCCCCCTTCAACAACTGGATGGAGGGAGCAATGGAGGACCTGCAGGACATGTTTATAGTGCACACCATTGAGGAAGTCCAGGTGACCAAACACACACACACACACACACACACACATATACACACACACACACACACACACACACACACAGGTATGGTTTTTCACAGATATGGTAAAAACATTTCTTGATCCAAAGGCAAATCCATGTTCCATTTTTTCATTTTGTCAGAGTAATGTGACTAGTATAAACGGTTACTTCCAGGCTTTAGTTTGTGTGCTTCCTCCAAGCCCAAGCTGTTGGTATAGGCATAGCTTTGTGCAGCGTTATGTACTCATGTTGTGTCTGTGTGTGTCTATGATCCTCTTCCACAACCTTCCCTTTCCTCTTCCTCACCCACGACAGACTCTGATTGCTGCTCATGATCAGTTTAAAGCTACTCTACCTGAGGCAGATGCAGAGAGGCAGGCCATTCTGGGCATCCAGAACGAGGTGCATAAGATCAGCCAGAGCTACGGCGTGCGTGCCGACCTCACCAACCCCTACAGCTCCATTACCGTAGAGGAGATCAGCATCAAGTGGGACAAGGTCAGGAATGTCCCACTAACATGGTTCGCCTCTGGTGCCAACAGTACTTTAAACTATACTTATCATATTGTTTTACAGATGTCGATGACACATGTGTTTGTGTGTGTGTGTGTGTGTGTGTGTGTATTTGTATCTGTATCTATATCTATCAGGTTAAGAAGCTTGTGCCTCAGAGAGATGGATCTCTTCAGGAGGAGATGGCCAGGCAGCACGCCAATGAGAGGCTGAGGCGGCAGTTTGCTGCCCAGGCCAACCTGATCGGACCCTGGATCCAAACCCGCATGGAGGTCTGACACTGCTAAACTTCTCAACTGCGTCATATCTCTATACTCAACTGTAATATCACTATCACAGCATCACCTAGCACCCTGTGTTATTGTATAATACAGGGTGTCCTATTAGTCTGGTCATTTCTAAAAAATATACATGTTGCAAGTAACCAATGCAACTGAGAGAATTTAAGTTTAGCAGCTTTGAACATTATGTATAAAGTTTGGACATATTATATGCAATGAATTTTGGGACTTTTTAAAATTGTATTGTTTTCCCATTAACACACAACATTAACTGCATATGGCCATCCATGTTTATGCAGTGACTATGTAAAAACAAAATCAGTGACAACCAGGAAACCAACATGGGTGTATTTGTATGCTTTGCTTCAGGAAATTGGGCGCTGCTCACTGGAGATGAGAGGCACTCTGGAGGACCAGATGACCCAGCTGAAGCAGGTGGAACATGTCATCGTCACATACAAACCCAACATCGACAAACTGGAGGGAGATCACCAGCTCATCCAAGAGTCCCTTATCTTCGACAACAAGCACACCAACTACACAATGGAGGTATTGATGGACTGAATTTTTTTTTCACAGTGGTGTACAGAACACAGTTCTTATATAAATCAAACGAATGAGCAAATGAAAAAATATTTGTATATGCAAATTGTGCACAGAAACAATGTAAAACCTAAGGATTTAGGAAACTTGTAGAGAATCACATTAGAAACACTTTGATGTCACAAAGTACAATAGCAATCGTAACTCAGAAGCACAGGGAATTTGGAAGTTGCTACCGGTGAAAAGAGAGGTTAACGTTTGTAGATTCATGGTACTAAACTGAGTGGTCTCTTTTTTAATCTTCATCGTAACCGCAGCACATCCGGGTGGGCTGGGAGCTTCTCCTCACCACCATCGCTCGCACCATCAACGAAATCGAGACCCAAATTCTGACCCGGGACGCCAAAGGCATCAGCCAGGAACAGATGCACGAGTTCCGCTCCTCCTTCAACCACTTTGACCGGGTACAGTGCTCATTTTAGGCTACGTGATCCACTCTGCTGGATGCTGTAATAGAAGTAGCATGACCAGTGTGGCAGACTGGATTCATGTATTTACACTGCAGCCTGTAACACTTTTTTTGATTAGTCCACCCACAGAAACTTGACAGATAGTTTGTTGAACTTTAATTTTATATTGTTATCTGTTTACTGGTTATCACCTTAAACTAACGCAACCCCTAGTTTCGATAAATTCTTTGTTACTAATCTTATCATCCGTAAATATTCTACAGCCTATCTTTAAATGACTGTATGTAGTACCTCAATAGTGGAATGAATTGGCTACAGTCATACAGTACAGTATTACACCTAAGACATTTAGAAGAGATTAAGATGCATCTCTTTGCTTTGAATGATAGTTACCCGGTTAAGTTTTTTATTTATTTATGGATTTTAGGTATATTTAGGTCTGCACTATAGGTTATGAGTACCACATTAGGATTACAAGAGACTGTTTTGAAGTATAATGTTCTAGTCATGTAGTATACATTGGAGTAGATTCATATGTTTAATATGATAAATATGATTTATATGTTTCTATAACATGTCATTCTCATTTTTCATGCTACCAGAAACCACACAAAGACAGAATGGTAGTAAACTCACTGCTCATCTGCCTTTACAATGTCTACTTTATATTTGGAGTCACAGTAATAGATGTTAAACTTAGCTTTTTATAACACATTTTTAAGCTGAGAAAATATCACACATTCATCAGCAAGGCTAGTTATAGCTATGGATGTGTAAAAGGCACACCTGCACTTCTTCAGGTGCTTTCTCTAGCAGTTAATTAAGTACACTCAATTATCTGCTCATCACACATTTGCATATCTGGTGTGTTTGTGTGTGTGTGTGTGCGCATATGTGTGTATGTGTTTGTGTGTTTCTGTGTGTCTGTGTGTTTCTGTGTTACACGATGTCAGAAGGACAGGGGTAAACTGCGCCCTGATGAATTTAAAGCCTGTCTCATCAGTCTAGGTCACGTGGGCAATGACAAACAGGTGCTCACCGTTAACAATCCCAGCGTAACCCATGGCAAGTTGGCAACCCCCCTCCCAGAGGAAAATATGACCTACCACAGTCTTATCATTGTCTGTCAAATAAATAAGATCATGTTGTCTTCTGATTCGTTTCTCCTAAGACACTTTTAGGAGAAAAATAACAGTGCAAAAGTATTTCAAGTCCCTGAATAACAAAGTCAAGAGAATTTTAAGAAGAAATGTTTTCCTCTGGGCTCTGCTGCTGCTGTAGTGCTAAAGTATATAGTTCCAAGAGGAACCCACTAAAATGTGTCCTTCCTCTTTTGTGTGTGTGTGTTTGTGTTTGTGTGTGTGAGAGAGTGTGTGTGTGTGTTCTTCTGTGTGTCATGTGTATGTGTTAGGTTCTTTCTCCACCTGGCTCACCTTTCTCCTTGCCTCAATCCCTATTTCCTGTTTTTATGTCCTTTTCCTCTCCCCGCTTCCTCCCCTGTTCCCCCCGCAGAAGAAGAATGGTGCCATGGACACCGATGACTTTAGAGCCTGCCTGATCTCTATGGGCTATGATTTGGTAGGATTAGACCCCTAAAACAGTGCATGCTGTCTGTTAGTACTTAGGATCTCACCGTTGTCCTTCCTTATTTATGTCATTTTATTTATTTATGTACAGGGTGGGCCTACAGTTTGAAACATTTTTGTCCCACATTTGTGGCCCACCCTGCATTTATGTATATTATTTATATATAAGGACAGTACACATGTATGTGCCACTGTTAGCTAGCAGGCTAATGTTCAACTGTAGTCATTTGTCAAGATGTTTAGTAACCATTGACTACCCAGTTGTTTTTAAAAGTCAATTGATAGTGAATTGATGATGATTGCACCATCTTCCTCTTTTAATTGACCTCCTGTTACTTGTGTCAGGGTGAGGTGGAGTTTGCCCGGATCATGTTGCTGGTTGACCCCAGTGCCACTGGACTGGTGTCCTTCCAGTCCTTCATCGACTTCATGACCAGAGAGACAGCAGACACAGACACAGCTGAACAGGTCGTGGCATCCTTCAGGATCCTGGCAGCTGACAAGGTGCATTTCAAAACATGTTTTATATCTACATTTAGATATGCTTCTGTGAAATTAGTCATACATACTTGGAAGTATATACCTTGAAAGTACATACTTGCAGTTAAAGTATTAGCATTTGGCAAGTGCTTTTTCCCAAAGAAGTTTTATTTCCAAAGTATGTCTCTCTCATACTTACAACTGTTTGCAGCCTTTCATCCTGATGGAGGAGCTGCGGAGGGAGTTGCCCCCTGACCAGGCTGAGTACTGTATCATGAGAATGCCCCCCTACGCGGGGCCCGGGGCGGTCGCCGGCGCCCTCGACTACACTGCCTTCTCCACTGCCCTCTACGGAGAGAGTGACCTTTAACCCCCAGCACTTTCAGCTTCTTCACCATGACTCTATCAGCCTGCTTTCTCCACCCCCCAGGAAATGCTACTCAGAGGTGGAGATCCTGGATTCAGAAAGTAAAAAACCCTTGCCACGTATTCCTTTTGCCTGTGCAAAACACAGGAATAGAAGTAACCTCTACTGCTGATTTAACTATCTGAGTATTTGTGTGGTGATTGGGATCAGCTTTTTCATAAAATGGTTTAATCAAATCTGTGGCAGGGTATTTTCTTTCTGAAGCTGGCATTTGTACCTCTGCTGCTACTTCACCCTTTAGAGGCCTGTCAGTATTTAGAGAAGCTATCTGAAATAGCGGATGCACCAACCTCCATAAGTACTTTAGTTGTCAGTATAATACTCTGTATTATTGCTAGGGATTGAAGATATGCATATAAACTTCTGTGCACCACCCAGGTTAATGTCTTTTCCAGGCTTGTGGAGTGAAAAGATCTTAACGGCTTAGTGCAGGAGCAGCTCTTCTCTTTACAGATCTATGCACACAGAAGGGGAGATAAAGCTCTTTGAACTAATAAATGCCGACTACAGTCCATTCACACAAATCTCCAAGCAGTGCCTCAGATCAAATATTTCCTCTTCTGTGGAGAATGACTTTAAATGAAGTTAAAATTCAGTGGCTTGCAAATAATTTTTTGTTCTAAAATGCGTTTGGCAGTTTCAAAATCTAAACCTCGGGATCGTGTGTTAAAATGAATAAAAAATAAAAAAAATTTTGCATCTGCCTTTTAGGGCTACAGAAATAAACAGACAGTTGATAAAATAAATGATCATTAACCCACTTTGTTAGACATGTTTGCTCAACCAGGATTTCCATAATATTTGTATTGCATACAGTTTGTACGTATGTGCACGCATTTGGCTTCTTGTACACAGCTTCACGTCATATCTGCATAATGGAATGTGTTCACTCTTTTACAGAACAACCCAGTGCCAATACTAAACCTGAGAATGAATAACACATTATTCTTTGTGTTTAGGCTAATTAAGTGACATTGAAGTCTTGAAATGTTTTGCCTCATAATTGAGGAGTCCACAGGAAAAATGGGCAGGGTCACAAAATGCGGAAACTGAGAAATGTTATTTACAAATTTGATTTTTAAATTTGGTTTTATAAGCAAATGCCATTTTGAAATGCTTCTAGCTCAAGGTTATGCTTGTTCATTTACAGGATTACTTTTTTAAAAGCTGGAGTTTTAATGCAACTACCGATAGGGAGAGTAATCTGGAAAAAAATATTTTGCCACTGTGATCGTTTTTCCTGTGGACTCCTCAGTTCTGTTAAAACAACTTTTCATTGGATAAGTAATAGTTTTGTCTTGCCTACACAAGGAATTTCTTCGTAACTGTCAAGACCTACTATAAACTTATGGACTATTTGGTTTCAGTTCATGTGTACTTGTAATGGATATTCTGTGCCATTTAGATGGTAGTGTAATGCCAGCATTGACAACACAACATACATTTTAAAGCAAAGTATCAAAGATAGTCTTTTAAACTGCATCCTGGGTGGTTCACTTTGCAAATCCTACCAACAGCCCCCCAACACACACACACACACACACACACTTTCTCACCTCGGTTTCTATTAGGAAGAGTATGCAATCATCATTACAGACAACTGTACCATTTCCTGTCTATCGCCTTTCATCCAATAAAGCTGTTACTATCCCTAACGTTATCGTGACTTTTTCTTAGCAGAAATCAAATGATCTCTGTCTACAGAATCAAAAAGCCATATAATTGTTGCAAAAGACCACATGAAGACAGTTAATGTAATTTAACCTCTCTGTGTGGCAAAAGATAAATCTTATTAGTATACCCTAAATGAATGAATAAATGAATGAATGAATGAATGAATGGATGGATGCATTAATGAAACGGATAGCTGTTCTTTTATTGCATGTCTGAAATATTGTGAAGAGGGCTTTAATCCTGAAATCCTAAATCCACTATAGCCCATGTGCATTCTATAGCAGTCTGTGTGTTTTCCATCTCAGTACACAGAGAAACTTATCAGACAGACGATGCACTGGGAAAAGATGCTGAATGTCAGGACGAGTATAAAAGCTGAGTTGGACTGTGCTGTGATAGACTCCAGTGATAGACTACTCACAGTGAGAAAGCGCTCTATTCTTTTCAGGACACTGTGTAGCTGGTAAATTAGAAAATACTGTCTCTATCCCTCTGTAGATTAAAGTTGTTCCGCCTTCTGCTCCAAGAATGAAGGCAGTTTTTTCAGCTGGCAAATACCCATTAGTGTCCTCATCCAAACAGGTTGCAGCTTTTGCAAGGTTGCAGGTTCTCTCTTTCTCTCTCTCTCTCTCTCTCTCTCTCTCTCCCTCTCCCTCTCTCCACAGCATCAACAGTAATAACAAAACATTAAAATGACATACATTGTGTGTACATGCACTATATGAACTTAAACACATATTGTTACACCTCACAGTTACTTCTTATCTTTCTATTAATTACTTATATTACTTAAATACTTATATTACTTCTTCATATATATGCTACATATTCGTATAGTTATACTATATCACAGGTAGCCTGTTTGTGTATATGAGCATTATGTGTTCAAATCCCATACAATGTTATACCATTTCAAATTTTGGCTGTGTAGTTAGGACACATGGCCTAGACATTTTGGGGTTTCGTAGCCTGGCTAACGCGACTTATCAATGTTCTGCGAACATTGGTCTGGCCAAGCTGTGTTGTAAACCCATTTCTCAGAGGGCAGGCTTAACCCATGTGTGTGAAATGCCTGTGTTTGCTACTGGACGAAGCTTCGACCAATCACATTAGTGTCCATGTATAAGACAGAGAATAGTAACGTGCATATGAGTAAACAAAAACGTAACTGCACAAAAGCTGCACAAAAATGCTATCACTGACAATGTAACGTGCAGCTATTTTGTCAGTGAAATAGCTCCACAACTTTGCAAGATATTACTGTGTTGTTCTGCTATGTACATACTGTAAACTGGGTTGACTTGGCAACACTTACCATTTATAAGTCAGATGAACCTCGTCGACAACAATGCCAAGGAGATTTTCTTTGTAGACTTCGTTGGCTAACATGTTCAACCATCTTCCAAAACAGCAGCTACAGCTGCATTGAAATCTTGCCGTTGCTCCACGTTCACCATGTTGACAGTGACTGAGGTAGATTTCCGGTCGCTAAACTACCGCGTCATTGCCTTTTTGAAATGCTACATTTTCATTGGTCCCAGTTTCTCTGTTAATGTAGAAACGGTGTAGAATGGGAGCTTGGCCAGACTGACTTTGCAAGCGAAATTCAAATGCAGCGGCACAGGAAGTATGGGCGCGCCCAGGCTAGTTTACTGCTGCCTCATTCACAAAGTGGTGGCGTCTACAGAAATCAGATATGAAAACCAGTCCAGGCTTCAGGGGCCTCATTTATCAAGCGTTCTTACGAACAGAAATGTGCGTAAAGGGTGCGTGCGATCATTCCTGCGCAAAGTGTGGGATTTATGAACTCGTACTTGAACGTAGGAATGTGCCTAAATATACGCACAGCTCTGACCAGTCGTACGCACAGGAACCTAGTGGTAGAATAACGAAAATGCAAATAGTATTGATTCTAGAGCTTCGTTCGCTGCACAGGAGCATATATTGGACCTACAATGTTGCTTATTTTTGTATGACAGTGTGTTGGACGGTATTTGGGTCCTTGTGTCTAATTCAGTAGGCCTACTGTGGTCTTAAGCGTGCTGAATAAAGCGCAAATAACATCACAGCGTAAAATATAATTTTTTGCATTTAATTTAACATCACACCACTTCTTTTTTTATCTCGGTCACAGTCCGTGGTTCCGATCATACAGCATTTACGCCGCTTGTCACTTTTTCCCACGCCATATTTTTTCTTTTGTTTGTAACCCACCTCCAACGTGCCAAATATGATTTTTTCATTTTGTTGGACCGTGTCGGAGAAATTGCGTTTCTTCGAGCGCCTCTCCATCATTCCACCAAGGCTCAATTAGGAATTCCGGTGGCTTTTAAAGGGATTGTTGATGCCATATATGGGTAATTGGGGGCGTTGTGGGATGTAAATTAGTCTGCTCGTGCCCGCGCAAGGTGATTTGGAAGGTGTGGAATTTATCATTGCAGGTTACCTACCGGTGTGCGTACGCATGGTTGATAAATGCCGAAATTTCCGTGCTTACGAACATTCTAAATTTAATTCGTACGACAGATTTTAGGAGGAATTCTACGAACTGATGATAAATGAGGCCCCAGGAGTTTTTGTGCAACTCTTGGTAAGTCATTACACAAAGATACAAGAATACAAGGTTGGTTTATTGTCGTATGCATAGACTGGGTAGAGTAGGACGTGCAGGTGGACCTGGTATTATGACTTGCACTGGCTAATGCTTGCTACCTGAAACTGCAAATACTATGTGTAGTAAGTAATTAATTCACAAGGTACAGGGGATTTTGACGCAAAGGCTTTGAGGTTTGACTTTTCTTTTTAATAGGACATTGTAGATGCTAATTCATCTACTGTAATGGACATGTTACTACATTAGCTTACATGTAGCATGAAAACTTAACTTGTTAACCTGTTAGTGTATGTCCTCCTGTTAGCTTATGCCCTCCTTTTTGTAAGTCGCTTTGGATAAAAGTGTCTGCTAAGTGTAATGTTATGTAAAAGTAATGAGGGATATTTGGTAAAGATTGACATCATACTATCCATTCCCAAAGCAATGATAGGACCATACATATGGACTAGAGTAAGTGTGAGACTGAAAGAAAACCAAGTGCAAAGCAGCATTGCGGGGGAAAATACTTTATTTAAAATGCTTATAGTTGTAATAATAATGAAATAATAATAATAATGATGACAATATGCAGTATATTATTATTTTATATGATTATTTAACTGCCTAATAATTAAAATTACCCAACAAGCCGATAACCACCCCCCATGTGTCTCTGTGTGGCGTGTTTGTGTGTCTGTGTGGTGTGTGTGTGTGTGTGTCTCTGTGTGGCGTGTGTGTGTGTGTCTCTGTGTGGCGTGTGTGTGGTGTGTGTCTCTGTGTGGCATGTGTGTGTGTGTCTCTGTGTGGCGTGTGTGTCTCTCTGTGGTGTGTGTGTCTCTGTGTGGCGTGTGTGTCTGTGTGGCGTGTGTGTCTGTGTGTCTGTGTCTCTGTGTGGCGTGTATGTCTATGTGTGGTGTGTGTGTCTCTGTGTGGTGTGTGTGTCTCTGTGTGGGTGTGTGAGTGTGTGAATGTGTGAATGTGAGTGTCTCTGTGTGGTGTGTGTGTCTCTGTGTGGTGTGTGTGTGTGTGTGTGTCTCTGTGTGGTGTGTGTCTCTGTGTGGCGTGTGTGTGTGTGTCTCTGTGTGGCGTGTGTGTCTCTCTGTGGTGTGTGTGTCTCTGTGTGGCGTGTGTGAGTGTGTGAATGTGTGAATGTGAGTGTCTCTGTGTGGTGTGTGTGTGTGTCTCTGTGTGGTGTGTGTGTGTTGAGATCCATGTGAAGCACCCCCCCTGCCCCAACCCCCCCTTTCAATTAAAAATGTAAGTAAAAGATGACAAATTTAAGCAGATGTGGGAGGGTGTAAGCAGGCTCCTGTTGCCTCGTAGATGCCAGAGGGTGTCAGGAAATGGAACGAATATCCACTTCCATCCCCATATCCTGTGCCATAATGTAAAAAATAAGGACATAAATTCAATCAGTTCACCAAATTAGCAAAATGGAAAACAACAATAGCAAAAAACATGACACATATGCCTTAGTTTGGGCTGGTGCCCTTCCATTAAGTTGTACTTTGACTTACCAATGTTCTGGTAGGTCCAGAAGGTTGGTCCAGAGGGTTGCATGTTTGGCCACACAAAAGCTGGACGCCCTGGAAAAATATCAATACATCAGAATATACAGCAGTTCAGTTTCTGCAGTGTTAGTGGAAACCTAAGTAAAAGAACTTCAACCACCCCATGTGCCCTTCTAATATGTGTGTTTAACTCACTCAGATCAAAGATGCTGCCATAGTATTGGGTGGACTGGATCATGCCCTGGGCCTTTTCTGCTGGTCTCATAAGGCACTCCTGGCTCCAGTGAGAGGCTCCTGGTCCCATGACCGGCTCAACCTCTTTATTGTCCCCTTGGCATGGTTGGCAGCCATCTTCAAATCCATGAAGAGTTGGCGTGTTGGAGCCATTGTCTATGAAATACACGAGATGTTCAATAAATATACTTTTCAGTTGTATTGACTGAAGTTATATCTATTGGGTCTGCTGTAAAACAATCCCTCATATGACATAAGGCTCAGTCAGCAAGGAGAAAAAAAAGTGTGTTTCTTGAACATGTATTAAAAATTCCTTGCTATTCTGTTTTTACAGACTAGGCCTACATAACATATTAGCAATTTTTCTATTTTCCTTAAGTTCACTTACCCTTTTTCATTCTGCGCAGTAGCGCTTTCAGAGGCCTTTGACTCCAGCGAGATGGCCAGGTTCCCATTACTGAGACAGGGCCTACAGAACAATGAAAAAAACATATAATCAATTACAGATCACATCCTAAAGCATTGATTCTGATTGATGCTGTGTTGACCATGCTATATTGTATTGATAATATTATACTGTATTGATTATATCACCAAGCTGTGTTCTGCATGCTATTCTATTACAAGTTTCCCCCCGATTCACTTACAGTTGTCCATGTTGGCCTGGGTCACCGGCTCACCATCCAGGACCACATCCTGGGTCACTGGCATGCCATCCAGAACCAGATCCTGCCACACTCCACTGTGGGCCTTTTTGCCCCTGAGGAGACAGCAGGCTGCAGAACTGGCAGTCTTGACTGGTATGCCGCCTACAAAAAATAATGAAACACACACACAGTCAATCACAGATCACATCTTGAGTCATGTGTTGATTATACTATATCATATTGATAATATATTATATTTTTTGCACTGACTAGCCTATATCACCTAGCTGTGTTTTTTGTGGTGGTCTATTACTATTTTCCCCCAGATTCACTTACTGTTGTCCATGTTGGCCTGGGCCACTGGCACACCATCCAGAACCAGATCCTGCCATTTGTCGCTGTGGGCCTTCTTGCCCCTGAGGGGACAGCAGGCGGCAGAATGGGTGGCCTTGACTGGTACGCCGTCTACAAAAACCAATGAAAGACACACATAGTCAGTCACAGATCACATTTTGAGCCATGTGTTGATTATACTATATCATATAGATAATATGTTATATTTTTGCATGGACTATATCACCTAGCTGTGTTCTGCATAATATTCTATTACTACTTTCCCTCAGATTTACTTACTCTTGTCCATGTTGGCTTCGGTCACTGGTATGCCATTCAGGACCACATCCTGCCACACTCCACTGTGGGCCTTTTTGCCCCTGAGGGGACAGCAGGCAGCAGAAACGGCGTTCTTTGCTGGTACGCCGCCTACAAAAAACAATGAAACACACACATAGTCAATCACAGATCACATCTTAAATCATGTGTTGATTACTATGTCATACTGATAATATTACACGTATTATACTACTTTCCCTCAGATTCACTTACGGTGGTCCATGTTGGCCTGGACCACCGGCTCACCATCCAGGACCACATCCTGGGTCACTGGCATGCCGTCCAGAACCAGATCCTGCCACACTCCCCTGTGGGCCTTTTTGCCCCTGAGGGGACAGCAGGCTGCAGAAGGGGTGGCTTTGACTGGTACGCCGCCTACAAAAAACAATGAAACACACACATAGTCAATCACAGATCACATCTTGAGTCATGTTTTGATTATACTATATCATATTGATAATATATTATATTTTTTGCACTGACTATATCACCTAGCTGTGTTTTTTGTGGTGGTCTATTACTATTTTCCCCCAGATTCACTTACCGTTGTCCATGTTGGCCTGGGCCACTGGCATACCCTCCAGAACCAGATCCTGCCATTTGTCGCTGTGGGCCTTTTTGCCCCTGAGAGGACAGCAGGCAGCAAAAATGGTGCTCTTGACTGGTACACCGCCTACAAAAAACAATGAAACACACATAGTCAGTCACAGATGACATCTTGAGCCATGTGCTGACTATACTATATCATATTGATAATATGTTACATGTTTACACTAACTATATCACCTATCTGTGTTCTGTGTGGTATTACTACTATTACTACTTTCCCCCAGATTCACTTACTCTTATCCATGTTGGCCTGGGTAGCTGGCACGCGCTCCAGGACCACATCCTGCTCCTGTGGTACTTCACTGGTCCTGGGATCCTCAGTAAATACCACAAGCTCCACCTGGTTGGTGATGTCCATGGAGTGTGGTCTGTGGCCTCTCTGCCCTCTGACCCTCTGAGCCTTCCGCTTTTCCTGAAAGTCCAGGAGGATTGCCTTCAGTTTCTCCTGGAGCTCCCTACGAGTCACCCCAGGGTCCTCACTCCTCTTCTTCCAACCAGAGGCCTCAAGTTGAGCTCTACGTGTCTTCCTTTTGGTGGCCCTGGCTCCCATTTTGACCACATCCATGTTGGCCATCAAATCCCTGCCCTTCTTCTTACTCAGCTTTTTGATGGCCTCCATCTTTGAGATGCGAAAATTACGCCGCCTCTGCCTTACTCCTTGTTGCTGAAGCCTCTTCCTGAGGCTGGCAAAGGCTGCCCTCAGGACATTGCCAAAACATCCAATAGAGGTAGACATTTTTAGGAGTCCTAAGACACTCTAACTCTGTTGTTTTCAAAGTCAGTTGTTTTGTGAATCAGCAGATATTACAGCTCAAAACTACAACACAAAAATCTGAAAACTGAAAACAGAAAATTCAAAGGGAAATATTTTAAAAAATCAGGTAATTGCCGTGAGAATACACTTTCCAATGCTGCCTCTTGCTCAGTCAAAGTCAAAGTGACTTGTTTACTTCCAAATAACAATGCTTAAAGTAGAACACTCAAACTAGAATGTTCAGAGAGAGTAGAATTCTTAGCCACTGTTGATGCTGAGCTGATGACCAGCTCAGATGTGATGAATTCTATTGGCTGTAGCCTTAATTTAAAAAACAATAAATATCTATCTATGCTGTTGATGCTCAGCTGATAGCAGACATGTTTTAATTAAATAATAATAACAAGTATTTATTATTATTATTATTATTATTATTATTGTTGTTGTTGTTGTTGTTGTTGTTGTTGTTGTTGTTATTACTATTATTATTACATAGTATAAATTGTGTAAAATAAAAATAATAGCCACATAAATACATACATAAGTAAATACCATAATGATCCTAGTGGCCTAAACAGTCATTTTTTTGGAAATCAGGGAGAGAGGAAGATGATGTGTTACTGTAACTTTGTTCGTTTCCCTGATAAGCTGTAGACAATTCTTCACGGCCTTGAAATAAGCACAACTTTCGGGTACCTACAGTACATTCCGAATGCCACCCTCTGGCTCTCGGTTTCAGGAATTGCTCTGACCGAAGGGTGGCGCAGCACACAACACTGTGAGGCTGATGCCTACATGGTCAATAACTCTTCTGCACCTGCTGCCGGTTCACATAATCGGGAGATTCTCGATTCAGCGCAGTTTGAAGCTTTTAGTACCTGTTCACGTGCAAAAAAGACAAGCCTAAGCATCTCAGCATGACTGAAACGGGAGAGGTCGAGGATGAAATTCAGTTTCTACGAACGGTGAGTTACAAACACTGTAAACTGGAAATGTATTTAGGCAAATTCTGAAGTTAGCAGGTTTTAGGAAACCTCGTGCTTTAAAATTACGCGTTTGGTTGCATGGGTAGACTAGATTTAAAAAAGAGTTCCAGAAACAAATAGGAGGGTATAAAATGAAATGAAACTATTGTTAAGTATATGACAACGTCAAATGTTGGTTACTGTCTGAGAATCTTGCCGTTACGAGATTTCTCAACTTTACCATGAAGGCCAAACCGACTTGTTTGATTGGATGAATGGGCCATTTTCCATGAACCATCACTTGCCATCACCTGCTAGTTATTTTTCTTGCAAGTCTTATTTGTTAAAATTAGCAATTATGATGAGGGATGAAGATTTATCTCACAAAACTTAAACTTTCTACTCAGGCGACTCAGTTGCTTACTGTGTTATTACCATAACGAGCTCCTACTATACAAATTAAATGTACGTAAATGTATTTCATGTGTCTAAACGTGTCAGTAGGACTACAGTCATTCCGCTGGTTTCTATTTTAACAGTCTTTATCAGCACGGGGAAGATTGTCATTCTTGCTCTGTTAGTGCTGTTGGCTGTCAGCGCTGTATCTCTCGCAAGTCAGATAAGGCCCAGGGCAGCTTGGGGTGTCACCTGATGCAAAGGGGTATAGTCTCAGGCAGTAAGAATACATTTCATCTGTTGTATGCAGGGGATATATTGACTAGACCAAAATTTTGAAAAATATGAATATAACTCCTGTCCAAGTGTCTGGCTTTATGTTACAGTACATCTGAGCACAGCTGAGTGCAGGAAGTGATAAAGAACTGTTTGTCACATCTGGTTCTCTGCCAAGATAAGGCAGACAGTGATAGATATGTGTGTTCCCTGAATGACAGTAGAGGTGATTCATGTCAATGTCACCTCTTAAGTGCACTTCTGACAGAGTTCCAAATGAGGTACAAATGGAGATTTTTCTCCAGCCTTAGCATCGTGACCTACTAGGTCACTGAATGATAAAACCAACTACAATCTTTGTGTGTGTGTGTGTGTGTGTGTGTGTGTGTGTGTGTGTTAGAAAGAGGGATGTGGGATTTTGAGGTCACATGCTTAACTGATGTTTTCTTGATAGATTTAAAATAGATTAGATTTTGTCTTTATATGGGTTAGGTTTAATACTGACTTTATTTGGCATCAATTGTTTATTGTTAGTTAAAGAAGCATTTACATTGTTTAAGGTCAGCTTCACAGCCGACTGCACTGTTCAGGATAATTGGTTTTAAATGTTGCATTCATAGCATTTTAGGGCAACTCTGTGTCTTTGTTTACAAGGCAAGGTTGACCAAATATTTTGCTTAACTGTGCTCTTGTCTACTGCCCTTGTTTGCTGTTCTTGAGTAGATGCCATGTATTATACATGTCGAAACAGCATCTATTTGTGTGTAACTTGCTTAGAATTGACATCTAAAAACAACAACTTCAGCTTTTATTACTGTGTCCTACTGAATATAGTGAAATATTGATGGTTAATAACTTTTACCAGTTTACGATGATATGCTGTATGTGCTTAACAAATTTACTATCTGATGGCAGGTTGTGCATTTTTGTATGTGTTGTGATGTATACACCTGTCTGGTATGGCTGTGTGAGTTGTAATGCAGTGCATGTATGTGACATTTGTGGGTGCATAAGCAGGAAGGATGTATTGGGTGTGCACATGCACTGATGCTTCTCACACATTAAGTTCTTAAAGGGAAAATAAAGTTTTTTGAATTGAATTAAAATGAAATGAAATATATTGAATTGCAATTAAATGAAATTAAATTATATCTGTGGACCTGTAGCACCTCTTTCATACTAATTTTCCTTCATTTGTTTTGTTGTCACATGGTTCTGTGCAGAATGATGAGCTGGCGTTGCGGTGCTCCCTGTCGGCCCAGCAGAGGCAGCAGAAGTTCTGTCTGGCCGCTGAGGGCTTCGGCAGCAGGCTCTGTTTCCTGGAGACCACATCCAACTCTAAAGTGAGACTTCAAGCAAATAAACAACATTCATATTCAACACCTTTCCAGGGGACAATATTACATCTTACAACAGACTGATCTTTGTGTCTCAGAAATAAATAAGATCTTACTGACTTCTTAGGATGTATATGATTGTATGTATATGTGACTTATGTATATGTCTTAGAAAGACAATTCTAAAAGAACAATATTTCACTCTGGGTAGGAACCTTAACACTAACAATACATTTTTATATTCTCTTTTGTTTGACATGTGAAACATGTAGATGTATTATTAATCTATGACTTAGTGCAACAGAACAAAATTAGTTCAGTGAACCTGACTGTATTTTTATGGCTGTAGTTATTTTACCATGAAAAATGATTATTGAAGTTATTGTCCCTCTGAGTAATGATCTGCTACTTGATCCAGAATGTTCCGGTGGACCTGTCCGTCTGTGTGTTTGTGCTGGCCCAGTGTCTGTCAGTACGTGCCTTGCAGGAAATGCTAGCCAAGCAGTGCGACCTGCAAACAAGGGTATGGGGCATACTTTTCTATCATTAACTCAATTAACTTTTGGCAGGCCTTTGTTTTTACATGTCAGATTATTTGCGTACTGTTGGAAATGATACCCAGGAGTTCCCGGTGTTTATGTAGGCCTGTTTATCTTTTGTCCCAAGGTGGCTGAAGTCGGAAGTCACCGCACTCTCCTGTACGGCCAAGCCATTCTGCTGCGCCATGCCTACAGTGGAATGGTGAGGCATGACTGAGTTGTCCCTTGAGAGCATTTTAGATGATGCACAGTGGCATGGAGTTACAGTCTGAAATGCCATTTTCCAAATGTGCCCTGAGTGAACACTAATACTAGTACTTGTATTACCATTTTACTGTTAGTGTTTTACTTATTTATTGTCTAGTGCATTATCTACTTGTCTTTGTTTATATACTGCATTTTATTTATTGCTCTAGTTTTATTTACACTGTGGGAGAGGCAATCCAATTTCATTGTTGTGTGGCTGACAATGACAATAAAGGGTCTATGTTTCTATTTATCTATGTATCTATCTGTCCGTCCATCCATCCATCCATCCATCCATCCATCCATCCATCCATCCATCCATCCATCCATCCATCTATCCATCCGTCTGCCCGTCTCTCTGTCTGTCTGTCTGTCTGTCTGCCTGCCTGCCTGCCTGCCTGCCTGCCTGCCTGCCTGCCTGCCTGTCTAATACAGTTTTCCCTCTGCAGTACCTGTGCTGTCTGTCCTCAACTTGCTCCTCCACTGATAAGCTTGCATTTGATGTTGGGTTGCAAGAGGAAATATTAGGTATGTTGGCTTTGGCTGGACACTCAAATTATGTCAGAACTTTTTTGTATTGCATTTACTGTAATTGTCTCTTACATGGCATTTACCATTATAACCAAGTTTAGAAGGTCATAATATTATATTTAATCATTTGCTTCTGAAGTGTTGCTTTACCATTGTATTTCTTCAAACCTCAGCCTTTGTCATAGAGCAGGAACTGACAGGCGTGGCAGATACAAGATGTGTTTTCCCCTGTGTGCAGGCGAGGCGTGCTGGTGGACAGTGCACCCTGCCTCTAAGCAGAGATCTGAGGGAGAGAAAGTACGAGTAGGAGATGACCTAATACTCGTCAGCGTCTCCTCTGAGCGATATCTGGTAAAAGTAGCAAAATGTTTATTGATTTATTGCTGAGCAAAAAAGTCTCATACATGTGTATTTTTTAAAAGCATGAATTTAAGCAAGCATTTAAAGCATTTAAACAAAAGCCAAACATCTTGACAACAACACAGCACCCTCTTCCCAGTCCCAACTTCCAACTCTCAATAAGAAAAAGCCAGCAAGAATGTTGTGTTTTTATCTCTTTCTCAGCATTTGTCCCTGACTGACTGCAACAGTTTAGAGGAGGAGAGTGAAGGTCTCAGGGTGGATGCTGCTTTTCATCAGACCCTGTGGAGTGTGGCCTCCATATCATCAGGAGGTGGAGTTGCTCAAGGCAAGACACCATGTCAATATGACATTTACATTATTTTTTTATCCTTCACTTAACCAGGAAGGTGCATTGAGATAGAATATCTCTTCTGCCAGGGAGTCCTGGTCAACATAATCGGCGTAAACATTTCATACATAAAGACAGACAAATAAACATAAGATAAGGCTACACGCTCTCAGGAACATAAGGTTACATACACTCATAAGGCTACACATTTTCATAAGGCCAATATAATGCTACATGCTTTTATAAGGCTACATGCTCTCATAAGGCCACACATAAGGCTACACACTCTCCTTGGCCACACATTTTGTTTTTTTGCTTAATTTTTGTCATGTACAGTAGGCTACATATATGCCATCTGCGTAAGGTATGGGTACATGCAAAATGTTAGCGCCCAGTACTAAAACATGACAATTGGAATAAAGGTACCGTAGTGGCCATATTTGGTATTCTGTGTTTGAATGTGTGTGTGTATGTACTTGGTGATTTTATTTTGGTGTTTACCTGTGGTGTGGAATTCACGTGGTTGTGTGTTGTAGATTCAGATACCTGTGTAAAGTTGCCAACCCATGTGTTGAAAATACGTATAAAATCATTTGTGTTGGTTTGTGCAATGTTTCCACAAAATTTGTGATCAAATAAAGATATTAGACATTAACTAAGTTGGTGACCTTAGGTCACCCAGCATGCCCTTAGTGCCAAAATTAGCCCCAAATAGTTTGAAACATTTGCACATAATTTGTGCAGACAACAATTACATTTCTGCATCATTTGTGGACATTTGTGCAGACAACATTAACATGTGTTTATCAATATATATTACATTATTAAGCTTTTTTTTATTTGACGTGACATCATCAGCACCCCATTAATGACTTGAAAATAGTTGAAATGGTTTGTGCATCATTTGCAAACAAAATATATCTTTTTTTTGCTTAAACCATTTTAGGCATATTAAACATTTAACTTAGTTGGTCATCCGAAGTCATCCAGCACCCCATTAGTCTGAAATAGTTGTAATTGCAGTAGACAATGTGGTATTGAAGATGCCAATATTTTCTTTAAAGGTAACATCACACACAGTATAACAGTATACAGTACCCTATATGAGAGAAACGTTTTAATGTTTAGGCAGTGAAACTTGGCTTGTGCCAGTATCTGTAGTAAAAGTTTACATAATCAAAGTTTATAGAAAAGCTGAGAAGGTCAAGTGAGGACCTGAAGGTGATATATATATAGAATCACCCAACTGAGATAGGGGGAAATGATTACCCAATAATCCATTACATTTAGGAAAGTGCATCGCAATCGCATTGGATGCCCAGTGAATGCTTCATGCCATTAGTGTCTACAAATGCAAAACTAGTTTTGTGCAAATGCCCCTGAAGAGGGATCTGGTAAACATTTAATTGGTTATTTCTTGGCCCATCTTTCCACCCAGTTTTAGCAAAATCAATCTAGCATTTTTTATCTGTGTGTGCGTAATCTTGTTTACAAACAAACAAACAGATATGGGTTTAATATAATCAGCATTAATTCAGCACAGAATTATCCCATGGCAGTTTTGTTTCTGTTTTATGCAGAGGTGGGGATCCAGGCTTCAGAAAGTGAAAACCCTGCCACATGTTTCATTCCAACTGTTTTCTGAACCAGCTGATTTTAATCAGCACACCAGTACTCAGACAGGTAGATCAGCTTATTAGTGAAATCACCTGTGTTCAGTGCACAGACAGAAGGAAAAGATGGCAGGGTTTTTACTTTTTTGAGCCAGGATCTCCATCTCTGGATATATGTCATTGAATTGCCAGATCAGCTTCTCCTGTGTGTTTCCTTTAGGCTACCTTAAAGGAGGTGACACATTCCGCTTCATGCATGGACATACGAATGACTGTTTGACCATTGCACCCGTGGAACAGGGAGAAGAGGAACGCAGGTCTGCTGCAGTCCCCTGCCTCTCTGCCTAAACTCACAGCATCTCTCTGTGCCATATGATTATCTGCCCAGTGTTTCCTGCAGAGAATTTGTTAATTAAGGTGGTGGTTGCCAACACTCAGAAAAGAAGGTACAGAATTGTACTTCCACTTGGCAGTATCCTCAAAGACACATAATTGTACTTTTTAACCACCGTTACAACTAGTTTTGACTTTTTCCAAAGATGAATAGGTACACATCAGTACCTTAAGGTCCAAATATTAGCCTTTGGGGGTACATAAGTGCTAATTGTACCCTAAGATATAGATTTGTACCCCTACACTCTCAGAAATAATGGGACAGTAGGGGTACAAATCTGGGCCTTTGAGGGTACTGCCAGTGTGACAAGTAAAAGTACAATTCTATACCTTCTTTTTTAAGAGTGCAGTGAGATGTGGGATTATGGTTGAGGAATATCACTCCAGAATTGCTTATATTCGTCCCTTGCATTATGTTTGTTGTAACCTTTCCAGCTGGTATGAATAGAAGGTAATTAATGAAGTATCTATTGTCTTACATATTCTGAAAATCTCCTCACCCAATTGTCAGCTCACGTCTAATTTCAGGGTTCTGTTGGGACAGCTAAATTAGTGTGGGAGAGACGTGTTGCTAAGGTCACCATCTTAATTATAAAGCCCTATTAAACACTGCCATGTAAACTAAACTAAAAAACCCTTCTGTTTTCCTCTGCCCCAATCTCTCTGTGGCTTCTAGATCAGTGTGCTTTGAGGGAGAATGTGCTTCATCCCAGGCTCGATCTCTCTGGAGGCTAGAGACCATGCGTGTGGCGTAAGAACCTCAGCATAAATTCAGCTGTTAAAAGTACCTGTTTGCTCAATTGTTTTGTTTTGTATATTGTTAGTAGTTTCATTACATAATTCAAATCATTGGCTGATGCCCTTTAACAGAGCAACTTACAATGATTGGGACAGTTGCCCTGGAGAAATACTGGGTTAGATGCAGGAGTGCTGGTTATTCACTTCTCCACCCACATTTTTCCTACTGGTACAGGAATCAAACCTGTGGCCTCATCCTGAAACCTTAACCATTAGGCCACAGCTGCCCCCATAGTGTTATTACTGCAGCAAGGTTTCTTCTGTTTCCAGGTGGAATGGGAGTCACACTCAGTGGGGTCAGTCTTTCCGACTGCTTCACGTGACCACGGGGATGTACCTTAGCCTGACGCAGGAGAAAGGACTCAGACTGATAGAGAGGGAGAAGGCTGACGCCAAGGCCACTGCTTTCTGCTTTCGCTCTTCAAAGGTATGTTCAATACTTTTAGATTCAATACTTTATTGGCATAAAAGTTATTTATTTGCCATAAATCATTCATTCATTCATTCATTTATTTAGTCATTCATTCATTCATTTATTTATTTATTGATTGATTGATTGATTGATTACCAAATCGCCCTCTGACAATTACCCTCTACAAATAGATAGATTAAAAGCAGCATTAAAGAAGAAATATAAATGACAGGGTTCTTGTACAATTTATACAGTAAGAGGCTTATTAGAAGAACCTACTCTTTGAAGGAACTGGTGCAAGGATAATGAGCTGTTTAGGAACCTAATGACTCTGTAGTATGTGTTGTTGAGAAAGTGGAATGTTTTGGTTTTTAATGGCGCTCAACTTCCTACCTGTTGGAGCGATACTGAAGAGGGAGTTGCCTACCTGCTGACAACAAAGCGCACAATAATAAACTGCTCATTGGATAAATGAGTGGTAAATGTCATAGCTTTTAATAAACTGTGTAGTTGTTAATATCCCTTGCTGAATAATGGTTGCCTAAACTTTTACAGGAGAAGCTTGACCTTGTTCAGAAAAAGGATGTGGACGGTATGGGCCCACCAGAAATTAAATATGGAGACTCCATCTGCTTTGTGCAGCACCTGGACAGTGGCCTTTGGCTTACTTACCACACCGATCAGGGGAAGAGTGGGAGAATAGCTGGGGCACCACGCCAGGTAAATCCTCGCAGCAAGTAAAAAGAAAAAAGTAGATTTCCTGCTGAGAGTCTGCACAGTGTGTGATGTGTGTTGTGAACTACTAGTTCTACTTAATGATACCTGGTCCCGGAAAGAATACAAAAACATATCTGGTCATGACCACTAGCTGTCTAGTCTCGTTAATAATATTACTGGTGAATATAAGAAACAATTATTATTACCTCTACAAAGCAAATTTTTTTATGTTCATCAACTGTTTGTTAGTTTACCTCTGTGCATTAGAGGTAAACTAACAAACAGAGGTAAAGAGTTTTCTTGAAGCTTGGTGAAGGGGAGTAAAATGGATCAAAGAACAACCCCTCATATTTTGGAGCAGATCTGGATGATGTTAGGATCCATTAACTATTATTTTAAACTTTTGTTAACATTGTGTCAAACAGGGTGTGTGATCTTAGAGCTCTCTTCTGATTTTATTTCCTGCAACCCGTGTTCCTTTTTTAGGCCATTTTGCACCTGGAGGGCCACATGGATGATGGTCTGACTCTGTCCCGCTCTCAGAGGGAGGAGTCAAGAGCTGCTCAGATCATTAGAAGCTCTGTCCTCCTGTTCTCACGCTTCATCAGGTATTCTGTTAGCCTAGTAAGCCAGACCCATGTACTTCACTTGTTTCACTACGTTTTGTACAAAGATTCTGGCGGTGCTGTATTGAGAAATGTTTTTTTTCCTGGAGGTGTGGTGTCTGCTGAAATGTAAAACTACTGCATCTGCCTTTACCCCAATCGTTAACGTCTAATCGTGACGTTAGTTGCTAGTCCGAAAAACTAACAGACTAACAACTAGCAAGCTGGGTCAAAACTAAACATTTATGTTGAAATAAATTTGTAATAGGATTCATAGCTGGGACAAAACAATGCTATGCAACACATACCATACAACATTATAGCTGGTCCAGAACCTGTGGAACAATGAAGGGTAGGGGAAGCTTTTGTAGTGTGTGTGAAATAATGATCTGACAGTAACTGCAGTCATTCGTCTTGATTGGTAGGAATTGTCAGGTAGGCCATTGTCAGAGTGGCCTGACACATACATGTACAGGAAAACAAAAAGACACTTTTCCACAAAGTCAAGAAATATCTAATGCTAGATGTTGCCTCCTCACAGAGAACTGGATGACCTTGGACAGAGAGCTAACATGCCGACTCCAGGTCTGCCAATCGCCTCAGTCTGCTTGAGTCTGCAGGATCTCATTAGCTATTTCCAGCCTCCCGATGAAGACCAGGGTCAAGATGAAAGGCAGAACAACATGAGGTCCCTGAAGAACAGACAGAACCTCTTCCAAGAGGAGGTAATCTTTCATTTCCAGCAGTGCTGCACACTGTTCATATATAGAGGTGGGGATCCTGGCTTTAGAATGTTAAAACCCTGCTATTTAATCCAGCCATTTTCTGAACCAGTGGATCCTAATGTGCACACAAATTATCAAGCAGATAAATCATGTAGAATTAGTTTAAATTAAGTGCACAGGCAGAAGGTATTCGTACATGGTAGGGTTTTTACTTTATGAAATTGGCATCTCTATGAAGATGAATAGTATTTGTGTAGGCTATGTGTAATCTATAACCCATAATCTGGTTGTGATAACTTCATTACAGTATCGTAAAATGCACTGCATAATATGTAAACTTATGACTATGGCTTTTCTGATACAGGGGATAATTGGCTATGCATTAGACTGCATCGATCGTCTCCACGCCTATGGCAGTGCTGGCCATTTTGCTGAGGTTGCAGGAAAAGAGGCAGGAGAGGAATGGGAGTCTCTCCTAAACTCTCTTTATGAGCTTCTGGGTAAGGTGCCCTATTGTGCGTGTCTGTGTGTGAAAACATAGTCATTGGCTTCTCATTAGACAGCCCAACCCCTGTGATAAACACCTGCTGTCACAGCTGCACCTGTATTTTCCCAATAACTTCCTGCTCTCATTGCTGCTCTCTCAGCACATTTGATCAGGGGCAATAAGAATAATTGCGCACAGTTTTCTGGATCACTGGAGTGGCTGATTGGAAGGCTGGAGAGACTAGATGCGCCCTCTGGTATGTTGCACTTTTTTTCCATGGTTAAGGTGATGCAATGTGAATGCAAATGTATTTAAATCACTCAAACACAAGTCCAGAAACCAGAGTTTATATATTTGAAAGTTACTTTTTAACTGCTGCAGTTTGTACATTTGAGTTGGCATTTTGTGCATAATATGCAGCCATATTTTACATGTTAGTAGCACATTTATAGGTATAATCTTGGTGTTATTCTCTGATTTTCTTTTGATATCCACGAGCAGGAATTCTTGAGGTGTTATATTGTGTCCTCGAGCTGAGCCCACAGGCTCTTAACTTTATCAAAGAGGGACACATGAAATCAATCATATCTCTTTTGGACAAGCATGGCCGCAATCACAAGGTACATTTTGTTAGCTGTATTTATTTTGATTTAGTTTTTTCCCCAGAGCTGTAAGTCTATGTCTAAACTTGTGTACTTTATGTGTATTTTCATCTCGCTCAGATTCTGAATGTGTTGTGTTCACTCTGTGTGTGCCATGGAAAAGCAGTGCGCTCTAACCAACACTACATCTGTGAAAACCTACTGTCAGACAGAAACTTACTTCTACAGACACGCCTCTGCAATCAAGTCACAAGGTTATCTGAGACACTTGTGATTGAAGTCTTCATGTCTCATTCAGATCGACACTTTCAGCCACACTACCTCTGCATGGCTCAGTATTACCTAGTGTGTGTGTGTGTGTGTGTGTGTGTGTGTGTGTGTGTGTGTGTGTGTGTGTGTGTGTGTGTGTGTTTGTGTGTTTGTGTGTTTGTGTAGGCATATGTAATTATTTTATGTATTTATTTATTAATAAAGGTAGGAGCACTTTATAATAGCTACCTCCTAATAAGCCTTTATTTTGCATTTGTTACCATTGCTTTTACACTGTTTGTCATCATTAAATCATTTACAAACATATTGACATCTGTCTGGATGTCGGTTGGCTGTCTGCATGTCTGACTATTTGCCTTTATGCTGTCTGCTATCTATCACTCAGCCTGTTGCCCTTTCTGTCTGTCTGTCTTATCATCTGTCATCTTCCACCAATCTTCCCTCCTAACCCCAACTGCACTTTATGCACTTTGTCACCCCCCCTCTACCCCCCCTCTACCCACACCATCACCTGTTCTACCTCCGCCACCGCCCAACTGCATTCTACATAATTTGCTCCACCCTCCCCAGGCTAACAATACCCAATTTCGCTGCATGTCCTACTGTACCCAGTATGTCTGTGCATGTGACAATAAACCATCCTTGTATACTTGTATCATCTTTGTCTTCTTTAGATATGTTTATAAATGATTTACTGATAAGAAATGAAATCAATGATAAAGTGCTACAAAAAAGAGTTTACAAATGCAATTCAGAATGCTCATTAAGAAGTGATTATTATGAAGGGCTACTATAAAGGTCATATAATATTCATTATATATTTTCATGTGCTTCTTTATCTCTTAGTGTTAGGCCAAATATCTTCCTGTGTATGAATGAAGACTCTGCCCAGTGCAGGAAGTGGTATTTTGAGTTGATGGTGGAGAGGGCGGAGACGTTTGTCACAGCCCAGCCCACACACCTGCGGGTGGGTTGGGCCTGCACAGAGGGCTACTGCCCCTCCCTGACAGGTGGAGATGGCTGGGGATCAAATGGAGTCGGCGATGACCTCTGCTCTTATGGCTTTGATGGGCTTCACCTGTGGTCAGGTGAGGTCTGTGAAGATGTTGATACCTGTGAGATTTACCTGTGTCTACACCGGGATGTTTCATGCAATTACTAGCAGAAATGGAGAGCCTGGCCTCAAAAAGTAAAACTGGCATGTGGGACTTTTGCCTTAGCACTTAAGACAAGTACTTTCACCAGTTTAAATTGGTGTGCTCATTAGGATGATGGTTCAGCTGTTTTCAGCTGGTTCAGAAAAATGTTGGATTCAAAAAAAGGTTTCACTTTCTGAAGCTAGGATCTCCACCTCTACATATTACTGTGTGAGAAAGGGCATGGGCTGTGGTGCAATCTGCAAAATCCTGACTGTATGTGGGTCTAGGTGCCTATGGTGTTCCTGGTGTGAGTCCAGTTTGTGTCTGCCCCACTTGTTATTCCAAGCACCCCTCCATTCCATCCTCTCTAAATAAATGGCAACATTTTAAGTAGAAACCATTGTTTGAAAGTAATGTGATATCATTTAGTGCTGTAATGCATGATATTTCTTGTTAAGCACTTTGAGTTACTTTCTCTGTGTGAAAAGTGCTTTAAAACACATTATTAATATTATAACTGGTGCTTATCCAGGTGGCATAGGGCGGAGAGTGATCTCGCCCAAACAGCATCTTCTAAGGGACGGGGATGTGGTCAGCTGCTGCCTTGACCTCGGGGCTCTCTGCATGTCCTTCAGGGTCAATGGTTTGCCAGTGCAGGGCATGTTTGAGACCTTCAGCACAGAGGGGCTGCTCTTTCCAGTGGCCAGCTTCTCTGCTGAAGTGAGGTTGGTCCACGCAAAGGTCATTTAAGGCCCTGCCAATTAACATAACCCAGAGGAAAATATTACTTAGAATTGCCTTGACTTTGTCTTTTAGGAATTAATGAGACCCTATATTAAGCTGTCTTTTTTCCTAAGGGGGATTTAGGAGAAACAATTCAGAATTCAGTAAGATCTAACCCGTTTCATACGTCTTAAAGGGGTCCTTCCGCTAAAAACCACTTTGAGTAGCTCTATTTACAATGTGGTGGGTCACAACAAGCAGTATATGCATGCAGCATTCCAAGATGTGAAATTCGACCCTCATGGTTTTACTGGTCATTGAAGGGTCGAGCTAACCAAAACGAGCCGATCAGAGCAGGCTAAACCTATCTACGTCACTAGGTCGTAAGCCCCTCCCAGAGCCATGTATGGCAAGCCCACATCCCAAAGGAAGAACAGTGGACAGAAGCTAGGTGAGCGAAAGACAGCGAATTTGCCCAATCAGAGATGCCTTATTGACACGTCATGGATATTCACGAGGGACACTGGAAAAAACAGTTGTTCCACCACTAGACCTGTTATAGCTTACAGAAAACAGTGTCAAGCAAGAGAACTAGGACATAATTTTTCACAGAAATGACGCACAATGCATTCAACCATAGTGGCAACACAGAAATATGAATAAAAATAACAATGAAAGGACCCCTTTAAAGTAACGTAAAAGGCCGATGTATCAAATTAAGATCTTAAAATGGTCTTATACTGTTCTTTTGTTCCAAAGGTGGTTTTAGTAGAAATTAATCAGAAGTCAAAAAGATCTTATTTATTTATGAAGGGTAAAAATAAGACTTTTGTAAGAACTAATATTTTTCTCTGGTAAGGCATACTGATGCTTTGGTGTGTCAAAGAAAGCTCCTTATAGTTTTTTTCTCTGTGTATATATTAAGGTGTGCTTCATTGTGGTATGATGATCAGTGTAACTGAAAATGTGTCTGTCTTGGTGTTTTTTTTCTCAGGGTGTGCTTCCTGTTAGGTGGTCGATTAGGGGATTTCAAATTCTTGCCCCCACCTGGTTTCTCGCCTGTGTCTGAGGCTCTTCTGCCCGGGGTCAGATGCAGGATTGAGCCATGCCTGGACTTCATGAGGCTCCGTAACAGCAACCAGCATGATCTCTTGGGACCAGCCGTGTCACTCAGCCCCCCTACCTTTACACCTGTTCCTGTGGACACTAGTCAGGTAGTATAGCAAAGAAAAACACATCAAATTCAACAATGGCACTTTTATTTTGTAGGCGGTTAAAGTAATATCTGCACCTTTTGTCTAATTCCAGTGTTTTACCCAGTGTGTTACTCAAAAGAACAGTCCAGGGTAAAGAAAGGTTGCATGCATAGGGCTAAATAAATTTGGAATTCTTCTATTATAATGAGGTGCCAAATTGACAATACAGGCCAGAGTACAAAAGAAAACAAACATGGTAAAAAGATGCATGGTACAAAAAGATGTAATGGTAATGCTATGCATAATAATATGATGGATGAGATTTAAAATATACATTTTTGCAACAATCCATTTCAATTTGAAAAGTAGTCTATAGGAGCTTTCTTGTATGCCCTGGATGACATATGGTTGTCAGCACAGTCACCCTGATGAAAGTACCTTTGACTCTGAGAACTGAAGGCTGTGCATTGTGTCATTTATAATGACCAACTGCTTCCTGATTACTTGTTTAGACACTTCAGTTGGTTGTTTTCTCAGCTGTGTTTAGCAACTTTTGTCAGCTTGTTTTGCTTTGTTGGGCTCATGTTCCGCAAATAGCAGCAATTGCAAATAAGGATACTTTATACCAGGCTGACATACACTTTTATCAGCACATTTTGAGTCATCCTGCATCATTTTTATTTGTTTGTTTGTTTGTTTATAACCTCTGTCTAGATTTTCTCATTAAAATAAACATGGCTTTGAAACTCAGCCAGTAGTCAGGTGTTTGGTGTTTTTGGTAAAGTTACTCTGGTTGAAATAATTAGTCACCACAGTTCTTAATGTTATTGTAAGAGCTTTGCATTTTGATAATCTGGATGGAATGGTAAAGCCTAATCTGCACCCTCCTGCTCTGTGTTTATATTTTCAGGTGGCCTTCCCCCCTCAACTAGAGCTGATTCAGGAGAAGCTTGCAGAGAACATGCATGAACTCTGGCTCATCAGTATGATCGATGAGGGTTGGATCTATGGTCCTGTAAGTATATTCCACATGTGCACAGTTCAGTGGTGAACACCCCCTGTGGCCTAATGTTAAGGGAGTTGGTCTTGGGATTGGAGGGTTGCAGGTTTGAATCCTCTACCAGTAGGAAAAATGTGGGTGGGGGAGTAAATAACCAGCGCTCTCCTGCACCCTCATCCATGGCTGACCTGCCCTTGAGCAAGGCATCTAACCCCACGTTGCTTCAAGGGGCCTGTACCTAATTCACTGTTTAAAATTTAATGTAATAATAATAATAATCACTGATATGAATATATTGTTTGTTTTTCCACAAACATCATTATGGGGTTACTTTAGGTTTACATTTTTGGGTAGTGTGTCAACACCACCCTGTTTTCCATTGTTATATCACACAAGAAGGTTGTTGTATAAAGTCATGACGCACATTTGCCCCTTCTGGCTTACTGTTTATTGACAGTGATTATATTCACCACAGGTTAAAGAAGAAAATAAGAAACATCATCCTGACCTGGTTGAATTTTCCAAATTACCAGATCAAGAAAAAAAACAGAACCTTCAGACTGCACAGGAGACACTAAGGTAACTATTGGTTGTGACCATGTAGAATGGGGACCTGATTAACTTTTTTTTGCTGCATTCATATGTGTCTAATTTATATTCGTTTGTGTTAATGTTGGACCCTTCTAAGGACACTTCTGGCGTTTGGTGTGCTTATTGGGCTGTTGGATGACCATGCTGATGAGAAGGTCAAATATGTCAGACTCTCTAACAAGTATGTGCACAAGCTGATTTTTTTTAAAGACAATTTTTTCTTTAAGAAGCCATGGTGGGTCAAAGAAGGCCTAAATGTGAATGTTTTTACTGAACTATTTCATTGTGGTAATTAAGAACAATACTTTATCTAACAATAACATGAGCCAGTGTAATAATCTGTCTTTCTGTCTTTCTGTCTCTTGTCTGTCTAAAATCTTTGTCCAATCCTTTAGGTATGAGCTATGGAATGGCTACCGACCTGCTCCTGTCGATCTGTCTCATGTCATCCTGACTGCTGCCCAGGACGCTTTAGTGGGCCATCTGGCTGAAAACGACCACAATATGTGGGCCAAAGACCGAATCCGACAGGGGTGGAGCTATGGGCCTCAGCAGGTAGTGAACGTCAAGAGGGAGCAAGGTTGCAAGAGTTTTGTAAGGAACTTGATATGAGTAGGGATGTCAGTGTAATTCGTAAACATGTCATTAGTCAGACTTCCATCCAGCTTGTTCCTATCCACCAGTGGTGGATCCATCAGTTATGCATATTTCATAGTAATTTGGCTTAACAAGATACCGAGAGGCCATTGACATGCATATTTCAAGTGTACATTTTGTTATTAAAACAACTAAAATGTGCTTTAACAAGTTGGAAAATATGTCAGTCATAGAAGTTGGCAGTTACCCCCATTTTAAAGAAGACTGATTCTAAGACCTCAAACCTCCCTTTTTAGAGAGTGGTTGCACCTTAACTCCACGCATTCCTCACAGACTAGACTTTATGAGCCTGTTCAATCTCAGGTTTCTGTGCTCACCAACACACTGAGACTGGACTGTAGAGTGAGGTGCAAAGTAATCAAGGCTGTAGGGCATTGTTGATAAGGTCTCCAACCTTTTTTCCTTCAAGAGCTACTTTAACATAATTATCGAGCTATGATACTACTTAACATGGCAAATTATTATTAGCCTGTTGCTATTGAAATTCATAGAGATTTTTAATACACCCTTTACTATTGAGAGCAGTTCAAAGGCGTTAAGTGTAAAAGCTTTTCCTGCTGTGTCTGCATTAAGAGATTATACAGTTCTTATGACCCTTTGGAGAGCTTTTGGCAGCTCCCAAGCTACCTATTGTAGACCCCTGCTCTATAGAGATATATGATTAATGGAAAGTATCCATATGTCTGTCAAATCTGAATTACTATTTTGCACATCAGGATGTAAAGAGTAAGAGGAGCCCTCACTTGGTGCCCTTCGCTCTGCTGGATGAGAGGACCCAGAGTGCTGGCCGTGAGGCTGTGAGGGATGCTCTGTGTACCATACTGGCATACGGCTACACACTGGAGCCATTGGACCAAGAGCAGGGTACGTTTACTGTAGGCTAAATGTTAAACCTTTAGTTATCATAAATTTTTGTTTTCATTGTACACAATTAGCCAAATTATTTCATAGACTTAAAAAATGTTTTGTAATTTATATTTTGTTGATAACATAGTGTTTATAGTATTGTACATCGTTTGGATAAAAGTGCCAAATAATATAAAGGCAAGCATATAACAAGTGTAGGAAAACACAAGAAAGTGAAGTTTTATGCAATCAGTTCTGTCATATGTCATATGAGCAAAATAATCCATGTGAAAAAGGTCGGTGAAATTTGTCTGTTTGTCTATCTCAGTGGTACTTCCAAACACAGGCCTAACCCATCCCGAAAAGTTCCGGATATTCCGTGCTGAGCATGCCTATGCTGTGCTGAGAGGAAAGTGGTACTTTGAATTTGAAGCAGTGACTGCAGGAGAGATGAAGGTGGGCTGGGCTCGACCTGGAAGTAAAGCCGACCTTGAGCTGGGGTCAGATGATCAGGCCTTTGTGTTTGAGGGTAGCAAGGTGAGTGGGAGTTGATCATATAAGGAGGTGGAGATCCCGGCTTTAGAAAATAACAACCACATATTTGATCCAACCATTTTCCGAACCAGCCGATCCTAATGAGCACCCAAATCATCAGACAAGAGGATCAGCTAATTAGTGCAATCACCTGTATAAAGCAAACAGGCCAAAGGAATAAATAGCAAGGTTTTCATTCACTGAAGCTGTGATCTCTACCTCTTATCATAATGCATGATACTGTAAAACCTGATTTGTATATTTACATATTTGTCTGTCTTCTTCAAACAAAAACATAGTCACTCTATGTTTAAATACTTTTCCTATCACACATAGGTATTTAGAATTTTTTTTTATCTGTGCTGTTTTACGCCTCTGACTTAAACTCATGGTCTTTCTCTCCCTCTTCCTCTCTCTTTCTCTCTCTGTCTCTCTCTCTCTCGTCCTCTCTCTCTCCTCTCTCTCTCCTCTCTCATTCTCTCTCTCTCTGCTCACACACACACACACACACACAATTTCTCTGTCTGTCTCTCTCACTACCACAGGGGCGGTTTTGGCATCAGGGCAGTGAGCAGCTGGGTCATGGCTGGCAGATGGGTGATGTAGTGGGCTGCCTGCTGGATCTAGACAAATGTACCATGATGTTTACACTAAACGGGGAGCTTTTGCTGAACAAGCGTGGATCAGAGCATGCTGCTAAAGACTTTGAAGTTCAGGACGGTCCGTGGTGTACA
The DNA here is from genome assembly GCA_030347295.1 of Setipinna tenuifilis. Classification (NCBI taxonomy): domain Eukaryota; kingdom Metazoa; phylum Chordata; class Actinopteri; order Clupeiformes; family Engraulidae; genus Setipinna; species Setipinna tenuifilis. The sequence goes on from CM059286.1 coordinate 4,348,717, forward strand.
GCACTGTCACTTAATACTGTTATTTAAAATTGCCGTATATTAATTGTAAATAAACAGATGTGATAGGGCAAGCCCTGAATTAGTTGTGAATGAATGCACGATTATTTTCAGCAGAATGACAATTAAACCTGATTTAAACGTGTACTTGATGGGTCAGTGTGCTTGAAGAATGCTATTAAGACTGTATACATATTGCCACTTGTAGCTCACATAACATGTTTTTTTCCTCAGGCTTTATACCTGTATGCAGTGTAGGGGTGAACCAGGTGGGTCGTCTTAACTTTGGCCAGCAGGATGACATCTTGCGCTACTTTAGTGTGTGTGGGCACCAGGAGGGATACCGGCCATTCGCTCATAACATGAGTCGAGACGTGCCTCTGTGGATGAGCTGGAAACAGCCCCATTTTACCCCTGTTCCTCAAGACCACAACCATATTCAGGTAACATTTAAAAGCATCTGGGGGCCAGCACAGACACAGGCCACAGATACTTAGGTCAGTGTCCTGTTAAAAACTGTAAAATGGCAGGCCTTCTGTATTCTGATTCGCATATGTGAGAGAGGTGTAAAATGTTATCATATGTGCATCATATCCCACATGAAATATAATTATATGACTGGCTATCATTTCATTCTTATCTTGCAGGTAACTCGTCTTGATGGGGCAGTGGAACACTCACCCTGTTTGAAGGTGACACAAAAATCACCAGGGTCTCCAATCACGGGAGGCGCACACTGTTCTGACATGGGCTACTACCGCCTCAACATGCCCATAGAGTGCGCAGAGGTGTTTACCCGACCAGCAGAGGGCCCTGTCATCCCCTGCAGCAGCACTACCTATTACCCCAAGAGAGACTCCGAGGATGGCGAGATGGACTCAGACTTTGAGTTGCTCATGAAGTCAGCGCACCGACACACAGAGTCCAAAGATGAATTGAACAACCATAAGGACCACGGCCAAGAAAAGCCCTCCAGACTGAAGCAGCGGTTAGTGGGGGCAACATTTTTTGCTGACACTGTTTCTACAGTGAATTAAGTAAAGGGACAATCCCACTGGAGCATTGTGGGGTTAGCCATGGATGAGGGTGCCGGAGAGTGCTGGTTATTTACTTCCCTCATCCACATTTTTCCTACTGGTAGAGATGTCAAACATGTGACCTCCTTATCACAAGTCCAAATTCCTCCTCTGCTCTATTTCTCTCTCTCTCTGTTGTCTGTTTATGTATCTCGTCTTATCTGTTTTATGTCCATGTCTAGTTTCATGTTGAAGCGGACCAAACCAGAGTTGAACACAAGTCATTCATCTGCACGCCTGCTAGAAGACGTGCTGGCTATAGAAAACGAGGAGAAGCGCCTCTCACACTGCTCTGCGGTAATCATCACCTGTGATGCTGCTTTAGATGTCTGACTCATATTTACAACTCATCAAATCCACTGCACTGCACAGTACACATTTTGTGTCAACAAAAACATAATCATATTGGAATGCATGAGGGGGGTGATTATATCTAGTCCATCACTAAATTAATTTCCATCCAACTTGTTAATACACATTTTAGTTGCTTGAATAAGAAATTGTCACTTAGAATCACTTAAAAAGTGCATTAGTCTTCCAGCTGGTAGTCTAAAACTGTAGCTTATGTGCATCCTGTTAAGCCAAATTAACCCGAACCTCCACTAATGTGGGTGTGAGATCCTTTTCCTCCTCTCCTGCATTATTACACACACATCCACAAACAAACCCACCACACACACAGACACACATACACACACACACACTGTCTTATATCGTATTCTGTATGTAAACCCGTTCTGCTTTGTAAATGCAAATAATACAAAAATGTTTGTCATGCCCTCATTAGTTGAATTAATTCAATTAAGTTGAACTGAATTGAATGAACTGAACTGAACTGAATTGATATCCTCCTCTCTCCCCTCCTGTCCCACAGTATTACTACTCAGTGAAGGTGCTTCCAGGCCAGGACCCCTCCTACGTCTGGGTGGGCTGGGTGACCAGCGGCTTCCACCAGCAACAGCAACATTTCTTCAACCCGGAAAAGATTCACATGGTGACCGTGACGCTCGGTGATGAACAAGGCAAAGTTCACGAAAGGTTTGGTGCCAACCCTGTCGAAGTGACACATGTTGTGACCTCGAATTGCATGCACTGTTGAGTAGTGATATGCAGTTATATTGTAATGCCTGTCAAAATGTACTTCATAGCTCCCAGGAAAGTGAATCTTTTAAAACCTTCATATAGTCAGCATATGGGTATTGTGGTTTTATAGACATTTTCTTCTGATACAAATGAAATGTGGTACCAAATGTTTGTACATTGTGTAATTTCTTGCATACTGTCTGTGTCTGTGTGTGTCTGTGTATGCGTGTGTGTACTTGTCTGTCTGCCTGTCTGTCTGTATTTGCAGTTTAAAGCGGCGTAGTTGCTATATGGTGTGTGCAGCAGACGCTGTTGGCCTAAATCACAGTCGTGGCAGCGCTTTATTAGAGATTGGTTGCCTTGTTGACACGGCAACTGGACTTCTGACCTTCACTGCGAGTGGAAAAGAACTGGACACCTATTACCAGGTTAGTTCCTCATTTCCTTTTCTGACGTGGGTAATCCCAGCTTCAAAGAGTAAGAGTCCTGCATTGGTTCTACCTGTGCACGTAACCCAGATGATTTCACTAATTTGTGCATTTACCTGGCTAGAGTGTTGTGCTTTGTCAGATGGTTTTGGGATAGTTGGCACTATGTGGTATGGCCTTTTTAACTCTCTGAAGTCAGAATGCCCACCTCTGGTCTTTCCGATTCAGTAGTTTTATCAAATGGGTGCTCAGATGTGAAGTCAGTCTCACATGGGTGTGAAACAGGTAGGTGCCCATGCAGACCCAGGTTTGAGTTCGACCCGGTTACGATTTCCATCCCATCTCTTTGGCAAAAGCCAAAAATATCCAAAAATGGGTTATGTTGCTCAGGTGTAGTGGCAGTGTCACATGTATGTGATAGCATGACCTTTAATCTACTGTGTTTCTCACTAGGTGGAGCCCTGTACCAAGCTGTACCCCGCAGTGTTTGCAAAAGCCACTGGCTCTGACATGTTTCAGTTTGAGCTTGGCAGGATTAAGGTAGGATGCACTAGATATGAAGTCCATGTTGGTGTTTTATAAGCAGATTCAGATTAATATTGAGATTCTTACCTTTGTGTGTCGTTTCTCATTTCACTGGTGACAGATGTGTTAAATGTCATTCACAATGATAATAATCATTCATTCGTTTTTTATGAGTTTAGTACAACTAAAACCATTTGTCTTGTGTTCATATTTCTTGTCTCTTCAGAAGTACTTGGAGTTACTTTCTCTGCATGAAAAGTGTTTTTGAAATAAAATGTATTATTAAACTTGTAATGTTGTTTTCCTCACCAACCAGAATATGATGCCCTTGTCTGCGGGAATGTTTCAAGTTGAGAGGGGAAACCCTGTGGCGCAGTGTCCACCGAGGTTACATGTGCAGCACCTCGTGCCTTTCCGTTGGCTGCGTGTGCCTGAGTGCCCACCCAGGGTGGAGGTGACCCGCATGGGCGAGAGGCACGGGTGGCGGGTGCACTGCCCGGGTCTGCTGCAGGTCATGACCCTTCACATCCCTGAGGAAAACAGGTGAGAGTTCAAAGGGTCATGGCAGAACCCTGTCATGAGTGATATGTGACAGCTACATGTGCGTTCAATATGAATTTGCTTTGGGCTAAGTGCATTGCTTTGATGGAGGTTGTTGAAGGTTACACCAGGTAATTATTATCTTTAAATATGAATTTCATTCATTTTTGTCACTGTATCATCCTGTCTGTGATATGTCTCGTGGCTCAGAAAGTAAAGGAGTCTGCCAACAATCATAGGTTCGCGGGTTTGATTGCCATTCCTGCTGACTGGGTCGAAGTGTTCTTGAGCAAGACACTTAACCCCATACTGCTCCTGATGAGCTGGGTAGCACCTTGCATTGCAGCTTTCCACTGTGTCTGTGTAAATGGGTGAATGTAAGGCATTAGACTGTGAAGTCCTTTGGGGGCACTGCTGAGTAATAAAGCACTATATCAATGCAGTCCATTTATCATATGTGTATTTTGTGTCTGTGTATCTTATTCCTGACAGGTGTGTGGATATTCTTGAGCTGTCAGAGCTCCATGACCTTCTGACCTTCCATCAGCACACCCTTCGTCTCTACGCTGCCCTCTGTAGTCATGGCAACACTCACATGGCACACGCCCTGTGCAGCCATGTGGACCAATCCCAGTTCCTGTACGCACTTCAGTGCCGCCACATGCCCGGCCCATTACGCGAGGCATACTACGCCCTGCTCAGTGAGGTCCACCTCAGTGCCCACGCCAGCGCCCGCCAGGCCATGACTCACGACTACATAGTGCCCATGACCCACGACTCCAGGGCCGTCACACTGTACAACAGCCACAGGAGGCGCCACTCACTGCCGGGCAGCATCCGCAGCGCCTCCCTCTGGCCCAGGCTACACTTTTGCACTCCCTGCTTCATCAAGCCTAATGAGGGGGTCGTCGGTGGGGGGTCCCTGGATGGGAGGGTGGAAGACGTCCAGCCGGACAGCCCCTGGTTCCCTGTGGAGAAGCTCAAGGCCCTGCTGGTGGAGATGCTGCAGGAGGCTGTGTGCACAGTGGATCAGGGTGTGCGGGATCCTGCAGGGGGCAGTGTGGAGCTGCTGCTGGTGCCTCTCCTGCAGCTGCTACACACACTGCTCCTGATAGGGGTGTACCAGGGCCCTGACCTGAGGGCAGCTCTCAAACTCATCCTGCCAGGTGTGTACATACAAAACTGGGCCATCACTGAGGATCTAGATCAGGACGAAGAGTTTGACATGGAGCTTGATGGAGAGAGAGATGACAGTCTGGGAAGCCTCCCGAAACAGGGCTTACTGCAGATGAGACTGCCTGAGGCTGTGAAACTGCAAGTGAGTTGGAAAGTTGAAAAGGGTTCCTGTAAATAAAGAATTCCAGAAGACTTTGGGCTGAGGTAAAATCATGCTATTACATTCAGACTTCATCTCTGTATGACTCACCTGCCATCTCTTTGCTCTCTCACCACTCCAAGGTGTGTAACTTGCTGGAATACCTGTGCGACTGCCAGGTGCGTCACAGGGTCGAGGCGGTGATGGTGTTCGCAGATGACTTTGTGGCTCGCCTTCAAGAGAACCAGCGCTTCCGCTACAATGAGGTGATGCAGGCACTCAACATGTCTGCTGCTCTCACAGCGCGCAAGACCAAAGAGTTCCGCTCCCCTCCACAGGAGCAGGTAAAAAACAGCGTTTCCCACACGGACTTTGAAAGAAGTGGTTGTTCAGGGAGGTGTGGGGTTACAGTTGAGAAATAACATCACTACACAATTTTTCATATTAGTCCTTCACATCGTGTTTGTTTTAAACTTTACAACCAGTGTAAATATCTATTGCCACACATACTCCTATAATTTCATCACCCAATTGTGTCCGAATCTAATTTTAGTATTCTGATGGGACAAATTATGAAAGGTGGAAGGCACGTGTTGTTAAAGTGGTCGTCTTAACTGTAAAGCACTGGGGGCAAAACTTGGCCAGTCAGATTTATTTACTCAGCAGACTGGGAGCACATGGCCTTTATGGGAGGCACAGTGATTGATCCAGCTGCTAAGCTGCGGGAGAAATCATAAAAGAGCAGTCATAAGGAGACTAATGTACCATAAAATATGCATTAGCCCCTTTTATTCCAGACGAATAATTGCAGATCGGGCTCTGCCATACTCCCTCCAAAGTGAAAATTCACACAAACTTGGAAAACTAAAGAAGCTGTATTGCATTGCAGTGTTTGTCAGTAAAAAACAAGATGATTTTTAAATTGTATTTTCCCAATCAGATCATTTGTGTTATTTAGTAGTAAGTGCAATAAGAAAAAATATTATCCTTTTATAATGAGATGCTGTAAAATTAAGCCTTCATTCTTGTGCCTAATCAAAAGTTTGTTTTTGTTTCCGAGAAAGTTGTGACTAAAGATGTCCTCAAATATTATCAGTTCGGAGAAACTTCAATTTGACCATTTACCTTCAGCGAGCACAGATTGTTCGTTTTTATTAGAATTGAGAATTGAATTAAATTGACCTTAACGTAATGGGAAGCACTATGCAATTACCTCAGAATCTGATTAACAACATATTTGATTATTTGGGTGTCTAAAGTATCTTAAATAGCTTAAATATAGATTGTAATCCATGAGCAGTAATGTATTTAAGCAATAAACAGCCTTTAGTGGTACATCTTAAAGTCTGGTTGTTAAGTCTGCTAAGAGAAAAAAGTGCCTGTTTCAACCCTTTTAGGCTTTCTGAATCATAATTGTCATCAAGTATATGATGGGTATCATTGAGTAGATGTCTTTAAGATGTCTGCTTTGACAACAGCTAACAGATTCTTAAAATGGAACATCACATCCTCCTAAAGTTTCTGTGTATTTATGAATTAGGTTATTTTATTTCTATAATATTACATGGACTTGTCAGCAAAGTTTTTTGGCAAATGTTTTAACAGACAAGATGCATGCAAGATATTTTTCCTTTAGTAGATATGATTTCTAATGAAACGTAGGTTAGGTTAGGTTTCTTTTCAACAAATTCCTGATTACTTTTTCCCAAGTGCTTCATTTTAAGAGGCCCCTAATTGAAATGCTGGACAAAGTGCAAAAATGATCTGAAGCTACATGTAAAACTGTTGAAAACTACTGATGAAAAAAACAATGGTTCAGATTTGCACGTGGTTATATGAACGGCCCTTTTCTTCCCACAGATTAACCTGTTGCTTAATTTTCGTGAAGATCTGTCTGAATGCCCATGCCCAGTAGAGATTCAGGAGCTACTTCAGGAGTTCCACAGTGATCTCATGACTCACTGCGGTGAGTGACAACCACCGCCCCCCCACCCACCCCTAGCCCTCAGCATCAGCGGATCGCAAATAAAACTGCACTGTGCAAAGATTAAACTGAACTAATGGGTTTCTTGCTAAATGCAGGCATCGAGATCAATGATGACTTAGAGTCTGGAGATGAAGGGGATCTGTCTGTCAGGGGTCGCCTCTTCGGCCTGGTGGAGAAAGTGGCCAGACTCAAACGCAGGCTCTCCCTGTGTTCCGAGAAAACCATCACTGAAAAGCCAGGTGGGTGCATTTGGATGGATTTTTCGGATAGATAGCTGTGACAAAGAACTTTGATTAAGGCTGCTCACCTCCCCACTTAATCTCTTGAATCCTCCTGACCTCCTGCCCCTGCCTTCCCTTCATACCCCACTCAAAACACACATTCTCACACACTTTCACATGCACACACACACACGCACCACCATGCTTCCCCACCGCCACCTTCAGTGTCCCTGCGGCAGATGATATTGGACGCCACACTGCGATGGGCCCAGGAGGGGGTGATGGAGGACCCAGAACTGGTTCAGTCTGTGTTCAGGCTGCTGCGGAGACAATATGCGGGGCTGAGCGTGCAGATGGCCGCCCCCCTACGGAGGGCCTACTGCATCAACCCCAGCTCCGTAGAGGACACCCGCGGGCTGCAGAGTGCTTTGGGCCACATCCGCTCGCTGCTCCGCATACGCATGCAGGGGCTTGGGTGAGATGAGAGGCTGATGCCATCAACATGTGTATGAACTACAGAAAAATAAAACATCGATTTGTTGAGTTTCATTTGTTAAAAACAAGGATTCAATACAGAAATAATAAGAAGCCACAAAGCTTTCGTGGTGCCTCAGAGCTTTCATGTGATCACAAATTTTTCTAATAAGTCCTTAGATCCTGATGGGCTTGAGTGATCATGTGATAGAGTTGGGCATAGACTCTTGGGAAATGATGGCATCCTTGATCTTGCATTCCTCTGTGCTGTGTTAAAGACCAATGGCTGTCCATTGAGTTTCCTATTTTAACCTGTTTTTTTGCTTGCTTGTTTGTTTGTTTCATCTGTGGTTTTTAGAGACATTATGAACAACAAAGTATTTTACCAACACCCAAACCTGATGAGAGCTTTGGGTATGCACGAAACAGTTATGGAGGTGATGGTTAACGTCCTAGGAGAGGGAGAATTTAAGGTAAGAGATCATCCCATTCACATATTTACATTCTTGAAAAAAGGAAAGTTAATTCTTGAAAATCGACTTATACATAGTTTTCTTTATGGTATTTAGGGTAAGTGACTTATAAAATGTTGCTTGTAAGATATATATTTTAGCATTTACTCCACTTAAGGTTTAAAATATATTTTGGAAATGTCTCTCCACTCTTCATAGGAGATAATGTTTCCTAAGATGGTGGCCCACTGCTGCAGATTCCTCTGTTATTTCTGCCGGATCAGCCGACACAACCAGAAGGCCATGTTTGACCATCTCAGCTATCTGTTGGACAACAGCAATGTTGGACTTGGTATATGTGGTTTATAAACTCAGCCTTGAAGGCTGTAAATTAAGATTTGAATGTTGATATTTTGGCTGTATTTCAGTTTCCTAAACATTTCCTAATCTCTGGTGACATCTAAAGACTGTTTTATGATTATGCCATAAATTTCCAACATATATCGCCTTTGAATGTGTAGACGCTAAATGTCTATTATTTTTCTAGTGGCATGAATAACATGCAACACTGGTCCTCCAAGGTGCTGTGCACAGTCCTATGACATGTTTGACAGTGTTCTTCATTACAGTCCTGTGGGGTGTTTGACGGTGTTTTCCCTTATTGTATTCCCCAGCTTCCCCTTCGATGCGGGGCTCCACTCCCCTGGATGTGGCTGCTGCCTCTGTGATGGATAACAATGAGCTGGCACTGGGCCTCACTGAGTCAGCACTGGAGAAAGTAGGAACACACACTCATCTAAATTCATCACCATAGATGCCTTAAACATGCTAATGTGAAACACGAATGAAAAAAACAGGCTTCCCTAGATGCCAGTAAATCAAATATTACAGTACACCTCTAATAAACAGCTGGTGCAGATGGAGATCTGTGCTATTCAGTGTTAGAATACCAAAGATTGGCTAACAAGGTTTCATTTTTACAGCAAACAAAGCTTCTTGGCACAGGGTTGGTTCTGTCTCTTGTTGATTGCTGTTTTCCTATTCCCTGTGTGGTAGGTGGTGCAGTACCTGGCAGGATGCGGTTTTCGGAGCTGTCCGCTGCTCTTGTCTAAGGGCTATCCTGATATTGGGTGGAATCCAGTGGAGGGGGAACGCTATTTGAACTTTCTCCGGTTTGCTGTGTTCTGCAATGGTAATATTGCTCTCATTTATCAGCTTCATATTTAGGTATTTTACCCACGGCATGTATTATTATTAACATATAACATTTTCTGATCATATTTTCTGATATTCTATATTATCTCTTAAAACATTTTGATTTGAATCAATGAGTTCGATCAGATTATATCAGGTACCATTTTGTCATTTATAGTTTGTCTCACATGAACATGGCCGGTGATAAGTTTTCCTGTCCTGCCAGGTGAGAGTGTGGAGGAGAACGCTTACGTGGTACTGCGGTTACTCATCCGGAGGCCAGAATGCTTCGGCCCCGCCCTACGCGGCGATGGAGGAGACGGTCTCCTAGCAACCATGCAGGAAGCCATCAGGATCTCAGCCAATCCAAAAAGAGATGGACGAACAGCAGCTTATGAGTCCAGCAGAACTCTGTATGCCATTAAGAACAAAAAAATACACACACACATTCGGACACATAATTTTTGTATCCTCTTTTGTGTCACTCATTGCTGTTTTCCCTTTGCCCTCTGCCCCTTTGTGAAAATATCTCTTCTCTTTTAGTGACACACTTAATGATGAAGATGATGACCTCATCCACTTGGGGCATGCAATCATGGCATTCTACTCAGCCCTCATTGACCTGCTTGGTCGCTGCGCCCCTGAGATGCACGTAAGAACCCCACAAATGTTCTTTACACAATAGCCTCATTACCCCACAACATACAGTGCCACATTTCGACGTAATAGACATGATTTGACATGAGTTATATTCTGATCATCATGATGGCCAAAGGCCGAAACATGTTTGTGGTAATGATCTAACAAATTCATGATAAAAAGACAGAGTGCCTTTTTTGAGTGTGAATCCACCTCAACCTCCTTAAAAAAGCTATTGGTCTTTGGAAAAAATGTACTAAAGAAGAATGCACTGGTCATTTGTGAACTGTAATGTGTCCGAGTTGACCATACTAATTTGCAGCTGATAGAGGCCAGGAAAGGTGAGGCTCTCCGGATCCGAGCAATTCTGAGGTCACTCATCCCACTGGAACATCTGGTGGGAGTCATCAGTATCCCCCTTCACCTGCCTACTTTGGACACAGGTCAGAGATAGCTGACTGGGCAGTGATTTCATGAAAGCAGTGCTATGATAAAGTCATTTGAATGGAGGCTGATGAGCTGTTTTTTTTCCCTCAGATGGCACTGTGACAGAGCCAGACATGTCCACTGTGTTTTGTCCTGACCACAAAGCTGCCATGGTCCTCTTTCTGGACCGTGTCTATGGGATTCAAGACCAAAACTTCCTTATAAGACTGCTGGAGGTGGGCTTCCTGCCAGACCTCCTTGCTGCTGCCACCATGGATTTGGTGAGGCCATCCCATTAGTGTCTCTGGAGGGTAGTGGTGGTGGGGGTTCTTTTGACAAGTAGGCAGTGCAGGCATGCTTTGTTGATGTTTTTCATCAGAGTTGTTCTCTAAATTGCTTTCTGTTACTCCCCCTCTCCCCCAACCACCCCACACACAGTGTGATCTGGCAGGCACAGACATGGCACTAGCTCTCAATCGCTATCTGTGCTCAGCGGTGCTGCCCCTCCTCACCAAGTGTGCGTCTCTGTTTGGTGGCGCGGAGGCTCACAACCAGCTGGTGAACTCCCTGCTTCAGGCTGTCTACCGGCTCTCAAAGGGCAGTGTGCTCACCAAAGCCCAGAGAGACGCCATCGAGGAGTGCCTACTCTCCATCTGTGGGTGAGGAGAGACCCTGCCTGCTTCTGTTTTTATTGCTGTTGTTTACTTTATGATTTGATGCTGGCAGGCATTCGACTATCATGCTTTTTTTTTTTTAAACATTGACACAGCTACAGTAGTGAGAAGTTGATGTTATGTTCTGTGAATCTGACAACATGGCAAAGCCAAACTAATTAGTATATATTTCTTGGTTTATTGAGTAATGTCAAGTTAGCCAAATAAGCTTAATTATGCTCTAGTTTTAGAAATATAGTAATTATTATATAATAATCAATCAATTTATTTTGCAGTGCAAAATCACCACGTGGAATGATACACTTTACAAATAATTAAATTAAATAAAACAATCAACACCACACAGACAAGTGATATGACTATGAAAAACATGATGCACCCAAATATTGAATGTAATATATTTGGCATAGAATATAGTATATATAGTTATAGTATGAATAATGCTGCAAGCATACATCCAAATGAAATCACAGGGTTTGGTCATCTTGGCTTTGCAGAACTAAAGAAAGTGTGTCTCTTGTGTTGCAGCAAGCTCAGGCCTTCCATGGTGCAGCCTCTGTTACACTGTCTCGTGTTTGATGTTCCTCTTCTAACAGAGAACACAAAAATGCCCCTAAAGGTCAGTTTCACATTTAATAAGTACCATGTGACCTGGTGGTTATCAAAGTGATTTTCAGTGTAGAGAGAGATTATATTATTACTGTCAATCAGAGGTGGACACCCCAGCTTCAGAAAGAAAAAGTTCTGCCATGTATTTGTTCAAACCACACACTGAACCAGCTGATCCTAACTGCCACAATTTATTAGCCAAGTAGGTTAGCTAATAAGTGAAATCACCTACAGTTTTAAGTGCACAGGCAAAAGGTCGGCAAAGTTTTTACTTTCCGAAGCTGGAATGTTCACCTCTGGTATCAATTGTATATTGTCTATATGCTAAAAGCTATTGTATGCAATCTCATAATTTGTCAAATCTCATAAAACTGTTCTGTATTGGCAGCTGCTAGCTAATCACTATGAGCACAGCTGGAGGTACTACTGTGTGGCAGGGGGCTGTGGAGGTGTGGGATCAGCCTCTGCAGAGGAGCTTCACCTGTCTAGACAGCTGTTCTGGAGCACATTCAGCACCCTGGCCAGGAAGGTGGGGGCACACGAGGTGCAGACTTTTCTAAGCAGTGGTGGTTCACTTGGCTTCAGAAGCTAACAACTAATAATAGTAATGTTAGTTGTATACTCTATATGTCTTTGACTCCACAGGTGGTTTAAAGGTGGTGCCAGACCGGCACAGTAAATGAGTAAATAAGACACACAACAAAGATTACAAAACAAAGCTGGCTTTCCTGCATGGCCTACTGTTTTAGCTTATAAAGTAGAACCTTTCGAACCAACACAGAATGTTTGTGTGTCAGCAATAGAAACTCCTTTACTCAGTGGCCATTGGTTTGCTAGAGACCACATTCAGTTATGTTCAGTACACTGCATAGTATTGTCTTCCAAACTTCAGGTAAGCTTTTTTTGTGAAGAGATGTGAGTTGTTCTTCATGATATTTACTGTTATGGTGCTTTTTTCTTCTTAATCTTTCATGCATGAACTGTGAGGTTCATGGACAGTTTATTTTTGAACAAGTGCTGAGAATGGATTGATGGTGTCTTTTTTTGTTTTGACTGGCACAGAAAAACACCACACAATTTTGAAAGAATGACAGCACATTTCAGAATGCAGCCTTGGTGCTTTGTACTGTGCGTAATTGTTTTTTTGAATGTCTCTGCAGTGTCCCCTCGAGTGAGCATATTTTCCCCTTGACTCCCAACAGCTTCCCATTGTGTTGTGTCTGAGTTGGACAGTGGGTGTTTATACTGCCAAATAATGATTTTATGGGTCTTGGTTTTTTTCTGTCAGAATGGACAACAAAGCAGATATAAAGTTAAAAACCCAAACTGAGGAAAATACTGCTAAAAAATGGTGGAAGCAGTGATTATTATTAATTTACCTGCCAAAAGCTGAAGTAATGGTGGTTCATTAATGCTCCACTGTGAGGATAATTATAAATGTTTCAAGTCTCTGTAATTGTGCATCGCCCTGTGGATATAGACTTTGGTCTGAAGATCGTACGGGTAGATCCAAGTAATTTCTCTCTGCATTCTGATAAGATCCAGATCCTACGCAACCATTTACCAGATGTCCTGTCAAGATGGTGCTAACCCATTGTCTGCTTCTCCTGTGTCACAGTCCCTTGTCTGGGATCTGTGGGATTACCAAAGATCCTAGATTTTGGCCAAAATAGGGCAATGAAATGTGTTACTGTGGGAGCAAACGTGAACAGTTCTGCGTTCTTTATGGTTTGTCTCTTCTCCTATGTTCCAGTCCTACGACGCTGACCTGTACCAGCTGTGTCTGGCCTGCCTCAGTGCTGTTGCCCGGGCCGTCCCCCCAGACCACCTGGACCCCAGCTGCAGGGGCGGCCTAGAGTCCCACCAATCTCTAGATACAGAGGGACGCTTCTGTCCCAAGCCTGTGGATACCTCGAAGTGGGAACTAAATACACATCTGTTACCATTTATTTTCTTTACTTAAGTGCAGTTTCACTTGCCCTTCTTGTAAATGCTACAGGTTCTACATAGCATAGCATGCCACTCTGTGACATCAAGCAATATTTTTATCATAAATTTGTAAACGGCTCTCGTTACATGGCTAAAAGTAAAGCTCTATTTTCTCCATGTAGACTTAGAGGGATACAGACTTAGAAACCGATTTTGTATTTTACATACTTAATTTAAGTCATATCTGACCCTTGTGTGAAATGGAATCAGAATCCGACTGACAATAGATGTTCACACGGCACACTCCCACAGTAGACTTTGTTATAAATGGATACACGTAGCAACTCATGTGGAATAGCCTGCATATTTTGCATTGATTCTTTCAGGCAGCAGGATACATTTGGAGGTTCGGTGAAATGATATATTTATATATTTATTTATATATTTCCACAGTGTTTCCATCCCTGAGGGTCTGGAGTACGTGCTGAATAAATATGCTGAACACACACATGAGAAATGGTCTCTTGACAAGGTGATGGTCCTATCTGAGCAAATTTTGAAATAGCTGTATGACTGTGCAGACCCACCCACCCCCCGCATCCGGCTCTCTGTCCATGTATAATTCATTCGTATGATCAATTTATAGTGGCAATTATGTTTTGCCTGTACTGATGAGTGTTGTGTGGAACAGAATTTAAATTGAGGTTTTTGCCTTGTTGCAGTTTGGCAGTGGCTGGGTCCATGGAGACCAGTTGTGTGAGACTTCTAAAGTTCATCCCCTTCTAAAGCCATATCGAGCCCTGTCAGAAAAGGTACCCACACACACACCCTTACACACATACACATACACACACACACACACCACACAGATGTTAATTACTACACGTATGTACCTCAGGACAAAGAGAGCTACCGCTGGGCTATAAAGGAAAAGGTAAAGATCATGCTGGTGTTTGGCTGGACCATTGAGAGAATAAAGGATGGAGAGACACTGGGATTACACAACCCAGCACAGCAAATCTCACAGGCTGGCCAGGTACAGCAGCTTCTACTTTAGATAGTTTTTGTAACAGCTTTTTTACAAGCCCATCACTACAGCTGTTTTGTGCATGTTGGATTTGCAGCTGTCCTTTGAAGGTACCTCCACTTTCAGTCCCAAAACCATCGACATGAGCAATGTGACGTTATCATGGGACCAGTATGTAAGTCATCTCACGTCTTCTGGCTTTCTCTGTTAAGCATCTGTGCCATCTTTCTCTTCTTGTTGGACCTTTTTACAACGACACCAAACTGAAATCCCTTTTGTCTTCATTAGTCCATGGCAGAACAGCTGGCTGAGAGTTCCCATAACGTGTGGGCCAAGAAGAAACAGCTGGAACTAGAATCTAAAGGTAAAGCAAGGCAGAGAGGCATTAGCTATGTGACAGCCTTACACTTGGGTGTACTCAGTATACTAATAGGGTGTAATGTTCTCAGTGTGATTGTAGATGATATATATATATATATATATATATATATATATACACCATTAATACATATACTCAGTTAACATTCAGTTAACAGCCTTTCTTTCTCGGATTTAAAGTTCTGATGCCTTTACATGTGGGGATTTCTTGGGTTAATGCCAGTGTATACCAAACTTTGGCTCTATTCGTATTACATACACATTGTTTTTCTGTGTGAACATTGTGTTTGTTTTTGTTGTTTTAGGAGGGGGCAGCCATCCACTGCTGGTGCCCTATGACTCTTTGCCTGCCCGTGATAAGACCAGGGCCCGGGAAAGAGCACAGGACATCCTCAAGTTTTTCCACATGAACGGATACAACGTGTGGAGGTGCGCCACATCACATGGCCAGATGTTGTCTGTGTGCTTGTCAGAGCTTCACAAGGCATTCAGGACTATTTTTATTTGCTTTTTGGCTGTCTGGGCCAAGGTTCTTTGAGCCACTATGAGCAGTGTTACGACCCGGCTCATAAGCCGTAACATAAAATGGAGACAGACAACATAGTGTTACAAAAATAAACCAATATTTAATTACAATAAATAACCAAGGTTAAAATTAAGCCAAAATGTGGGGATGAGCACCCACACGAATAACAACATAACATAAAGAGCATGGTGAGAGCTTCCAGGAGAGAGACAGGGAGAGACTGACGAGGGCTTTTATAACCACACAGACACAGGTGTAACTGATCAACTGATTAAGTCCCAAAGGCTGTTGCACTGCCACTGCAAGGCCAGTGGGGGTCCAGAGGGACGCAACATCAGTCATGTTGAATCATGCCATAAGATGTTCTGAATGTTAATGTAGTGACACTTTAATGAAGAGGGTAACTGTTTGTGACGGGTAATGACAGCAGGTAATGTTTTTTGATGTCTTAAAAAGTTGTGGTCCAAGATGTGCACATTTTCCAAAACAGGCATCTAGAGAAAAATGTGGTAAAAGTCATCTACCCATACCCTCATTTGTATTCATGATGCGATAACCCTCAAGGCATTCATGGTTCCTTGTGTTTTTTCTGTATTTCTAATGGCTGAGTTTTGCTTCCTGTGTTGGCAGGAATAAAGATGAGTGGTGGCATCCGTGCGCTAAGGGGAGCTAAAGCATGAATGAATACATGATTAGCCACTTCAGTCATGCCAAATACACTCTTTATATTGACACAGTCAGAGCCCAGCAAACACCCAGATCAACCTCTTCTGTAACAGTGGGAGGCATGAAAGCTCTCTTTAACTACACCGCTGCAGTCCTCAAGCATTTAACTGTGTTTCATGATCAAAACAGCCTCCCCAAAATCTCCTCAGGGTATGCTGTTTCTGCACCACCAGCAGCTAGTGAGCATTTATTGACAGAGGCAGCTGTGTAACTAAGACAGATTTAGCTTTTTTTTTTTTTTTTGGTTTCTACGGTTAATGTTTCATGAGGTGAGCAGATAAATTCTTTCACTAATCAGGGCTGCTTAGTCATTCTGCTGGTTTCATCTGCACTAAAGAAAAAGACAACAGCTGAGAAGGCAGCTATAAATCTCTTAAAAACCAGATCAAAATCACTCTCTGAAGATGTTGGTATACTTTGGGGGCAGTCTTTTTAAATGATGTGCTATTGCAGTATGTTGTAGTATGCACAGGTATGTATGGCCTACCCGCTTTCTGCTGTACTTGTGCTGAATACTTAAGGCTTGGTATCCAGCCTATCCAGCTTTAACTCTGACAGTTTTGTTCGTACAATTTTAGGCCCTATGAAAGACTACAATTTTGGCTCCAGCTCCTCTTTTAATAGTGTCCTCAAAGGGCCCTCTATCAATGCTGGGACACTAGAATCATGCTAAAGCAAGCAATCAAATTCTTCAGAATATTTTTGTTAGCTTATTCTGTATTTGAACTTCTGAGCGAAAATACATAAAAGATGGGAATGTACTCCGCATTCTATTAAATCACTATCTCTGTGTCTCTACAGGGAAAGGAGACCCATGGACTGTGATTCTCCGGCCATCGCCAGTCGCTTTGCATATGGTGTCCTCCAGCAGGCTCTGAACTATACTGACATTGCTCAGGAACAACTGCTAGAGCTAGGTGAGAGAGGTTGCTGTCCTTCATTTAATCAATTTACCATTAAAGTATAGGGTAAATAGGGTATTTTAAAGACAGACTAGAGTTTGTGTAGACAAAGGTATGTTAAGGAAAAAACAGATCGGTAACATGGATTCAGAAGCTACAACTTAGTTTAACCTGTGCGGTTAATACAGGTGATTTCACTGATTAACCTTTCTTAGAATCAGCTAATTTAGTAGAATGGCTAGAGAAAATGTGTACTGGATTGTAGCTTCTGAAACAAGGTTGCACATTACAAGATAACACATACAGTATGTCTAAGGTTATGAAAGGTAGGAGAGAAGTTGTTCAGATAAATTAGTTTGGAATGGCCAACCTCATTGCTGACTCTAAAGCAGACGACTACTCTGGTCCTTCTCTGGTATGTTCACCTCAAGTTGGATGGATATATAAAAGAAGATTAATGGCCTTTTCTTGTATTTGGTGCTAGGATTTTAGGAAAATGTGACATAACACCTTCTCTAATGTCTGTGACTTAAAGTGTTTTTTTGGATACATTAAACAAATCTTTCACAGGTTGACAGCTTTGTCAATTTTGATTTCCTCTTGAAAGTTAAATCTTCGAGGGCAGTCCTGCATTAAGGGTACTAAGTTACATGAGAATTGCTTTTGAGTTATACAAGATACAAGATGATTTTATTTATTTTTATTTATGGCACACAACAAAGTTGGTTAAAATTATGTTTAGGCTTCAGGTACTGCAAAGCACATTAAGGACAATTTCAGTTTTTATTTGTGCAAAACAAAATTGATTTAAATTAAACAGTGAATTTTATTCACAGTGAAGTTTATGTGTCATTTAGGGCTTGGTATTATCCTATCTATGTGTGTTGTTGTTTACAGAGGTTGCCCAGGCCAGTGGATTGAAATCAAAACAGGCTCCTCATGAAAAGCAAATCAATTTCTTTGTCAAGGTCAGTCCCTTTGAATTTTCATTAAGCTTAACAGGTGCATAATACACTCCCTCTAATAATGAATCTAGTATTGATAACTTAAAACAAGGGGATTTTTGAATTCATGTCTTGCATCAGTTAAAAAAATACAAACAACTTTGAAAAAATGAAAAAATAAAGCAACTTGCATGGCATGATGGGTTAATGTAAGCGAGGTCTAGTGTTTGTAGCATCCTCATCAGTGGTAGGTTGATACTCCCTAATGTGGTTTACCAGTCACTGCTGCTTCTAAAATTAGCAGTGCATCAAATGGCCTGGCCTCATGGCACCCTATTTGGCGTATTTGATATCGCGTAGAGATACCTTTTGTTAATAGGATCTCCCGATTAATTGCATTGTAAGGTAATTCAATTGGGCTGATGTTGTCATGAGTTTCCAGACGGGCAGTGGGGGGCAGCAATCTGTGTGGGAGGCGCAGTGCTGATTGGGTTATTGATTAGGCCGCCCACGCGCCTCTAACAAGGCGGAGAGCAATATCCAGGCAGGACGAGACTCACATGGCAGCTCTGAGTCACTGACCCACTAGGTCCTAGAAAAAAGACGTGTGCGTGTGTATAAATACACCAATGCCTCTGGTGGGTATTTATTTCAAACAGACAAGTCAATAGTTATGTCCAGCATGCGAGTCCACCCTGTCTAGCTGGCTTTCCAGAGGACGTGGAGAATGGAAAGGTGTAAGAGAAGCATCACACTTCTCGTTTTTTGAGATTTGGAACATCTGTAATGCAGCTTTTCAAGCTGATTTTGTCCCTCCCTTCTCTCTTTTTTCCTAAACTTTGATTCAGGTTGTTTTGCCCCTGGTCTATCAGTATTTGAAGTGCCATCGCTGTTACTTCTTGTCCACCTCTACACATCTCCTTGGTAACAGAGGGCATGCATCTAACAAGGAGAAAGAGATGGTTACCAGGTAACCAGGGGAATGTGACCAGTGGCCTGTGACATACTGTATCTGACTTCAGCCTCCCAACTTCTATCCCCATCAAACCCCTTTTTTGCTATTTCGTAATTTCAGTGCATTCACAACCTGCTTTAACTGTCTACCTGTCCTCACCCAATCTTGTCTTGGTATTTTCATTTCTTTTTTTTTGTTTTTCATTCATTTCGATTTCGTTCTGCTAGCTCCACTGTCTCATGTGGTTTTCTTTGTGCCCTATCACCTATCATCCTCAGTCTTTTCTGCAAGCTTGGAACTCTTGTAAGGCGTACAATAGCTCCCCTTGGTAAGATTTGTGTCGTACTATTGCTATCATCATTTATTCTCTCTTCCATCCCCAGGAGTTAGTTACACTTGGCTCTTCCAGCTGCACATTCCTCCATCCTTCACACATATTTATCACCATTATTTAGTGCATTCCTCTGTCTGACACAGCCAGTAGGTCTGGTCCCAGAGCAGATCAGTGTTCATAACAGTCTGCAAAGCTCTAATTGACCTAATTTGGTGGAAAAAGCTACTGTTTATGAATACGGTCACTGGCATTCCAAGAGAGATTAAGGATACTGTCTGGAGGTGTTTTAGTTAATATTTCAGAAGTGTCATCAAATGGCGTCTGTGTGTTATGCATTCTAATAAAGCTACAGTACTTGGTATGGATGAGCTTTTTTTAATGCCTATCTTTCAATGTTGATCATTTTTTATATTCAGGGAATGACTCTGCCTCAGTGACAAGCTGTCTGACTATTTTGGCATCATGTCTGGACGCAAGGTCGGTTGTACGTTTGCAACAAAAATAATTCCACAAGAATTCCCTACAAATTTCATCATGGAGCTTGTATTAATGTCCACAATCTAAAACCCCCATCCCCACCCCCACCCCACCATTCTGTTTTCAGAACGGTAATTAAAAGTGCTGCAAAGCCGGTGAGCCTGTCCCTGTGCTCCTTCTTCGAAGAGGCCGCTGCTGACCTGGAGCTCACGGTGCAGACTCTGGCTCTGGCCCCTTCTCCTCCCCCCTCCTCCACTAGGACACAGTTTGGGGCAGGGGGTTACAGTGTGGCCTACACCTCAGAGATCCTCATCCCAGTCCTCACTGCGCTCTTCCAGCACACCGCCCAATGTCAATACGGCCAGGAGCTCATGAGTGAGTTGGGAATCTGCTCTTTAACCCCACGGAGTCTCCCCCTTCTGTTCCACCATCTGTTTAACCTAACTTCATAATAATAGAACATCTTAATTTTATCAGTGTGCTGGAATCTATGTATGTATGTATGTATGTATGTATGTATGTATGTATGTATGTATGTATGTATCTATCTATCTATCCATTCATCCATCCATCCATCCATCCATCCTTCCACCCACCCACCCAAGGCACTACCATCAGCAGCCCTAATGCTTTCAAACAGTAAGTGGTGTGCTCCATTAAGAGAACACCTATATGAAGATGAGAACATGCCCATTCATCATCTCAGGCACTTGGTGCTTCCGTCTTACATCATTCTCTCTCTCTTGATGAGAAATTATATTTCTCTGATGCATCACAGTTTGGCTTGGCAGCTGTTCTTCTGTTTTGTTTAATCATTCATTGTTCATGCCTTCTGTTCCTGTCGGCTTTGATATGGCCCCTGTTCAGTGATATGTTGTACATTAATATGCGGCTGCTCCGGGAGGATTTTTCCCCACAGATCAGGCCCCACTGACAAATGCCACGGGTTAACTCGGGCTCATCTGAAAAATGCACAGCCGGCTGTCACTCACTCACTCAACTGCTTCAGAGACTTTTGTATTTAAATGCATTCAAATCCAAAACCAGCCTTCCCTCCTGGGTAAAACTCAGTTATCACGGTCTGGTTCACAATAGCTGACAGGAATATTTGTAAAAGCTTCAGGTTAGCCGTCTTATGTGTTCTTTAATTTTTTTTCCAGTTTCAGAGCCTCTAGTCTTATCTACTGTAGCCTGACATTGTTTCATGTTCACACCAAACTAAATAGACGTTTTTGAACAGATAACATTTCAAACATTCATTTTAAAAATCCCAATTGCCTTTTCATATGTTGCAATGCCCTGTAGACCAAAACCTTGTTTGAGTTTCTGCCTGTGTCTCTCTCTGTGTCTCTCTGTTTCTCTATTTCTCTCTTTCTCTCTTTCCGTGTAACACAGTAAATACTTAGTTCAAATATGGGTCAGAGCCTGTCACTGATGATAGTGATTATATAAACACTGTCCCTGTGCTAGGTGATGTCATCAGTGAGTATTGCCTTGAATCATCATCTAGTATCAGGTCAAGAGATACATGTTCTGTTCTGTCTTGCAGTGGGTAAAGTTCAAGCTTCCTGCTACAAAATCCTCACCAGCCTGTATGTACTTGGCACTTCGAAGAATACTGGCACCGAGAGGTAGGCACAGTATCCCCTGATAACAGAGACACCCAGGGACATGGCTACAGGACAAACAAGACAGAAAATGACAAATTTTATGTGTGCATGAATGTATGTATGGTCATGAAATTTTTACATATGTATTTATTAATTGTATTTTTTAGTAACTCCAGGCCTTACATTATTTTTAGTGATGCTAAAAATACAATAAAGATCTATCCATCTAAAACACTGCAGGGTTCATAGTTGTATTAGGTCTACCCTTAAGATATCTTTATTGATCTTTTACAAATTACATTAGCATAAGAAAAACTAATGCAAAACTAGTGGCACATCAGCAGACTCTCTCAAGTGGCAGAAGGGTGATTGCAGAAAGAAGCAGAAAGACTGCTTCTCCAGGAGAGATGTCTTCTTTTGGGAGTCTGACAAAGTTCTAAAAGCTGTCACACTCTACTCTACTAGAGTTTATCAAGTGGAGGAGGCATTTTTCTATCACCTCTCTACCTCCGGCTGTTGACAGGTACAGGCCGGAGGTGGGGACGTGTCTGGCTGCACTGGCAGCTGCTTTTCCTGTGGCCTTCCTGGAACCATCTTTGGATGAGCACAGCCCTTATGCTGCCTACACAGAAGAAGAGGGTACCTCAGCGCATGATCTTTTTTCTCTCTCTCAGTGGCCACCAAGTCACCATGGCATGAGTCACATACCTCAACCACAATGCAGTGAATGTCACCATGATTATTATCATCTGTCACTCTATCACTTTTACTCTTTCCCTGTCAACTTTTTTAGTGTCTTCCCTCACTCTCTCTCTCTCTCTCTCCCCCTCTGTCTCACTCACTCAAATTTCTCTTGTTGCTCCATCCATCACCCTGTTTCTCTTTTCCTCTATCTATCGCGGTATCTTCTGTCTCTTTCCCTCTCTGTTCCTCTCTTCCTGTCTGGGGGATCAGTGCATAATCCTTTTTTTTCTTTTCACTTTATCATTCTCACTCTCCTTTTCCCTTTTTTCTCTCTCCATCTGTCATGATGTCATGATTTTGTCTCTCTCACTATTTCCCTTTACCCCATCTCACAATGTCCTTCTTTTCCCTTTTTTTCCCTCTCTGTCTGTCTGTTAATCAGATGTGGAAGAGATATTGTGTCGAGCTGAAGAGGCGAGATGTCTCCTGCCATCTCTGCAGCAGGCCCTGGGGGAGGTGGAGGAGCTGGCACTGGCTGGGTCTGCGGCAAGACACGCTCTCCTCTCCCAGGTGACAGAGGTGACACTGCCTTTGCTCTGCAGCTATTTCTCCCGCTGGGGCCAGGCAGTGGAGGAGGGGCCCAGGGGCAGCGTCTCCTCCCTGAGGCCCCAGGACACTAACACCCTGCTGCTGGGACACATACTCTCCATCATTCACACCCACCTGGGGGTAGTGGAGGGGGCCTGGATGAAGCACCTGGCAGGTGAGCAAGTGGAGAGGTGAAATGATGGAGATCAGCTTTGACCTACATTGTTATTTGAGCATATTTAGACACTTGCTTTAGAAGAAAGATTTTAGATTCAAGAGGGAAAGATTCAATAGTCAACATTTACCAACATTGTCATTTGAGCATACCAAAATCTTGCTTAAAATGAAGATTCTAGAAAAGCTCTTCACTTTTTATTTGAGATTTTGGCCATTTAGAGTGTAAGGCATTTTTCACTGCCAGGCACTCAATTGTTTGCCTATGGAATGGTGTGGCTTAAGTGTTGCAATGCACCTCTCTCTTGAGCTAGGTGAGGCTTCTGTTTTACTTTTGAGGTAACATTGGTAACACTTTCTATGAACCTAGTGTTCATAATGCACTATAAACACATTCATTAAGAGTTATAACACATTTATGAGGCTTTATAATGATTGACATAAGTGTTCACAACTATTTATATATACTCGTGACTGCATTCATAAGGCATTATAATGCTGTGATATAGGCATTTACAACTTAAAGTGACACAGTGCATTATAAAGCATTATGAATGCAGTCATGAGTATATATAAATAGTTGTGAACACTTATGTCAATCATTATAAAGCCTCATAAATGTGTTATAATATTTAAGTTGTAAATGCCTATAGCACAGCATTATAATGCCTTATGAATGCAGTCATGAGTATATATAAATAGTCGTGAACACTTGTGTCAATCATTATAAAGCCTCATAAATGTGTTATAACTCTTAATGAATGTGTTTATAGTGCATTACGAACACTAGGTTCATAGAAAGTGTTACCGTAACATTTTTTAAACAATGGGTCATTGCATACCTACAGTGAGCTTTGGAACACTAGTGATGCATCTCTTTGAAAAATGTGTTCTAATGTGAATGCCTCCTTAAATATTTGTCTCTTCAGTGCTTTTCTACTTCTAATTGATGCTGCTATGGTCTATTATTTTAAAAGGGCATTGACATAACAAGAGAACAATCCTAATTAATGTTTCATTTGTTTCAGTTGTTTCCCAGCCAATTATTGGCCAGGCAGAGCCGCAGCTGCTGAAGTCCCACCTCCTCCCTCTGATGGAGAAGCTGAAGGAAAGGGCAGAGTCTGTTCTACTGGAGGAGGAGCATTTGAAGACTGAGGGGAAGGGGGACACATCAGAGGCGGAGTTACACATTCAAGAAAAGTTTGCCGTGTTGGTCCGTGACCTGTATGCTTTTTACCCATTACTCATTCCCTATGTTGACTTACACAGGTGAGTACACACACACACACACACACACACAAACACGCAGTAGTACTTAAACAAATACTGATCCATATATAGTGGTTGTTGAAATATGATTTGTCTCTTTTAATGCTGTAGAGTTAGTTGGTTGACAGAGCAAAATCCAGAGGCTGAGAAGCTTTTCAGTATGGTGGCAGATATCTTCATCTTCTGGGCCAAGTCTCACGTAAGCACCCAACAATAAATAAACACAAGTCTGACTTTATTCTGCTTAGACACACACATATTATGGCATGCAAAAGTCTGGGCACGGGCTGATCAAAATATCTATTACTCTAAATAGAGGACCTGATCCTCCAAAAAGCTTGAGGTTAATTTAAAAAAGTAAATGAGCACCATGCAGTTTGGGGAGCCAAGAGATCTGGGCTTGCAGAAAGTCTTCAACAAAAAAGTCTCAGACCTTCATTACATTCATCATCAGAAAATAAAATTTTAAAGCTTTATCATTGTTCTGGTTTCTTAAATCTTTTTCCAACAGTCAGCAGCCATATGCTCTGCTATGCCACTGCTTAGTATGCAAAAAATAACTGATGTCTTTACAACAAGATAAGGCTACAAGATGACAGCAAGGAGTTAACGGGGATAGATTTATTATGCTTTAATATGCTTTTTGCTTGTGTTACAGCCAATGACTTGGGTAACTTTTTACAGATAAAGGGAAGAATGAATTCATTACCTGTATGTAATGCTAGAAAACTCTTGCAAAGCAAACCTCATTCATATAACAACTACAGATAAGAACAGGATAGTTTTTGTAACAGGATAAAGATCACAAACATCCCTTAAAATTCACAAGGACTACCCAAAAATACAAGCTTGATTTCGTCATGGCCCACACACGCACAGTAACTCCCTTACTTAAACACCGTAAAAATCTATGGCTAGACCTCAAAAGAGCGGTGAGGCCAAGAATCTACACTACCAAGATTAAATGATTTGTGTGTTTCTTACCTCAAGCCATCAAAAAAACGAACACTGCAAACTGACGTATACTGTACATTCTACAGAGTAAAATACATATATTGCTCTTTCTTACTTTTTCTCATCTATTTGCATTGATATAATATACATATACCAAGTTTTTCTTTTGTTGTTTCTTTTGTTTGTTTGTGCAATCCAGTGTTTTTCACAGGAAATCTGTTAGTTAAGGTGGTGGTGATCCAGGGAGGTGAAGGGTAGGGTTTAGAGATATTGCACTCTAAAAGTATTCATATTATTTCCTTTCATTGTGTGTGGTCCAAACTTTTCAGCTGGTATGAATAGGAGGCAATAAAATGACTATTTTCATACATATTACTATAAATTCATCACCTAATTCTAATTGTAAAGTGTGATGTTAGTGTGCTTTTGGTACAACATAGTTAAGGTGGGAGGGGTGTGTTGTTAAGGTGGCCACTACCTATAAAGTACTTGATGAAATACTGCAGGCAGAGAGTGTTGCAATTGCAAACCCCATTTCACTGTAAATGACATGTAGATTATTTAATTTGTTTGACCTTGAATCTTGGCACCTTTAACATAAGAGAAAAGGAAAAAATGCAAAGAATGAAATCATTCTTGGGTGGCTACAAAAAGCATTTCCAAGGTGGGACACAGTTTTTGCTTAGTGAATAACAGCAACTTTGACCAGGGGTACCCACACTTTTGCATATTACTGTAAGGCTGCTCACAAATACACACAAACCAGTAAAGATGTGCACCTACAAGCACAAAGTTGTTACATAAGCAGTATACATATGTTTTCCTTGTCATGCTTCACCAGAATTTCAAATGGGAAGAGCAAAATTTTGTGGTTCAGAATGAAATCAACAACATGGAGTTCCTGGTCAACATAAGCAAGAACACTAGGCCGACATCAAAGGTGGGTATTTTTTGCATGTCCATGTCAGGTTGTAGGAAATATGTTTTGCCGTTTGTCTCATATAAGAAGTTAGAATTTTCATAATCCATAAAACGACATGTTGTGAGCAAATTGCAATGCAATCTCACTTTGGATGAAAGAAAGGGGCATTGCTAGAGAAGAAGCAATGGAGGAAGGTGAAGAGGAGGGGGGATCGGTACTCCACGCACACCTCTCTTATCGTGGCTGCGCTGAAGAAGCTGCTCCCAGTTGGCCTGAGTGCCTGCTTGGCCAGTGACCAGGAAGTCATAGCCAAAGCCAAGGCCCAACTATCTCAGGTTAGCAGTTAAAATCTATAAAATCTGAAACAGGTAAAGGGGGGATTTTCAAATGCCATCTTTGGGGGTCACCTTTTACCCCCCTTTATCTTTTTGACATGTCTTTTTGTAGAGGGACACAGAGGAGGAGGTCAGAGAGGTCATTCGCAAAGGCCTTCAGAGGCAGAAAAAGGTAAAGGTCTACAGAACAAAATGTCCTCAATCACTCATCCCCAAAGCTTTTATCTCAGGCTTACACATTTATTGTATTTGGTCAATTGAAAGCTGTGTTTACTGCTAAATGTGCTTTATAAATAAATTTCACTTACTAACCTTGTTGGTCAGGACAATCTCAAAGGGCCATGCAATATTAAGAATTGTGATGTCGAGAGGGTGTTTGGAATTGTTCGTGTCTCATTTTACCTGGACCAGGTAAATTCATTTGCATTATACTTATTACTTAATGTCATGATTAAATTGATTTGCTGTCATATTATGCAGCATAAATGCGGATTTTAAATGTTCCAATGTGGTTGTTGAATGCTCACAGGTTGAAAAGCCACAAAAGACAAAGAAGGCTGTATGGAACAAACTGCTTTCCAAGCAGCGCAAGAGGGCTGTGGTAGCTTGCTTCAGAATGGCACCCCTATACAACATACCCAGGTGCATGACAGACAGACACATACAATACACACTTACATACATACTGTACATACATACATACATACATACATACATACATACATACATACATACATACATACATACATGCATGCATACATACATACATACATACATACATACATACATGCATGCATGCATACATACATACATACATACAGTACATGCATACAGACAAACATATTTCATTTACCCCAAAGGAAGTTAAGAACATTACATTATTTATATGTGAACAGTATGCTCAAAGCTACATTTGCTGGGAAAACATTGGTTTTGGTGTTATTGGACCTTAGTGCAGCTTTTCACACTTGCACACTACAAAACTTAATATGTCTTTTACTTCTTGCTTTTATCCTCTTAAGCATTCACTTTTTAATCATTATACTTGTTTTATCTTTTATGTTTTTACATACTCTTCTTTGCTTTTATTTTTGTAAAGCACAAATGCTTTGCCAATCTGTCCTACTTTCTGTTTTTTTATTTTACATTCTCTCCTGTATTTTTGATCTCTTTCTGTCTCACATCTTTCTGTCTCACACATGCTCTCACTCTCCTTTTTTCACCGCAGGCATAAAGCAGTCAATCTCTTCCTTCTGGGTTACGGCACATTATGGATTGAAGCAGAGGGCCACTCTTTTGAAGATAAGCTAATAGAGGATTTAACTGTAAGCATGCGTATTGTGTACTTACTGCATTATCCAATACAAACATTAGTCAAAACTTCATTTTAGTGTGAGGGTACTAAGCCTGATCCAAAAGCATTTGCATTTAAACACTTCAGGATGTGCAGTCAATAGTGGAAACATAGCCCCCAATTCTGTGTGGTCAGACATGCCAATACCTGCTTCTTGACTTTGTTTACACAATTAGGGCATTTTATTGATGTTTCTTTGATGGAAATCTATATAGTAAGATGAGCATTACATTATTTTCAGATGTTTCAGGAAAGTGTTTCCTTATGTTTTGCTGGATGCAAGTGACGCAGGATTTTTCCAGATGTTTACTGCTAGGTTAACAGACTGAATTGTATATCTAAAAGTGTGGTCTGTTTCTTAATCAAGAGACTTTTATTTTTTGAAATAAATTACATACAGTCATACATTGTTCTTAGTTTTGAGATATCTAAAAGATGTTTAAAAACATATTTTCTTTAGTTTATACTTAGATTTGCAGTGAAGTACATTAATTGATTCTGACTATTACTGACCTGTGCTTTGAAAAAAAACATCTGCCAAATATAAACTTAAATGTAAGCTTAAGTATTTCTCAAAATGTGTTTCCAAACATGGTTTTTGGTTCAGGCACAGGGCTTTGGCTTCTCAACTGTGTTGACCTCCTTTGTGTAATGTGCACTCACACATTGTGTGA
The DNA here is from genome assembly GCA_030347295.1 of Setipinna tenuifilis. Taxonomy (NCBI): domain Eukaryota; kingdom Metazoa; phylum Chordata; class Actinopteri; order Clupeiformes; family Engraulidae; genus Setipinna; species Setipinna tenuifilis. The sequence goes on from CM059286.1 coordinate 4,377,119, forward strand.
CAGAAAGTGGGTGATGGAGAACTGGACGGTGTCGAGGTAGTGGAAGGTGAAGGAACAGCTTGCTCCGACCCCCTCCATCAACTGATTGCACTACTCAGCCAAAGTGCCTTGACAGAGAGGAGGTATGTCAGATTTGTGTAAAGGGTTGTTATGCCTGTGTCTATTTAGTATCTTTATAACAAAGATTTGTACTTGATTCAACGTGTATTGGTATCATAAGAATATTATTGTAATATTAGTAAAATTATTAGATAACTGTGATGATATTAATAATTAATAACAAGTAATATTATCACATAATTGAAATGTTTAAAACATGAGCTGTTTCAGAACAGCTGTTTCAGTCTTTACCATTTGCTGGTTACAGTTACAGTATCTTTCTTTAATTCCATAGCAGACTACGGGAAGACAGATTGTACATGTCCTTTGCAGAGATAATGTCTAAGGTAAGACCAGTCAACATTTTGTTCTGTAAAACTGTTAGTCAAATTCAGTTCTGCAAAAGCCTGACCTTCTCGAACACCAAAACCATTTAGGTCTTTAGAAGACATAGGTGAAGTATATATGAAGAGGTCATCACCCTTCATGTCTGATTCTTTTTTTCCTTAGAGTTGCCATGGTGAAGAGGAGGATGAAGATGAGATCAAATCTTTTGAGGTTTTTAACTTGAATACATATATTTCTACTTTTCTGCCTCTCCTGCCCTGTTTATTTGTCAGTATCTCACTGTAGGTCACTAAGGCACCAATGTGTCAAAAGCTGAGACTGACCGATTGACCCACATTTTCCCATTGCTTGTCAAGGAGAAGGAGACGGAGAAGCAGAAGCTGCTCTACGAGCAAGCCAGACTGCACAAGCGTGGAGCTGCTGAGATGGTGCTTCAGACCATCAGTGCGAGCACAGGTAACTATGGAAACAAAGTAGGTCTTTTTTTTAAAACAAAGTCTAAAAGTCATTGGCCTTTATTTCTCAGGAGGTTGAGTCATGGAATGGAACATGTCTTCCAAATTTATATTTCAGTTTTACCACTCAATAATTTATCAACACTTTCAAGAGCATTTCTTTAAAACTACATCCTGTGGTTAATTTATCACTCTGGTCTAAAGGTGAGAAGGGAGCCATGGTGGAGGCCACACTAAAGCTTGGAATAGCGATTCTTAATGGAGGAAATATGAGTGTTCAACAGGTATGGTCATATATAATTCCAGACGTCCTCGGTCGCCTTTAAAAAGCCATTGTGCTAAAATAAGTGAGCTTCCATGTCTAGACTATACATAAGCCTAAACTTTGGCAGCATTAGTTTGATGAAGTGTTGCTAGTATCATTTTTCTCATCCACTAGTCGGCATGTTACAAAAGAGACTATACATCAGTGCACAGCGCACTTTTTTTTTACATGTGTAGCAGGGTTTATTTTGACACTCTGTATAGACATTGTACACACTGTACGTGTTGTACAAAAAACACGCATCTGTTGACATTTGATTTTCAACAGAAAATGTTGGATTACTTGCGACAAAAGCGAGATGTTGGATTCTTTCAGAGCCTGGCGGGCCTTATGCAGTCATGCAGGTCTGTCTCTCTCTCTCTCTCACCAGCTGAAAGCAGCCCCAACTTGTTTGTTTTCTTAATTAGTTTTGTGTCACTGTGTGCCATCTCATGGTGTCTGATTGCTTCTCTCACAGCGTACTGGATCTCAATGCCTTTGAGCGGCAGAACAAAGCAGAGGGACTGGGCCTGGCCATGGAGGCGAGCTCAGGTGTTCAATCCTATCAGTAATGAACAAATCTTTGCAGTAAAGAAAAAAGGGGCCTGGAAGTGGAGTGAGAATGGACTGGGGCCTTGTCTCCCAAAATTGGTATTTCAGTTGGTGCCTTCCTGCCTTTCTGTCTGTCAGTGTTCATTTATTTCGTTCCGTCTTTTCTGTCCTGCTCTGTGTCCATCACCCTTCAAGGCGACAAGGTAATGGCAGACCAAGGGCTGACCTGTGACCTTTTCCGCTTCCTGCAGCTCTTGTGTGAGGGACACAATTCAGGTGCGCACATAATACTGCTTTATTATTCTCACACCAATGAATGACACAATGCATGTGTTAAATGCCCTGAGGTTTTACAAACTGTTTAAGATATAGTTTTGAACATAGAATATCCCCAAACTGTTTTTCTCTGCTCAGAGTGGTTTACTTGCAGAATTGTTTGACTTACGATTTACACTCTTGATGAAGACGTTCTAGGTTGAAACATTGTGCAGGCAAATTACGTTAGGAGCAGAGAAAAACAGCATACAGGATTTTTTTGTCTTTGTCTTTTACCTGGCTTCTATAAAAATCTTTTTTAGATGTGGGTACACTTCCAATTTGTCAGATCTTAAACGTACCCCTACCCAAGGTTTGCATACTGACACACAAACTTCTTATGATATTCGATCATCACAGAATTTCAGAATTATTTGAGGACTCAGACAGGCAACAACACAACAGTGAACATCATAATATCTACAGTGGACTACCTTCTTAGGGTACAGGTAAGATTTCATTCCTTAAAAGTAACGCCTCTTAAAGGAATAATTAATGGCAGTGTATTAGTGCCAGCACATTAGCTTTACACTCAACCAGGGTTGATGATGCTGTATTACTGTACATCTGTTCAGGAGTCCATTAGTGATTTCTACTGGTATTACTCCGGGAAAGAGAAGATGGATGAACATGGACAACGACATTTCTCAAAGGCTGTTAGTGTTGCCAAGCAAGTTTTCAACACGCTCACTGAATATATTCAGGTGGGTTGGTTTGGGTGCTGGCATATACAGGGTGGGATATATATATGGGACACATTGTAAATGCTTGTATCTTAAATTGTTAAAATGATACAGAGTACCAAATAAATTTGTTGTAAAGCTGATATTCAGGAGTTTTTGATACGTAAGTACGTAACCACTTTGGAAGCAATTTAAAGACGTTTTTTATGTAAGGGTAGATTTGGACCCCCCCTTTTTTTTTTTACAAAAATGCAAACGAGAACATTTCAAACTATACTCCTAAATAAAAAGTATGAAGAGGTCATTAAACTGTAAATAGAAACATTTCAAAGTTTTGTGAACTGTTTAAAAAAGTTGTGAAATAGAGGAAAACTGTCGATGATTAAAATTTGTGGTGTGCTCTCTCAGTGTTTATGATGCCAGTCATACGCATGCACTTACACTACAGGAATTCGAGCCTCCCTATGGCATAGACATTAAAATGAATTGCATATGTAGTTGAATACTTCACCATCACCATCATTAGCTTACAGCCCAACGAAAATGTAGACAGCATTTTTGAAAGTGACAGGCAATATCCCCAAAGGTGATCCTGTGTCATGTTTATTCAATGCCTGCATGCTGTTACAAACTTCCTTGAGACAGGCAGTGCCCTCAAGAAAAAAAAAACTCAGGTCAACCTCGAATGTGTCAGAGTACAAAGAACTGCCGACATAAAAAAAGCTATTCATGGTGGATCTTTGGCTGGTGAAATATTCTTTGACTATATACGCAATTTGTTCATGTCCACTCCATTATCAGGAAATCATACAGGGTGGGGAGGATCAAATTCTCTAGCACAAGCGCTGCGCTGCTTATGATTGGAATCATAAACACACATAGCCCCCATCACAAATTTTAATTCAACAGCTGCACAATTCGACAGCTGTTGTATATTTCACAAATTTTAACTTTGGAATGTTTCTATTGACAGTTTAATGACCTCTTCATAATTTGTAATTTTAAATGTATTTTCTTTAATTATCCATTATACTTAAAACAATATCTAATTCCCTATAGGCCACTGAGTTAAGTAGCTGATTAAAGTGTGACACCAGGAGTCTTTAATATTAAACTTTTCCACAATATTCTAATTTTCAGTGATACTCCGTTTGAGGTTTTCATTAGTTGTCAGTTATAATCATCAATATTAAAAAATAAACACTTGAAATGTGTCAGTCTGTGTGAATGATAAAGTTTTACTTTTTGAATGGAATTACTGATATAAATCAATTTTTTCATGATATTCTAATTATATAACCAGCACCTGTATGTATATTCTTTATAGCTTCTGGGAAATCCAATCATATGTTATTGTTTCAAAATGTTAATATGATACAGTAAATCAGCACTGTGTCTGTTTTACTAGAGAAACTGAGGTTGTTTGTCCTTCAGGGTCCTTGTACGGGGAACCAGCAGAGCTTGGCTCACAGCCGACTATGGGATGCAGTTGTGGGTTTCCTGCATGTGTTTGCTCATATGCAAATGAAACTCTCTCAGGTGTGGACAGCTATTTCAATACTATGTCTCTGCCCTGAAATTAAGAGTATTTCCATGCACTTCAGTTGTACGATTGATGTAGGACACCCGACAATCATTTTTGATTGTTGTACAAGAGAGGGTTGTTTAATTTTTGTGTTGTGTTTGCATTGGTTGACAGGATTCCAGTCAGATTGATTTGCTGAAGGAGCTGATGGATCTGCATAAAGATATGGTTGTCATGCTTCTCTCCATGTTGGAAGGTGATCACTTTTAATGGTATATTCAGTGCCAAGAGAGCAAAATGTACCTCTGAATACTGATTCACTTTTATCACTCATCAGGAAATGTGGTGAATGGCACTATAGGCAAACAGATGGTGGACATGCTGGTGGAGTCATCTAGCAATGTGGAGCTTATTCTGAAGTTCTTTGATATGTTCCTCAAACTGAAAGACTTGACCTCATCAGAAGCTTTTAAAGAGTATGACCCCTACCAAAGGGGGCTTATCTCCAAGAAGGACATTCAGAGGGCCATGGAAGGCTGCCAGTACTACTCGCTCGCAGACACTGAGTTCCTGCTCTCCTGCATGGAGACGGACAATGGCGAGCTGGACTATCGTGCGTTCGTGAAGCGTTTCCATGAGCCCGCCAAAGACATTGGCTTCAACATTGCTGTGCTCCTCACCAACCTGTCTGAGCACATGCCTGGAGATGCCCGCCTGCACACATTTTTGAAACTGGCAGATAGTGTTTTGAGGTATCTCATGCCATTTTTTATTTTATCTTATTTTACTGGAGCTACTTGGACAATCCTAACCAAATGAATATTAAAGACTTGCTATTGTTTTTGACAATAACTGTAATGATATTAACTCCTTTACAGGTACTTCCAGCCTCACCTCGGTCGCATAGAGATTCTGGGGAGTGCTAAGCGCATCGAGCGTGTCTACTTTGAGATCAGCGAGGCAAGTCGGACCCAGTGGGACAAACCTCAGGTGAAGCAGTCCAAGCGTCAGTTCATCTTTGATGTCGTCAACGAGGGGGGAGAAAAAGAGAAGATGGAGCTTTTTGTGAACTTCTGTGAGGACACCATCTTTGAGATGCAGCTGGCTGCACAGATATCTGGTTCGGATGCCAGAGAGGGAACAACCAAAAAGGGCGAAGATGAAGAAGTGGAAGCAAAGCGAAGCAGACTGAGGGAAACAAGTGCCTTTTCCCTCACTTCAGTAATGCATATTTTCCTGGCTTTTCTGTACTTTCTGATAATGCTGATGTCACTGCTCTCTGTGAGAAACCTCCGAAAGCATCTGAGTAAGGTCACCTTGAAGGGTCTCATAACCACTATTTTCTCATTTTTCTGGAACATTCTCTTGGGTTTGACTCGATTGGTCTCTTGCATGATCTCCTTCATACTCTATGTACTCTACCTGACCTTTATCAATGGGGGCATTATTGAGATGGCAAAGAACCTGACCCTTGCTGACCTGTTAATCGACGCCCCTGAGCTCAGTGAAGACGAGGTCACGGGGATGTGTGTGGGATTGCAGGATGGAGTCGGGCAGCTCTCAGACACTGGCTCCTCTCAGGAGAGCCTGAGTGTAGTGGAGCTGGATCTTGACCTCTCAACTGTATCCAAGGATCCACTGGTCCTCACCGACATCTTTGGACTGCGCCTCAGCAAGGAGGGCAACAAGTTCAGACTTGTATCTCGTGACTCCAGCGCCACCCTGGATCATCTTCTTGCTGCCTCTGTTGAGGTTGCTGATGTTGCCGAAGTCAGGGGGAAACAAAAGGTATTGGGCATATTGTCAGGAAATTGCTAGCTGCTTTGCTAAACATAAGAACTATAGCTCGATAATAATAATAATAATAATAATAGTAATAATAATAACAATAATAATATAAAACCATTTACCCCATTATGGTCAGAGTCAGAACCGTATTTGCATTTGTCAAGCTTGTGGTATTTATGCTCAACACTGTCTAGTTATAATGCAGATATAGTGATGGGGAAACCTGTGTAATTGTTTCATTTATGGTAAATGTGGTAGACCAGAGGCTTGTGATGGCTGTGTGTGTGGTTTGTTGTGGGCCTGCTGTATTCAGGGCACAGTTGTCATAAAGCATGTGTGCAATTAGCCATGATTGCCTCTTCAAAGCTTCAATCAAGATGCTATCAGCCTTGTACATCACCTGATCTGTGCTGTGATTCCTGGGCAGGTCCACACTGGGTGTTGGAGGCTAAATTTGCCGCTAGGTGCTCCACAGTTGGCCAAAATTGCCTCTGCATGTGCCATCTGAGTACACATTTGGCAGCAGAAGTCAGGCTGCTTTTCTCTACTTCATCAGGAACGTATTGTCTTTTGAAGCTCAGCACATCAAACCGGTGCATTGTCAGTGGTGCTGCCTGCTGTCAAATATTATAATGAAGAAAAACGAAAACAAGGCTTTAACTAAAATGTCTGTGTGCATATTTTAGGAGATAAAGAAGACAGGGAATCCTATAGGTATTAAATGGATAAAAATGTTGTGCCCATTGTAGACACTGAACGTGAAAATGTTTTGTTCTGATGCCATATCTCAGGGAATTGTAGGGATAATTAATATGTATCCTCAAAGCCTGTCAGACTCTCACCACAGTTTTTTAAGTATCTGCATTCAAGTCTGTCTAACTCACATCATGGTCTTATACGTGATTGCATTTGCAAGTGTTTAACTCACACCATGGGGTTGTTTTAGGTATTTGCATTCAAGACACAAGACTGTGAAGAAAAGGAAGAGAAAATAACTGAAAAAGCAGAGTGAGTTGCTTACTTTTTTCTAAAGGTGCTGACAGATTTCTGAAGTTGATGACATTTAAAAAATCTAATCCAGTTCACTAGCTGTCACAGACAGGTGTCTTACATTATAATTTTGTTATCTTTATGAAATTGCAAGGCAAGTCTATTTATAAAACAATACCACAGATAACAACAACAACAGCAACAAAAACAATAATAATAATAATAATAATCTTTATTCATGTAGCATGTTTCAAAACTAAAGTTACAAAGTGCTATATAATAAACTTTAAAGTAAATGAAATGCATACAAGATTTAAGGTCATAATGCAATAAACCTACGTGTTATACAAAATAATTCAGATGAAATAATAATATAACAATTAAAATGATATACACTTTTTCAATTACAATTTACCATCAGGCCTATATGTAAAATTTGTCCTCAATTGTATTTAATGTAAAAATCTTGTTGACAGAAGAGAGGATGATGAGAAAAAGGACAGGAGGGTTAAGAGCAAGTGGAGATGGAGAAGCAGGCAACAGCACTGCTCAAAGCAGGAAGAGGCAGCTTTCTGGAAAACACTGAGCTCCTATCAAAGAAGAATGCTTGTATGATTAATAGCTCCACACAACCTTTTTTAAAATCTATATGTGAGCATACAGCCATTAGTATGTATTACTTCATTACATGCACTTTCACTTACAATGCCATCATATGTCTCTCTTTCAACAGAACTGCTTTGCCCGGAATTTCTACAACATGCGGTTGCTTGCCCTCTTTGTTGCATTTGCTATCAATTTTATCCTACTGTTTTATAAGGTAACAGGGTCTTCTTGAACATTTATACCAAACATGAGGCAGTGTGTTTTTACAGCCACCCTATTTTAGAAACACATAAAAAACTAATTAAAGTCTTTGATATCAATTTAATTCCTTTTGTTCCCGATGGCAGGTTATTCGTCTGTGTTTAACCCATGACTATATGCTGTCACCTCTGGGTGTGGGCTTAGGTCTCTTCATCGTCTGGAGCTGAAGGTGAAAAGGAGCCAGAGGGCTCTCCTGCATCATCTGACTTCCCAGACAACAGGGGCAGGCAGGGGCTGCTGTCGTCCTCAGACAGCCAGGACACAAACATGGCCTCATTCGTCCTGGAGGAGGACAGTGGCTACATGGAGCCCGCTCTGCATTACCTAGCAATCATTCATACCCTTATATCCTTCTGCTGTATCATTGGCTACTACTGTTTGAAGGTATAAATTCACACGTATATGATGCAGTGTAAGCAAGCACATTCAAACCCTATCTTTAGGGGTGTGCAGGATAAGAACCAAAAGTGTACAGGTGCTGGTCATATAATTAGAATATCATGAAAAAGTTCATTTATTTTAGTAATTCCATTCAAAAAGTACAATGTGTACAATGTATACATTCATTTCACATAGACTGACATACTTTTAATATTGATGATTATAACTGACAACTAATGAAAACCCCAAATTGAGTATCTCAGAAAATTTGAATGTTGTGGAAAAGTTCAATATTAAAGACACCTGGTGCCACACTCTAATTAGCTAATGAACTCAAAACACCTGCAAATGCCTTTAAAAGGTCTCTCAGTCTAGTTCTGTAGGCTACACAATCATGTGGAAGACTGCTGACCTGACAAGTGTCCAAAGAACGACCATTGACACCTTGCACTAGGAGGGCAAAACACAAAAGGTCATTGCTAAAGAGGCTGGGTGTTCACAGAGCTCTGTGTCCAAGTACATTAATAGAGAGGCGAAGGGAAGGAAACGATATGGTACAAAAAATTGTACAAGCAATAGGGATAACCACATCCTGGAGAGGATTGTGAAACAAAACCCATTAGAAATGTGGGGGAGATTCACAAGGAGTGGACTGCAGCTGGAGTCGGTGCTTCAAGAACTACCACGCATAGACGTATGCAAGACATGGGTTTCAGCTGTTGCATTCCTTGTGTCAAGCCACTCTTCAGCAAGTCAAGTCAAGTCAAATTTATTTGTATAGCGCATTTCATACATAAATGCACTTCAATGTGCTTTACACAAATTTTAAAATAAAATACAATTAAACATTTAAAAAGTAAAATACAATTTAAAATAAAGCAAAACCATTGCGGCACTCCGCTAACGATCATGCAGGCCAGGAGAGGCAGCAGAGCAACAGGTATCCGCTCCCTCGGCAGTCACGGCCCCGGTCCTCACAGCCTCGGTGACGCTCGCCGTAGGTGTTGCAGGAGCAGTGATGGTAACAGCTCGCTCGGCAGGCGCGGCCCCGGTGCTCGCAGCCTCACGCCGCAGGTGTTGTACGAGCAATAATGGCATCCGCTCCCTCGGCAGTCAGCAAGAGCTTCAACAAGAGTGTCAGAAGCGTCTCGCCTGATCTAAAGACAAAAAGGACTGGACGGCTGCTAAGTGGTCCAAATTTATGTTCTTTGATGAAAGTAAATTTTGCATGGCCTTTGGAAATCAAGGTCCGAGAGTCTGGAGGAAGAGAGGAGAGGCACAGAATCCACGTTTCTTTAGGTCAAGTGTAAAGTTGTTAAAGGACCATAGTATCCCCGTTCGTAATTAGCCAGCAAACTCGCCTGACCTTACCCCCATAGTAAATCTATTGTGAAGACGAAGATGCAGTACATCAGACCCAACAATGCAGAAGTGCTGAAGGCCACCACCAGAGCAACCTGGCCTCTCATAACACCTGAGCAGTGCCAAAGTCTGGTCAACTCAGTGTTATACCGCATTGCTGCAGTAATTCAGGCAAAAGGAGCCCCAACTAAGCATTGAGTGCTGTACATGCTCATACTTTTCATGTTCATACTTTTCAGTTGGCCAACATTTCTAGGATTCTTTTTTTGTATCGGTCTTAAGTAATATTCTAATTTTCTGAGAAACTGAATTTGGGATTTTCATTAGTTGTCAATTATAATCATCAAATAAATGATCAATCAATGAACATTTTAAATATTTCAGTCTGTGTGTAATGAATGAATATAATATACAAGCCTCACCTTTTGAATGGAATTGCTGATATAAATCAGCTTTTTCATGATATTCTAATTATATGACCAGAACCTGTATATTCTGAAGAAAGCTAGACATGATCCATACACCAGAGAACTACCATGTAAAAGTTTACTTCAGTGACACTTTTATTTGCACATTTTAGTTTTAGTTGCACATGCTTATCACAGTGTTACCCTATTGTGTCTAATTTCTGGCACAATTTACAAGGACTGATTTTGTTCTAACTATTTTTATGGGTTGTCAGGTTCCCTTGGTGATTTTTAAGCGAGAGAAAGAGGTAGCACGCAAGCTTGAGTTTGATGGCCTGTATGTGACAAAACAGCCATCTGAGGATGACATCAGAGGACAGTGGGACAGACTAGTCATTAATACTCCGTAAGCAAACAAAAAAGTTTTATTAATATCGAGTGTGTTTATTTGTGTGATTATCTCCTCTAAGTGGTTCATTTTTTTTTAAAAAGTAGTGGAAACATTTTTATTTTTTTTGTATGGATAAATACGCTTAGCAAATAAGTACTTAGCAAATAGGTTTATTCAAAAGGACAGAATAACAATATTTATGATCATGATCATATACACATTTTGTGACATTAACTGTGTGTGTGTTTGTGTGTGTGTTTGTGTGTGTGTGTGTGTGTGTGTGTGTTTGTTTTTAATTCAGGTCATTTCCAAGTAATTACTGGGATAAGTTTGTGAAGAGGAAGGTAAAACTTTCTGAAGAATTTTGACTTAAACCTGAACTCCGGTGGTCTATTAATAGTAGGTTGCAATGAAATGAGTCTAAAAGCCATTTGGTGTGTGTGTGTGTGTGTGTGTGTGTGTGTGTGTGTGTGTGTGTGTGTGTGTCTGCCTGCATGCATCTTTGCCAGGTGATGGATAAATATGGGGATTTTTATGGCTTGGCGCGGATCAGCGACCTGCTGGGTCTGGATCGAGCAGCGCTGGACTTTAGTGCCCAGGGCATGGAGAGGAGGAGACCCAGGAGAGAGCGAGAGCTCACAGCCCTGTAAGTTAGTGAAGCTGTGAGAACTACCTCACCACAGCCTCTTACACACTCTAGCAGTTTGTAACTGTGAAAACAAGGCAGGGAGCCCACTACCAGAAGATGGCAGTGAGGGTCAACCTAAAAAAAAACCTGGGACGTGTTATTGCTGTTAAAAAAAAAAAGAACATGATAACAGTAAGATTGACAAGGTTGTTTCATCCTCTTAGGTTGAGCTCCATTGACGTGAAGTACCAGATATGGAAACTTGGGGTGGTGTTCACTGATAACGTAGGTGGAAAGTTTAAAAGACCTTTAAGGCTGAACTATGATGTAGAATGCAAATTTATGTTTAGTAAAGGTGCATACAGTGATATATTTTTCAGTGAGTATTACAAAAATTGAAATGACATGAAGGCCAAGGCTATGTCGGAAATGAATGCACTGTTGTGGTAGAAAAGAAATAGACGTGAACATGGTAATTTATAATGCATCTAATAATATCTTGGGCATTATTTCTTTTTGTCTAATCTAGTCTTTCCTTTACCTGGCCTGGTATATGGCCGTGTCTGTTCTTGGCCACTATAACAACTTCTTCTTTGCTGCCCATCTGCTGGACATTGCTATGGGATTCAAAACACTGAGAACCATCCTCTCCTCCGTCACTCACAATGGCAAACAGGTTCTGTCTGATTTTTGTTAGAGTATGTTACACACACAGCATATCTGTGCAGCTAAATAAAAATAGTGCTTTTAATAATACACAATACATTAATGTTTGTCCCACAGTTGGTGTTGACTGTGGGGTTGCTGGCCGTTGTGGTTTATCTCTACACTGTGGTTGCCTTCAACTTCTTTCGGAAGTTCTACAACAAGAGTGAAGATGGTGAAGGTGTGGATATGAAATGTGATGATATGATGACAGTGAGTATTGATTTATTTCCACCTGTATGTCACTCACTGGGCACTGTGTGTGTGTGTGTCTTATGTTAGAGAGTGTATTTGTGTGTGAGCGCACGCACATGTGTGTGTGTGTGTGTGTGTGTGTGTGTGTGTTTGAGTGCAGTGTAAGCTGTTATTTAGGGTGTACGGCTGTTAGATAGATAATCATCTGCCGCTTTAGTGCCTCCCAGGCCATGCTGTATTGATCTGAGTTGGTTGCCACGGTGTTTACCTGTCAGTCACTCTGCCCCAGACAGAAAGCTAATCACTTCATCTCCTCTCTAAATGAGCCAGAGACAATCAGTGCAGTCATGTTTGCAGAGTTGTAAATGCAGTCAAATGTATTTCATATGCAATGTTTCTCAAAGGGGATGTATTAGTTTAAGTGGTGGTTGTCCGGGGAGGTGCAGTTTTATGGTTGAGAATGTATCACTCCAAAATCATTCATATTAGTCCTTTGCATTGTGTTTGTTTTAAGCTTTCCAGCTTGTACAAATGAAAGGCAATTGATGAAGTGTCTTGTCATTTGTTTTCCTATAATTTTACCCCCATTTTAAGCCTATATTAGCCTGTGCATGTATGGTCATTCATCATTATGCATTTGGGGAAAAAGCAGTTTCTCTCCCCTGGCAGTGTTACATGTTCCACATGTACGTGGGCGTAAGAGCAGGAGGTGGTATCGGGGACGAGATCGAGGATCCGGCCGGAGATGAGTTTGAGTTCTACCGCATCGTTTTCGACATCACTTTCTTCTTCTTCGTGATTGTCATCCTGCTGGCAATCATACAAGGTCTGACACATTTGACACGTTAATGAACCTTTAAATCAAAAAAAGCTCATCTTCACTGCACAGAGTGAGCTGAAGTATATGTTATGTTCATATAAATCAGTTACATTTCACCGTCATCTTTAACATAACTCACTTTGTCAGTGGCGGAGGAACTTGCATGCAGCATGGTATTTTTGAGCTTTTTTGATTCTCAAAAGTCACTTAATGTAATTTTCTTTTAATAAATATTGTGAAGTTATAATTTTAATAATGTTCGAAAATTGGCTTAATATAGCTTTTTTTAATTTGTTGTGCTTTTACTTGGTGTAGAGAAATTGAAATTAAGTTTGGCATGCATTTAAGGAATGTCACCATCTATCCCAGTTACTTCTTAAGCTTGTTTAGACATTTGACATGCTCATATTTAGCTACATTTGCAAAGTGATCAATGACAGTGAATGGCCAGTCTCAAAGAAAATCTAAAGATTTTGTCCTAATAGCATATATCTTTTTTTTAATGTAGCGTAGGTCTAGCACAAAGCTCTAATATTCATCAGACAACTCACAAAATTTCTGTCACCCATTCTCACCCATTAGTGTATTATCATTATACACACAAAATTATAAGCTCTGAAAGTTGCACTAAAAATACACTATACGACAAACCTTTTAGTGTGGTGCTGCCACAAACATAGTCATTGAAGAACAGAATAGGACATTGTCACTGATTTTTTGTTCAGTCTATCACTTTATCATACCTGCCAACATTTGTGTAACAAAATCTGTGAGATTTCAGCTGTGGTGGTCAAACATGGACTTGATTATGAATAAAGATGTTGGGACTGTGTAATTTACGGGAGATTACTGGAACAAAACTGGAGGGGGGAGGGAGTTGGCAGCTATGCACTTTATGTGGTGGTCATATTATGCTAGTACAAACGCCATGCCGTATGAGTGGAGCATAACTTTTCTTGTGAAGTCACCATCACATATGTCTGTATGTCTCATTCTTTTCCTTATTTTTGTCCCTGAATATGCTCCTGGGACTGCAGGTCTCATCATTGATGCCTTTGGGGAGTTGAGAGACCAGCAAGAGCAGGTCAAAGAAGACATGGAGGTGTGACCACCACACAGCCCATACACAACTCAACACTAATCCTGTGGTGTGGGCATGCAGCAGAATCAGTTTCAGAACAGAATGTTTGTTTAGTAGACTTGTCTATATTTTTCTAATGTGTACATCGCTTTCACGTCTGGTGTAGCAAATTACAATTGATTATAGTGAAATCTATAGTCACAGTGTACCCTGCCTAACCACTTCCGCTTCACTTCAACATCCAGTGTAGCTACAGAATAAGAGGGCTTTCTAAAAACACCTAAGATGATCTCCTTATGTGCAACAGTACATCCACAAGTCAAAGAATATGTGTGTACTGAGGACTGGGTGATGAAGTATGATGACGTGATTTAAAACCTTTTGAATGTATGCTCTTTGTTTTTCTTTTCTTTGGTGTAGACAAAGTGCTTCATATGCGGCATCGGTAATGAGTACTTTGACACCGTTCCCCATGGATTTGAAATACACACACTGCAGGAACACAACCTGGCCAACTACCTGTGAGTACTGCAGCTTTGCTGACCTCTGCCCCTATGCTCTATGTACAGGGGTGAATCAGACAGAGCGCCGGGGCATGCCTCTACTCATGTTCTTCAGTGATTGGGCTGCACTCTGCACTCTGTTCTCTGAGTGTGTGAATGCACCATCTGTTTTACAGTACAGATTGAGTGTGTGTGTGTGTGTGTCTGTGTCTGTGTCTGTGTCTGTGTGTCTGTCTGAACACATCATCTCCTTTACTTCTCAGATTCTTTGTGATGTACCTTATAAACAAGGATGAGACAGAGCACACGGGTCAGGTAGGCTACCACAGCTTTTTGTCACAGCTCATGACAACAGCTTGTGTTTTTATTTGCATAAATAATAAATTCTGTATATGCATAAAAAGCCAAAGTTCAGGTTGTGGTTTATGTAAAGGCCCTGTAAAGCAGTGCAATATTACTATATTTTGTGGATTATGTGAAGGAACTACAGCAGTTAATTTTCTTGTCTGTTTTGTTTCACAGGAATCATATGTGTGGAAGATGTACCAGGAGCGGTGCTGGGAGTTCTTCCCAGTGGGAGATTGTTTCCGTAAACAATATGAGGATCAGCTTAGCTAAGAGGCCACTTTGCACCCTGAGGCTGTACTGTATGAGTTTGTGACTGCAGTCTTGCCTTTAAAACTCTTGCACTGACTCATTCTATGAGAAGATGTGCCTCAGTTATTTAATTAGTGCTTGTTAATTATTTATTGTTATTCACTATTTAAGCGAGCAGCTGAGTCACAGAGTGTGGTGTGAGACCCGGTATTTTATTAAAATAACACTGCGAATGTTTGTGCAGACTTTGTTTGTTCATTGTGTCAAGCAACCATACAAGAGTAATTATGTGTTTTTAAGTCAAGTATTTTTAGTTGGCAACCGTTGCAAAGGTTTTTGGTGACATCCTTAATCTTTCAATTTGTCATTTTCTAAGTAAAATAATAAGGTGCTAGTCCCTTGTGACAACATGGTCTGTGGTCTGGTCACAGTCACAAGCTTGACATCAAGTGGTTTGTTTTTAAACAAGAGTAATAAGTGAAACCAATGAGTTTAAAAAAAAAAAAAAAAACATGCTGACTACTGCTATTCCTCCACAATGAAATGCATGTGTTGCTGGAACACAAGGACATTGGTGTTCATTGTTCATGCAGTGTAAAAACAAAAAAACGTGCTCGGCATTACCATCAGACAGTTTCTTTCTGTTGTACGTATGCTGTGGCCTTCCATTAGCCCTTATTCACAGTCCCTGCACAGGAGCCGTCTTATCTCTTTATCGTTAAGATCCGTATTATCATAATAATATTCTCTGTCCACTTACTTCTCCTGTCTGCATGCTATTAACAGGAGCAGTCTATTACTGGCTGCATATGGTATGCTTCCTGGCATGCTCATCATACTATTATTGGCCGGGTGCTTACATCTGTAATCATTGCCTTTTGACCTTGCGCTTATATCAGCCCGGCTGTTCCCTTTGTTCCTCTACTCATCATTCACACAAGACCTCCGCCTGCTCTTCTCTCTCTTTCTGTTAGCTCACCCAGCTCTTCTTTAGATCTTCTGGCTCTATCTCCAACATTCCCTCTCGTCCATTGTCTCCTCCACTCTACTATGCTCTATTGTTATTTTGTTGTCCATTTTGTGGGAGGTAGAAGTGGCGTCTGCGCCTTCGTCTTATTCCAATGTTTTGCCTGTTGTGTAACTCCTAGAAGACTTCAAGGTAAAGAAAAGGGAGACCACACACAGGGGCTAAATGATTTCAGAATATTCTATTGAAATGGATTTAAAATTGGCAATGCTGATGATGTGCTAGACCTGTTTTGTTTCCTTATGTGTGTTATGGCCTGTATTGTCACTGCGGCACTTTATTTCAAAGCAAGATTTTGAAATTATTTAGCTCCTGCATGTAGTCGCCCCTTTCTTTTTTAGTCCCTATTGTTGAAGGTTTTTTGTATCCTTTTCATTATTTCTTCTGCTCGCATAAAGGGGTTTTATTCTGTGTTTGCCTTATCAGCCTGTGATTTCAAAGAGCAGCAGACCTTTCCTGATTGCCAGGAGTAACCACTGGGACAGCCCTAAAGACTGCTTGAGATGTCCAGCTGGAGAATAATGTTATTTTGAATACCAAGCAGCAACCCTTCTGCAAAAGAGTACTGGCTCTTCAGGTTGAGTGGCACACTATAAAAAGGCATCATTTGAAGATGTCAATCATTGTAGATATTTGAAGTCCAGATAAATCAATATTAATGGTGAACAAAATGATTTTAGTGGACCTGTTTGTGAGAGACATGATTGCCCATTAAATGTGATGTCATGGGAATGGTCAGGATTTTAAAAGACCTACCTATCAAGCAATGTATAAAGCAATACAGTCATGACCCAACGTTTTAAGCATGTTTAAGACCCTGACACTGTTGCGTGGCTGTGTTGCATGCAGTGTGATTACAGTGAGTTTTTGATTACAGAAAAACTACTATATGCAAGCCTAAAAAGTTATTCCCTTTTGTTTGTTGTGTCCAACCTGTCATGTTTCTATTCCCCACCAGTGGGGCCTGTCCCACATTTTAAGAACCCAAGTGGATAAGCTAATGTTCAGTGCCCAATAGACTAATTAGGTTAAATTGGGGGGGGGGGATCTTCAAAGTCTAGGGACTATCCAAATGAAGTGTTATCTGAGATAGAACACCTAAGGTGAGAACTGTCTGAATGAATCATTGTTTGATGTAATTACAGGCTAAAATTGATTAAACCAAAGTGGGTTGTACATGCAATACTTTCTTTACATACACAGCTTAAAAAAGCAAGTCTATCCAGTTTTAAGCTATGGTTTTTAACCTACAGCTTAAGATATCGATAATTGTGAAACAGTATACCGTATGAACACTGTCTGTTGGGGATTCATTTATGTCAAAATATCGACCAACTGACAGGGAGCCTACAGCATAAGGACTGTAGTTCCAGGATTCCAATACAAAAATAGCTCTCTGAAAGAAATGAAAATCCCTGTTTTACTTATGTCATCTGTCATGAAGCACACTTAATTAAGATGAGGCCCTCCAAGTGGGTGGCCAGCTTTGAAATGATGGGAGCTTATATTCCTGACGCTAATACAAACAGGTATGGGCGTACGAAAAGGGAGGTTTCTGTGATAAATAGACCCTAATGGTAATCTTTCATGTAGCCTCTACATCATTACAAGCCTGTACATGGAAATAGAGTCTTTTCCCAGTCTTAAGTAACATTTACTTCAAAGACCTCAGTTCAGTTAGCCTACACTGTGGGCTTTTTGCTTCAGATTCCTTGCTGTTAGTGAAAAGCCATTACTCCTGTTACCCACCTTCAGCCAAATTCAAACTTGCTAAATATAGCCTGCAGGTTTGCTCTTCTACCACAATTCCTTCCCGAGTACTCGAATATTCTAATGGGAACACTCAGTGAAAACACCTTATGGTGGCAATCATGCCCTGGGCTCTTGATTTAGAAAATGAAGTGCTTGGCAGTGCCGTGGAGCACTGCACATGTTTCTCTGCAACAGCCACCATACCACAAGAATGCATTAAAGTCATAACCCATAATGTAGTCCTCATCAATCCCAAGGACTTGCATTATTACTGGGATACGGCTAATCATGAGAGAAAATATAATTAATTAAAACAGTCATGAGGCACAGAGAATAAAATGGAAAATCTTTCAGCTATTGATCTTGCACCTGGCCCACAGAGCTGCATTATTCATCAGCACCAGGTAATGTAGGCTATGTGTAGCTGTAAGTGTGGACTTAGCTAGGGGAAACATATGGATGGAGGAGTTCTTGGTCAGGGTTAGACCATGTCACAGTCAGCTGTGCCTGTGTGTGTGTGTGTGTGTATTACTCTATATGCTTGTAATTTGGGGCAAAACTGCGAAAGCACCCATTGTGTCAATTTCCGCCTGCCAGACTTTCCCACAAGTTTAAAAAAAAATCGACACAAATGTCCAATTGTCATGAAACTAGGCACATATAATCTTCAGACCAATCCCCACAAAGGAATCCCCGTAGGGAATGCCACTGGCGATTGGATCAGTAAAAGCGTGTCACAGCCAATCGAATTGGG
Organism: Setipinna tenuifilis; assembly: GCA_030347295.1. Lineage (NCBI taxonomy): Eukaryota > Metazoa > Chordata > Actinopteri > Clupeiformes > Engraulidae > Setipinna > Setipinna tenuifilis. The sequence goes on from CM059286.1 coordinate 4,395,648, forward strand.
TGGCGAAACCACCAAACAAGAAGTTAGATGCTCTCTCAGGAAGATTTTGACAGGCCAACCAAACTTGATAGAGGCATCTGGGACTGGTCGCAACCCGATCTGAGTATCTACCCGAGGTGAGTCGCGCCTTTCAGCTATTAGGGGGCGCTGTAACAGGAAAAAATTCTTGACTATAAAAATGACTATAGTGGCCGCCATATTGGATATTTTGAAAATAAAATTTGCACAGGCCACAAATCATTACGAAATTTGGCAGAGATAGTCACCAATCTTAACAAACTAACAAACAAACAAACAAACAAACAAACTTAACAAACAAACTTTTTTTGCTCAGTGAAAGCATTCGCACATCACAGCCAGCCAAAATTCATGGAAGCTGGTAAACAAGATGTGAGGTCATATCTGAGAAAGGATATGACACATGCCCGCCGAACTTGACAGAAGCACTTGGGACCCAATAAGGGGACAGTATACAAAAAATAGCTGCTTTTGGCCAGCAGAAGATGCCATTATAGGCAAAAATGCATAACTGTTCAGTGGGTTAACACAGCAAAAGCATGTGCACATCACAGCCAACCAAAATTCATGGTCAGGGCACCACACAGGAAGTGAGGCCATTATCTGAGCAACACTTTGATGTATACCAGTCAGTCATGAATTGTGCAATGGAGATGTAATTGGGAGGGTGCAAGAATCATCATTATACCGGTATGGGAATATGCCTGGCCCCTTCGCTGCTTGCAGCTATATTATTTTATTGATTATTTTGCTTGCCTTGAAATGTTGTACCTTTGCACATATAAGGGAGCAATGCATCTATTTTAGGAAATGCTTGAAAAATATTTACATATGAACATGTTTCTTATTCATCCTTGCAATGCTTTCAGCATTTTCATATCTGTAGGCTCTGTCTGCATTCTGTATCTGTGTGTATGAGGGAAAGTTCAAGTGTCACTTCCTCTTCTAAGCATGCACAGTCTACAGATTCATTAATCATTCATGTCTGACCACCAGTTACATCTCCTATTTTGCCATAATTGGGCATTTTTTTGCTCATGGAGTATTCATTGCCACCTACTAAGACTGTTCCTGCTGTTTCACACTAAATATGGCTATGTCTATCCACACCCTGTAGCAGTCCAGTTCAGGTGTGGGATTCATGAGGTTGGCCTTGAAACTGGCATAGGAATTGGGCATAGACTATTTCCATATGAAAAAAGACATAGATGAATTGTACAATATTTGTTTATACTTTATCTGAAACTTGCAAGTAAAATATATGACAGTAAACCACATACAATATCCGTAGTAAAGTTCTACAAATGCAATTTTTTGTAATTTGTATTATGTAAAATGTTTGGGTATTATACTTTTTTGTATGAGAAATATGTGAAGGTGAGTATCATGAGCAAGTCATGTATGAGGCAGTGAACATTTTTTATAGCTTCATATGCATAACATAGATTACACACACAACTGTTTTGTGCTCCTGGACTGCTGCTGTATTTGTCATAACAGACATGGATGCAGGTCCTTGGTCAGTGATTGGAACCATGGCTTTATAACCTACAATTCAGTGCCACATTTTTTCCAGCCATTCACTAAATCAGCTTATTGTAAGATGCATAACTCTTAAGTCAAAAAGACGAGTTAATAAGTGAAAGTACACGGGTAAAACCAGGTGATTTGGAATACCAACATGTGCTAATGGATTATAGCCTCTAAACCAAACTGATGGTGATGTAGGCAGATGTAATGGATTACTAGGGACATTCAGAAATACTTCCAGTCTTTCCTGACTGCAAAAACACCACTGCACATGTCATTACCATTAAAGAGTATTAAGTATGAGTGTGTGCATACTTATGCATGTGTGTAGCAGTTTGTCAGCAGTAGTGTGAAAGGTAGGCAAGGAAATGGACTCTCCAGTTACAGATGGGTTGACACATAACACCTTCAGCATCATTTATGAAATATTTTCCAACCCTTTCTTTTTTCTCTCTTCATGCACCTCTCTCCAGATTTTACACTGGCCTGTCAGGAGGAGGCTGCTGCCACAGGTATGCTGCCTGAATGGGAAATTTTGAGTTGGTATGTGGCGCACCAGAGAGGGACTTTGACAGGAAGGTCAAAACAACTGAAAGTGAGAGTATGGCCTGTCAGTGGACATCTCCCTTCCTCCTCACCGACTCCGAGGTTAGTCTGCCTTTAAATCTGCTCGGCACTCCTTGCTACAGAGGGAGCCAAAGGTGTCAGGCTCCAGGGAGAGTGTTTGAGTCGAATGTGGAGTGCACATCACAACCGCTCAGATGAGTGGGGTTCTCTCACCCCTGGTAGAGAGGTGTGAGCACCTAGACGTGCACTCAGCCTACAGAAAAGGCAGGACGGGGGAACCCACTATTCAAAAGTTCTACCACGATCCATTCAACGTCTTGTCAGTAGCTACCTATTATAAGTTTGCTTCTCAGGACAGCACAGAATAAGTCATCCAGCCTTAGTGTCAGCAACTGGAAAGAGCAGAGCAAAATCCACCTCAACAGTGCAGAAATAGGGATAGATTTTAAAATGACAGACAAATCTAGCGGAACCTTTTTTTGTAAATGGAATGTATTCTGTGTTACAAAATGAGTTTGAACTTAATATAAAACGTTGTTGCACTGAGATACAACTGCAATCTCTCTGAGTAAAACAGATTTTTTTTCAAAAGTTAAAGCGTACTTATTTTCTGTGGCCTGCTGATTCATTAAATATATCTGACTAAAGTGGTTGAGTATACATTTTCCTTTTAGTTACATGTTATTTCACTGCCACTGCCACATCAGTTAGGTACAGTGTAATAAAGTGTGTGGCATTTTGTAAGAAAGTGTGTGGCATTTTGTAACATTTTGTACTTACACTGTGCTTTAAGCTTATTAGTGTTAGGTATGTACAGTGTAAGTACAAAACTTAACATGTTGTTGCATGTACACACACTAAAAAAGGAACTGTAGAATAAAGTGTCATCTCTTTCAGTGATACAGTCCATGTACATAATTCTTGTAATATTTAATAAGCCCTGTCATGTGTATCATGCTTTCAGTGATACAACAAAACAATAGATTGACGACAAAAAAAAACACTTGACCAAAATAAAAAATTCAATTGTTTAGTTTACAGTGGCATACAGTGACATTTCGGGCAAGATGTACATACATTTGTAAATGCAACATATTTTGCGCCCCACTCAGTTTGCAGAAACTGCAAGTTGTTTGCTGTTGTTGTTCGTGTAGTCATCATGAAACGAAAAAGGAAGCAAAAATTTAGCGACGAAGAAGTTAAGGTCCTTGTACAAAAGGTCACCTTAAATTTATTTATATAACAACAATATTAACATACCATGGGCGTAATTCAACCCCCATACAAAAATGTATTTGGGCCTCGATTATCAACCATAGGTTTAGACATGGGTGGGTTGGGGTGGGCCTTGTCAATCAGGCCCACCCATTTAGAAGGCTCCCTTTGTTTGATTGATTGTTTTATTAATAATGATAGCCTATGTGTTTAGTAAGTAGTCTAGTAAGGAAAAAATGTTTACATTAGTGAGCACCATGCTAATTCATTTGACTATTTTTTGCCAAAAAGGCATTATGGTTTTACATGGTCTCCGAAGTACCGCTTTTTGTAGAACAGAAAGCAGTCTGTTTATGAGGAAACATCTTGGTAGCACTTGGCACCCCATATGTATTCAATATTTTTACTGTGTTCCACAGAGCAAATTACCTAGAAAGTAGATTGAGGATGAGCATAGAAACTATTTTTTATTATTTATTTTTTATTATTTATTAGCCCTAAAAGTAATTTATGTAAATTGAACATTGAGCTTAGAGATATAGTGATTGCTAATTCACTTAGAAGTCAATGCTTAATTTTTTGACTGCTCAAAAACTCCCCATCCATGAGGTGTTTTAGTGAAGTTCATATACGTGAGATTCACACATAATACTTGAGTCCACTTGACTAATACAGAGTAAGAGTCTGTGTTCAACAAAGTACTTTTAGAGGAGAAAATATACCTCTCACACTGATCTGGAGTTGGATGGACCAAAAGGGGGTCAGCTGAGAAAGTAAGGTCACTATCTCTTTAATCAAAAAGAAAATGCTCCAGTATACAGTGGAAAGCAATTTCACTTCTCTAAAAGCAAAATAAACCAAGAAAAAGGAGAGGACCGATGTGTTTTGGCCCAAACCCCTTAGTAATTGAGAGAGGCAAGTGGAAGGCAGTTCTAGTAACATTTCCAGGCAGAGCTATGATATGCAGTCACCTGAGCATGGGGGTTAGTGGGTTGATTGTCCAGTGCATATCAATGTCAGTGAAGGTTTCATTAACCTTAACAAAACATGTTTAACCCCCTATGGTCAGTGACAAGTGACAATTAAATTAAGGCCACAGTACAGCAATACAGACAGTTATGTTTGTATGTGTATGTTCTCAACCTCAATAAATAATGTTTCTGCTCAAGTTGCTGGACTTTGTTTATGTATTACCTTTTGTTAGACAGTGCAAGCTCATACATAGACAACAGATCCTCTTGCGGCAAGTATGCAAATAATAAGAATCCTATGTATGTGTTCAGTGATGTGAACAATGAAAGCCATAATTTCTTCTTGCTTTTAGCAAGTGACTTATTTTACAAAGCATACAAAATCAGTGTCACTTTAACTCGATGACTGATACACCCAGACACAGCTGAGTAGATGTAAACATCAGTACTATGTCAATCAGTATTTATGAGAAGAGAGCGTGTTTTGTTTTTAAACACGATGTCAGCAACAGGTGTTCATGTTGTGCAGACTTATATGACTTTGCAACTTCATGGATCAAAAGTCAAGTGAAAGGAAGTGTTATGATTGGCTAACAACATCTTATTACATGTTGAAAGCTACTTGGGGTGGTCGTAGGTAATAAGACTGCTTTCAGCTCAACAGTACTCCAGAGGTGAGCTTTGACATTCACAACGTTTTTCCTGTTAGATCTTCAGCTAGTAAGTCATGGAGAAATTCAAAGTACACATTGTGCTCATGAATTTACACCAGATATATCCTTACCGCACCAACTTGGACAGGAGCCTTCATTTTTTATCAAAATAACCCCAGCTGGAACACAGCAGCTAATCCCTTTTCATTAATCAAACACATCATGGAAGGTGTTGCTTACCAGACCTTAAGAGGTAACCCTTGGTTTCATATGTTTACCCCTTGAATTAACTGCTAAGTCTTAAGCAGATTACACTGCCCATCTGTTGGTTACATTTTAATTTTTCTATCATGTCATTCAACAAGGATCTGTTGTCAGAATATAGCTGTTGTATTAATGCCCTATAACAGACTACCGGCACATATTTCGTAAAATGTTCATATTTTTGTCTTCTCGTCAACTGCAGCCTATACTGTAAAAACTGGTGCTTTAAAAAGATTAAAATATGAAGGTTTTTTACGTTTAACTTTTACGTTTAACACATGACATTATTAACCCAAACCAACGGAAATAGATCCAGGCAGCATGTTTATTTAGTTGGTTTAATTCTGCACTTTTTACAGTGTACAATGACAACGTGCTGGGTCTTCATTAAAGGACAGTGGGCGGGGGCTTGGACAAGCAAAGGGGAGAGAGAAAAAGAGTGTAAACGTTAGTGTGTCATTTGGGCTGTGCCAGAGGAACTTGTGAAGTGTGTTTGGAAACAGCCCTTACCATCTGTGTCGCTCCCTGAGAATGGCGCCTCACATTAACATTTAGATTAGATGTCCAGATGCTGGCAGAAAGGCGTCTCATCTTTACACTGTTAAACCTGCTCGAGAGGGAACCAGGGAGTGAATAAGCATTTCGACATGGACAGCCACAAAGTCAGTTTTAATACGGTCTCACATTTAGCAACTTTAATTCAGCCAGAGCAGATTCTGCTCTATGTCTGAAAATAAGACTTGTCTTCATCCGCATCTAAATTGTGGTTTCTGCCATGGCTTACCTGAACCGTATATGAACACAATGGGCCGGCTGTTTCCATTAATAATTTAAATTAAAATTGGCTACCTCCACAGTAATCTAAAACAGCCTCAATTATGACCTATTTTTAAAAAGTGTACCTCCATTACTGATGGATGTACTGCAACATAGAAAGGGCAGAGCTATTTGGTGCCATTGATTTCCATATTGTTGCAAAAAGTAAATGTTTCCTATGTTTTAGTCTATAAAATTATTATACTTATAAATATCAATATAAACAAGCAAAATTGTTAAATATAGAATCCGAATCCTAGTCATTACAATTATGTACAAATAAACCATCATTTGCCGATGGAACATTTTATTAATATTGATAATTTTGAGTTTTTTCAGGTGAGGAATTGATCATCTGCTGCCCTGCCTTGTTGAGTTAAATAGTACAATCAGAAGTCAGAACCAGCCTCCTGCCTTCCACTACAGGTGACAGAACAACTGCCTTATACACTATGTGTCAGAAACCATATGTTTAATTCACCTATGAGAAAAAATATATATTGGTTGCGCTTTATTGTACAGTCCTGTTACAATGTATTTACATCATGAAGTACAGTGTAACAAACTTCGTAACAATATGTAACATTTCAGTATGTACTTACATTGTACCATTGGGTTAGGGTTAGGGTTAGGATTAGGATTATGGTTAGTGGTACTGTATGTATGAATACAAGGAGGGTACAGGTCACAGGAAGACACAGGAAGCTATGATTTTAAAAATCTGTATTTGGTAGAAAAGCCGAAAACGATACAGGCCTTGCAGAGAATAAGGAAACAAACATTTCAAGTCTACCCCATCATTAGTGTTTCCAACATTTATGCTTTTTCTTTTGAAGTTACGCACTGAGCAAAATACTGGATTTAGACATACTATAGACGCAGACACCACTTCTACTCCCTTACAGTGTAAGTACATAATATTACATGTTGTTACATTTACTGTAGATACACTGTAAAAGAAACCGTAAAATAAAGGGTTACCGATTTATTTTACATGTTGCTTTCACTGTGTGGGCCCAGTGGCTAAGCTGTGCAGTAGCTGCTCTATTTACCTCATGGCCCTCTTTCCTTCAACACACAGAGCTCAGAATGAGAGGAGATGAGTGGTGCAGCGAGAAAGCAGGAAACCCGGCAGCCTGATAGTCCACAGTGTTGATAGAGACACAACCCCTTCCCTTCGCCCACTGCCCTTTGCTTACACTGAATAATTTAAAATGATTCGGAACGGGAACCGCTGTCCTCGGTGCTGCTTGAGCGCATGATATTACTTTTTTTATACTAAGGACTGATGGACGCCTCTAAAATGCAGGAGTCTGCTAGGTCTGAATGTGCTTCAGCTAACATGACAGCTTTAATAACCAAAGAGGGACCTTTGGCTGAAGTTGGCTGAATTAATTTTCGTCACCTGGCCTGAACTGATGACAAATATCTCAGGTTCCAGACAGTTCTTTATTTGTCTTGTCAGACATTTGACACAGTTTTGCCTAAAGGAAGGCACTCGGTAGATGTCAGAGGATTTCAGGTATTAAAGTATTAGAGGAAAATCGATAAGGCTTGATGTTATCTCATATGTCAGCAGGATAAGTTATACCCAGTGTTCCCCCTTCAAAATCTGCTCTCCTCTTTGAGTGAATTACATAGTAGAGATGAAAGAACAAGTGTGACACTATCTCTGTATAATCCATTAATATCTTGACTTGTAAAAAAATAACGTTCGGAGTGTCCTGCAAGGATGTACCTCTTCCAGAATGCCAAACAACTCTTGACTGCATTCATATAAAAATATTACATATAATGCATCATAAATGCTGTGATAATGTGACATTTGTTTCAGAATACATACAGGTGTGTGGTTTTTATTTCTTTCATTCTGTATCTTCACCTGGATCTCCACATACACAGCCTGATACCATGTTGAAACTAACATTTCTGCAACACCCCCGCCCACTGCTCCAGGGCCATCTCAAGGGTCCCAGAGCGTGTGATTATGTGGCAGAATACTCTCCGATCAGGCCGGAGTCTTCCCTATGCTCCTGAGCACACCTGTGCAGAGGAGATAAGGGTGTCTGTCGATACGCACTCTCTCTCTCCTGGCTGCTCTCTGGCCGCCTTGGCTCAATGCAGTGTGGTTCGGAGGGCAGAATTGCCTGGTCAAATGGGGAGGAGGTGAGAAGGGCGCCTTCCTGCTATGCCGCAATGCCTTCTGAAATGGCTAGAGAGAGGTGCTGCCCTCCAATAACCACACAATGAGCCTTCCTCTCTCTGCCCATCTCCCCTGCTCTCCGCTCCTCTCCACTCCTCATCTCCCCTCTTCTCTACTCTCCTCCACTCTCCTCTCTTCCTCGTCGAATCTTTCCTCTTACTCTCCTCTCCTCTTTTCTTGCCTTCTTTCCTCCCCTCTTCTCTCCTCCTCTCCGTCAATCTTTCCTCTCATTCTCCTCTCCTCTCCCCTTTTCTTTCTTTCTTTGCTCTCCTCCCCCTTCCCCTTCTCTCATCTCCTTTCCTCCTCCCTGTCAATCTTTCCTCTCACTCTACTAACCATCCTCCCTCCTGACTTTACTATTCCATCGCATTACTCTTCGGAGGCCAATCAGAAAACTGCTGCTTGCTTTTGCATTCGGTTTCTTTGAGAAGAAAGGGAAAAGTTCTTCATTTGTTTAACACTTCAAGAGAATTCTGTTGATTTGTGCCCCTTACTGGTTTGTTGTTCGAGTTACTTGTGTACACAGATTCAGCCTTTCAGAAACAGGCCAGCCTCCTTATTTACTCTTTAGAAATGGATGAATAATTCATCTTCACCCTTGGCTGCCCATGTGAAATATGAATTCTTCTTTTATGCCTGTTCCCACATTTCAACATTATTTTTATTCTCAAACATCATGGGCTTCTGTTCCATTCTTTCCAACTTGGCCTGAGCTTGTACAGAATCTCTGTCTTTCGCCAAAATATTCCAGACAGACAAAACAACATTCTTGAAGCTGAATATGGAGGATCCTTCATTCTCAAACAGTTCCTAATAAATCCATTAAATACAGGTATAAGGCAAAGAACTCTGTCCATTGTTTGTCATCAAAGACCCGCATGTTTCTCTTATTCCTGTTTTCTTCACCATGCTGCCATGGGCAATATCTCGAATACCTGACACACAGCATTACTGATAAGCTATATCCAAACAGTCCTCTTGAGGCTCACACGCTGCTATTAAACTCCAGAGTTTTGTGTGTGTGTGTGTGAGTGTGTGTGCGTCTCTCTCTCTCTCTTTCCCTCTCCCTCTCTCTCCTTCTCCCTGCTTCCCTCCCTCTCTGTCTTTCTCTTTTTATCTCTCCCCCTCCCTCTCTCTCTTTCTCTCTCTCTCTTTCCCCCTCTCCCCCTTTCTCTCTCTATCTCTATCTCTATCTCTGTCGCTCTCTGTGGCTCTGTTACTCTAGTATATGAGTTGCCTTTAAGCCCCTCCTGAAGCTCCGAGATCTACCAAAACATTTTATCAGTTAAAGACAGAGACCAGGGCCGAGACCAAGGTAATGGCTCAGCTTATTATTGCTTCTCCGAACCGATGATTAAAGAACCTTAAATATAACATTCCAGGCATTCTGTGTTATTGTGTGCATAGGGTGCATGGGGTTCTGCTTACACGGAGTGCTGATAGAAACTGCACCTCACCTAGGTGCTGTGTGTGCCAGCGTGTCTGTCATGATCGAGTTATACTGTGGGCACAGCAACAGAGATATAACACGGGGGAGAGAGAACAGATGTTATTCTGTCCCACATAACAACATGCCTCATGGTCAATACTAACCCGGTGTATCAGCTTCAAAGTCTTTGATCAGCTCACACAAGGGTACATGATGCAAAGGGAGGACAAGCAAGCAGATGTTGGATAGGAGGAATGCTCTGTGTGTGTGTGTGTGTGTGTTTTTGCTTGTGTGTGTGTGTGTGTGTGTTGAGAGCAAAAAGACGATGGAGTCATTGCCGTGGCTGATGGATCCAGCCTTTGATGTGAATTCTGATGGGCTTTCCAGGGAAATACGTTTTTACTGCCTGATTGTATCGACCCTAACACCTGTGAGATTCTCAGAACATGGCATATGAGGCAGCAAATATAACGGGCTTTGTTTCATTTAGATAACACATTTTGTGTTGCAAAATGTATTATTTTGTGTCACAAAGTGATACAATAATCCTTGTACAGTAATACATACCTGATGTCTATGTAAAACACAAATGCATTAGTTTTGTGTCTATGTTTACTAATGTGCACAAAAATGAGTTTTTTCCGCGTATTCTGTGACTCAGCTGGTTACGTAATGAATTCTGGTCAACACTGCACCCAATATGCCCGAAATGACTTTCATCTTTGAATTTCATACTTAAGCAGGCAAAACCTAAACTGAACCTGATTTTACTTTTTTTATTGTCAAGACAAGAACATATGTTCAATTAGCCTTTATCACAGTTCATTAGTATCATCTTGAAACACTCCATTAAATGTGGTCTTTCTGTAGCATATATCCTTGTCTTTCATGCAGTATTTATTGCTACGCTTTGACATGAAAAATCAACAGATAGGTTTTCAGAGGGCAGATGTTCCCGTAGCTCCTGGGACATTTGGCAGGTGTGATAAATCCATTAAAGTGATACAACTACAAGAGAGGCCACGCAGGGGGAGGTGAGAGTCAGAGCCTGCAGCTGCAGCCATAGTTTGGCTCTAACCTTGTTTATCTGTATCCAAATTAGAACAATGTTACATTTCAATACTACTTTTCTTTTTTCTATGGCAATAAACAATCTATGCATGAACAGGTTTGGCGTGATCCATTATGAACTGTAGGGTATTCTGGCTCATTCTAAAAGGACATCTAAAAGAACTGCTCTGCTTTGGAGCTTTGTGTCTCTCTGTCGCTGTTCCATACATTTCAAACTTTCAAACACAAACTAAAAATGTGACCTCTTGCCCTTTTTTGACCTTTGCACAGCTAAAACAGCTGATATCTTTTAAGAGTTTGTATGTGTTATTTTTGTGTGTTTGTCTTTCGTTTCCTTGTCTTGTGAGTGGGAATTTTCACAGAGCTTTCTGTTTGGCTACATATTCTTGCAACCACCCAATATTCAATGATTTCTTTGAATACCTGGGAAAAATTATGGCAACAACTTGTGCTTTATACTACCATTGGAAAGCCTGCTGACAAGTTACTGGCATGTAATTATACGCATATATGAAGACACTGTCTCATGGGTGCCAAGCGATCTACAGGGTTGAATATCTGCAACTGGAGCTCTTGTGTGTATCTGTGTAAGACAGACCATGTGTGTGGTGCAAGAATGAAAGGGAATTAGAGAGAATATGGAGAGAGATACAGAGAGAGAGAGAGAGAGACAGAGACAGAGAGACTGGTTGCAGTACCATGCCTTTGGCCAGCAGGTCTTAGACAAGGACGGATTAGAAACGGTCGGAGAGGTTTCAGCACGAATCCGTTTTTGGCATTCATGCAGTGATTCCTCTTTCCTCTTCCCTTTTACAACCCATTTTGCACTTTTCTCTCCTTCCTCTCTCCCCTCTGCCCTCACCCATGCTTTCATCTCCCTACACTCTTTTTCTCTCTCTTTGGCTTTGTGTGAGTGAACAGCAGACAGGCATGACAGGGAAGAGTCCAATTCTTCATCCTCTCTGTGCTTTAGTCATGCTCTCTGCCTCAGTGAAATGCCCATAACACACTCACTCCTCCCTCTCTCCCTCCCACTCTACGGCTTTTTAGGCCACAGCTAAACAGAGTGGAAGTCATCTCAGGGGATAGAGTTAATAATGTGTCATTATTCCCTGTCTATCAGAGGTGAACATCCCAGATTCATAAAGTAAAAACATTTTATTACATTTTCATCCAAAGCAACTTACAACAGAGGACGCAAATCAAGCTACAGTTATGAAGAGTTCAGGACAGTGCTGGTAAGTGAAGATTAATGTTGGCCTAGCTATACCGGGCCATACATTTCATCCAACCATTGTTTTAGCTGACCAGCTGGTTCTAATGAGCACACAAATAATCAGACAGGATGGTCAGCTAATTCGTGGTATCACCTATGTTCAGTGCACAGGCAGAAGGATGCATGGCAGGGTTTATACTTTCTGAAGCACCGATCTTCACCCTTGCTGTCTGTGAATGTGCAAGTTCTGTACACTGAGACGTGTGCTTTCGTGCAGCAGAGGTAAGACATTGGGAGAGAGGGCAGTGATACCAAGAAAAAAAGAACATGAAAGGATAAAGAAAAAAAGATTAGGAATAAAGAAGAAGGGAAATCAGGCATAACGCCAATAGATGAGTGAGTACTGGGGTTGGTGGGGGTGTGGGGTGGGGGATGAAATGTAGCTGCCTGGCTAATCAGTTTGACCATAACTTGCAACTGGCTGTGACGAATTGGAATTTAAATGACTGCCATAAAATGGTGGACAGGATATGAATGATCAAGGCACTCAAAGGCACTCAAGCTATTTACTCCTATGTTCACTCTTTGGATATTTGGTTTTTAGCTGTCTTTTGCATCCAGTATAACATTTCGACATGCCGATTAAATGTAAATACCTGTGACATAGTTACTAGGAAGTAAAAGAGGAAACAGAGATAACGAAAGTAGAGAAAATACAAAGAAAGGAGACAAGAATGATTGGTGTGCCAGCAGTAATGATTAGTTTGTGGATTTCATTTGTTGTGAAGGATAAAAGCCTGCTGTGCTTTGCTTTTGAGCTTAGCTGTGCAACTCCTCCAATCTTCATTCATTCAACACATAAATAGTTTGTTGTCACTCTATCCCCCAGGATATCTCCCTTTCTCCGAAACAAAAGCAAAAACGAGTTTTTGTTGTTGGATACTAACAGTCCTGAACAACAATACTCATGATTTTACAATGAAGGGGAGGGAAAGAGGAAAGATTGGCAAACAGAGTGAAATACTGACAGACATAGACCAGACTGATAGACAGAGGCACCAGCTGAGGTAATCCTTGCACAGGTGAGAAGGTGAGGAGGATGTCTGGTCTGAGCTGCTGGTATTAATAGAAGCAGAAACACGATGCCTCTGTTGGCCATTACTGTTTCCTGTGTCCCATCCAATCAGCTTACTGGATGTATTGCCCTTAGACCACCGGTACAGTAGGTCATTGCTCCAGGAATGTGTGTTTGTCTGTCTCCCTCTCTCCCTCTCCATCTGTTTCCACCCGTCTCTCTCTGTCTTCCCCCACCCTCTTTCTCTCTTTCTCTCTGTCTTTATGTGTTTGTATGTGTGTGTGTTTTTTGTTCCATCAGGAATACCTATGACACCAACTTGTCTTGATATATGCATCTGTGACAGCTGCTGATATCAGCCAGGTGTGTTCATGGGGTGTTGTGTTCTTGTTTTGGCCCGGTCTTGGTGCAGTGGTGAGGCTAAATAAAGACAGATGAAAATTCAGCCCTCACAGAGACCTGGTATAATCTCATGGACGAAGGCCAGTGAATCTGTCACAACATCCTCATCCTCTCTCTCATAGCTAAGATAAATTACAGATCAGATAAATTACATCACAAAAGTTTTGTTTTGCTGCTATACTATATTTCTATACTATATTTCTTATTTTATATATTGTCTATATATCTTTTCTGATTGGTGTGTTATGTTATGTCATACAATGTAGGATATCATACAGTACCTTTGTACAAATATTTTGATAGTTAATCTGTTTTCTGTCACGTCAACCCCACCGTCTTGTGAAATAAACTGTCAGAGTGAAGCAGGATCCAGATGCTTAGTGTCGATCTTTTCTCTGTCCATTCCTCCTTCTACCCATTGCTCTCTCTCCAGTCTTCTCTCCATCTCTCTCTCTCTTCATTGCTCTCTCTTTCTCTATCCCTTTCTCTTGCTCATGCAAATTTTTGCTTGTCTGTTTGCGTGAGAGCTGCTGTGTCGTGTCCTTGTCCAATCAGCGCATTCCAGCACCTTTCCAGTGGCCCCTCGGCACAGCAATTTATTAAAGGTGAATGTGCTATAATGATTGGATGGCGGCCGGCCTGGGTGTTTTTCAGGGGGGCATGTCAAATTCGCTCTCTAATCACACACAATCTCTCACACACTGTTTACTCCCAGCATGTCAATCTGTCCCTTTTGTTCTGCAGGTTGTTGTGTTAACAATCCCGCTGATAGACGGAGCCTGAGATGAGCCTTTTTTTAATATCTGCATGAGCTGCTACATGAAGAACTGGTGATACCTTAAAAACAACATTGTAGGTTCCTCTCTCCTACCATATGCAGTGTATTTTTGTACTCTTACAAAGTACACACTGAGACTTTCTGTACATTTTGCTCTTTACTCTATAAGCAAAAGAAGGTCACAGATATCCCAGCATTGCCTTATGTACTGGTAGCAATGGCACAACTAAGTTTTTTGAATACATAAAACAGTTTAATACATCACATTGTATTTGCACATGTATTGGTTGTGATCAGTTTTTATGGGCGTCAATCTTCTAAGTCAAATTATTCTCATAGGTAATTCTCTTTAAAAAAGATCTCTCCAATGAAACTGGAAACACAGATTGCTATCATTCTGCGCTGATCTATGGTGATTTAAGATGTAACATCTGTAGAACATCATGTATGTACTTTATAAAGATTCCCCAGTAGTTCCACTATGAGCTTTTTAACAACAGCTGACTTGCAACCAGTCATGGCTGCCCTACCTTATTTGCACATCTTACTTTCATGCTTTCACAGCACTGTTTAAAAAAGCAGACAGTAGAGAGAACATCTCCATTCCCAACAAAGACCCCTTTACTATGCTCCGCTACACAATGAAGTTAGTCTTTTCTGGCATGAATGTAACCGTTTTTCCTTTTTTTTCTGATGTAGCTCTGCTTCTCTGCCTGCTTCTGCCTTACCTGTACTCCTGTATATGGCTGCCTCACACCTCACCACCTCTGCTTGGCATAGAGGGGTGCCCAGATTCCACTCAGTGAAGGACCAAAAATGAATTGGTAGGAGGGTTGTGGGCCAACCTTAAACATTCATTTTGCAATGCAAAAAATGAAATAAGCTTTAACATTCGAGCGCAGAGGGCCAAATATAATTGGTTGTGGGCTAACTTTGGCCTGCGGGCCCAAAACTGGCCAACCTTGCCATAGAATGTGATTAAGCTAGTAGTAGTCATGGAGGCCATGCAATTATGTCAACAAACTATTGTAATATGTGCAAGGGCCCATGCCTGTGTGAGCCTGTGAGAGCCCTCTGAGGACAACTATGAGCCACTGTTCAAATGGTTAAAGATCAAACCATACTGATTTAAAATGCTCAAGCCTGTATTCATTAAAACCGGCACGGCAAATAAATCAAATACAAAAACAGAGAAAAATGAGGGAGATGACAAACAGGATAACAAACCAGCATGACAAAACAAGGATATGTTTGCCCCTTGAGCTGCTTTTTCATGAAGTAAACATGAAGTAAGTCTACTTATTTTAATAATAGTGACAAATACACACAGAAAAGATTCAGAAAGATTCTGTGGTCCTAATTAAGCTACTGTTACTGAACTTAAACCCAAGGAAAAAGTAAACAGAAAGAAGAAAGATGAGCACAGCAAAAGCAAAATAAAATAAAAACAGATCCTGAGGCAAATAACATCTGAGCCAGCCTCTGGAAAGGCCTTGATCAGCAGAGACTCAGTTCGGCCAGAGCAGCAGAAAGAGCAGACAATGTAGGTCACTTAAACTTAAACCCTTATTGAGACAAAATGTCTCAAAAAGTTAATTTTGAAGAGTGTCCTTCAGTGTAAATACTGAAAGGAAACCTCACAGTGAATGTCAATATAATGTATTGTAGTGCATTTGCAAATTGTTTGGTACCTTTTAATCTATTAATAGTTTTAGTTTCATTTACCTATCAAGTATAGCATAGTTGGCCTTAAGTTTGTATGTATTGTTTGTGATTAATAATTAACACAACTCAGTCAATTCGTCTATGTTAGAAAGGTTTGTAAAAGTCAGTGTGCAATCACAATATCACGGTGGTCAGTGCCTCAGATGATTGGTGATCTCTTTCCACTTCCACAGCTGCAGTCCTTATCTGGACATTTAGTTGGTTCGAAAATTTGGTAGAGTGATTTGAGCTAAATGTGCATGGCGGTGATGTCTGGAGGCGAATGTATCATGGTTACCACAACTGTGACAATGCAGCCCATTCACTAGAAATTAAAATGGCCTCAATCACATAGAGCAGAGCCTAAATGGGAAATGGGATACGCTACCAGAGCACACTTTTAAATGTGCTGTTTTTCCTCATGTAATGCACTACACAAAATGGCTGCCTCAATGTTTGGCAGGCTGTTTGTTTGGAGTTTTAATCATGCTTATGGGGCCTAACGCATCGTTTGCCAAGAGCAGTTGGGGAGAGCCGAGAGGGGAAATGGAGGAGCTGGTCTGTTCTGCCACAGTGCTCTTGCATTCAGAAAAAAGGAACTCTGACTGCAATTAAGACACACTTTTTGAAAACTACCCAGTTAGAGGTGTTCTTTTCCAATAATATTGAAAAAAAAAAGCAAAAGCACGAAAGTGTAACTCATTTAATCACACAGCACAACAGGTAAACTCCCACAATAGCAACTTGGAACTCCTGCAGTCCAAATCAAGTCAAATGGTTCTAATGATAATGTAAATGCTCAGTGGATCTCATGCTCAATACGGCATCTGTTGAATCAGTCATGCCTGACCATGGGAAGATGGTGGAAAGGAAAACAGAAAAGGTGCACACATAAAGGTACAGAAGAGTGAACACAGGTGCCAGACAAAGATATCAGACAGTAGGATAGAAGAGCTATATCTATATTGTTTTAGTTGTGGAAGATGATAGAGAGTCAAACTAGTGAATGTCTAAGAGTAGGGCGAGGAGGTACAGTGCTGTAATGTATGTATGTAATGTATGTGCTGTAATTTCTTAGTTTCAGGTGAGAAAAAAACGGTAAAGTTTAATGAAAGAATAAAAGACCAAAACCAGAAGTAGTTCATTGATATCTGTAGTAGTTCTCCTTTGTTAGTAAACTACTACTAATGTCTTAATGTTGCCTAGTCTTTTAAAATTGTACTTAAAATTTTGACTAATAAACCTATTAACACAGATTAATAAATTTATTTATTTTATTATTTATTTCCTCACACAGCCTCAGTCCTGGACAATTCTCTACCACATTTGTGATAGACAATATAGCTTTTTGCATTTTTTGAATCTTTAAATCTTAAATCCACTTCTGTTGCTACAGTCTTCTCTGGTCTGACCAGGTATTAGCATAGCGGATCTCCCATAAATGTCCCTGACAATTCCCTGAGTAACTGAGATCTCCTGTCCCTGTTCGCCTCATTGACATTTCCCTGGCACCGCTACTGAATGGATAAAGTGGCTCAAGTGCAGCATGTTAATGTCAGAGAGCACAGGCCTGATCAGAGATAAAGATTTCCAACTCTCACTCCAAATAAGGAGACGGCAATCCTCATTATCAGGCAATCTCAAACCTTGATAGCAGGGGGACAAGGTTCCTTTATCATGTGTCAGAAGAAGCTGTTGGTATTTTGTCAAACTCAAAATGATTTTTCATGAACAAATAATGAGCTAATTAGTGATTAATGACCACATGCATTCCTATTTTAAAACAAAAACATATGTAGTTACAGCAGGCTTGTCAGGAAATACTGAATGCTAAAAAGTTTAGGAGACACATTGCTGTTTCTCTGTTCTGTTACACACTTTCACTCAGGGCTTTACAGCCATGAAACCATGAAGTGGTCTTCAGGCTTTGCTTGACATCTTTAGTTGTCTGTAATAGCTGGAATGTTTTGACATCTGAAGAGGCACCGATTGTGCACTGGCAGATGTCCTCGAAGATAGACTATCCCCAGCTTATGTGTCAAAAAAGAATAGAAACATGAAAGAACTTGAGACAAAATGACTAGCTCTCCACACTACAACAACTGGGCTGATGAACACAGACACATACTCAGAACACACAGAGCTCTGCACATACTCGATTTTAAGTCCTGTAAAAAATACTATTTTTTTTCATTCACAAAAAAATTGTCCTGTGATGACCATACCGGTGATTCACTTCCTTAGAATGCACGTCTGTTCATTACTGGTATTCTCAGGATACATAAGAATAAACACATGAAATCACATTCATTACATAGACACAGAAGTCTATTTCGAACACTAATCTGATTTGATATTTTGCCAGAGACCTCTCCTTGTCCATTGGCTATGTTTTTATCCGCCATCAGAGGGTTCATCAGACCGACATTACGGCCTGGTTATGCCTTCATGGAATACTAATATGGCTTCAGCACACACACACACACACACACACACACACACACACACACACACACACACACACACACACACACACACACACACACACACACACACACACACACACACACACACACACACACACACACACACACACTGTTCTGCCATTTCTCATTACACCCCAAAGGATAGTTCTGATATCCTAGACATCTGCTGACACTTCAGACAGGATTATTATGTCTGGATGTTTGATTTTTGTATGAAAAAGAAACAATACTGCCACAGGTTGATGCCCATTTGGGAGCATGACCATGTAATTGCCTATTTATGCAGAAATTAAATGTGACCTTCCAAATTGCCTAAAGAAATTGAACAACCCCCACCTAAATTCTTCCTTTACAAAATCATTAGATAATGCTTCATTGACATTAATATGCACCACTTCAATCAGGTCATACTTGTGAAGTAGAATATGGCCAGTCAGTTATAATTTAGGTAAAAAAAATTAAAGATACACTTCTTACATGCTGAACACTGGGCATTATTCATGTGGTGATACCATTAATATGATCAGAAGTGGCTTACCAAGGCATTGTGTGTAGCCAAACACAGTCAGACTAATGTTTACTGTTTTTTTTATGTAGAATATGCATTGGCTGAGACCACTTAAGACATTTGACCATATCTGCTAACATTTGAGTAGCAAAATCTGAAAAATCTCAGTGATGAACATTAAACACATTGATTTGATTATTAGTAAAGAGGTTTGGAAAATTACAGGAGATTACTGTAACAAAAAGGGAATGTAGTGGGGGTAGTGATCTGAAATATGGGAGAAATCCAGAAAAGACAACAGAGTTGGCAGCTATAAACTTGACTTGATGAAACAAAACCTTTTCAATAGTTCTGCAGTCCAGAGGGTTACATAATATGTATGACTAATAAAAACAAAGTGATGATACAATAATGTTTAATGATAACAGCCTTTCTCTTCCTTTGTTGCGTCTTGTGCTCACTGGTGCTATCATGTCCACTTAAAAATTCTATGACTCACAACCTGTCCTTTTTCATTGACAAGTTTTGGTAGCTCAGTCCCTCCTGTATCTATGATTGCCGAGTAGATCAGTTTGGAGCTTCCTCAGGTGCCTAGCCGCTTGTGCAACCCAGTTTTTTAGGAGGTTGATATTTTTCCTGTAGTTAATTTGTTAACTTCTACGAGACGTGTTTGTTTTCCATTACAGTCCTCTTTAACTGGACCCTGTAATTTAAGCACTTGGCACCTGTAGCAGCATCTGTGGCCTAATTAAGTCTGTGTACCCATGTCCTCCCATGAAGCACTAGGGTTTTTACGAGGACGTTCTTTCAGAATCGATAGAAAAAAACATACCACTATAACGTATAACAGTGAACCACTGAGTGACTTTCTCTGTCTCTCTCATTCATGCTTCTTAGCTTTGAACTCTTGGGTAGATCAAACTGTACAGCACAACCACTGCTGTTTTGTTCAGCACCAGACCTGCTCTCCAGGTTACCTTTGAAGCAGCAGTATGTCTCTTAACAAAGACACTGTACAAATAGTTCTTTGTGTCTGATGATGGATGGGTTCTTCCCCACATAGCCTATGTGTGCTGTAATGGGCAACAAAAAGGAGAGGCTGCTGTGCTATCTTGGTTATAGAAGGTTAAAACTAACACTAAAACACTTGCCTTCCCATGCAGAATGCATTTTTGACCAGTGCAGACCAAGCTGATACATTCATTACTTTAGTCTAGAAAAATGTGTTAAGCCACTCTCTGTTTTGCCCTTAAAGTCACACACCAGTTCATTTGCACAAAACAACATTCAGCTCCTCAGGCATTAATACAGTGACACTTATGCCCTTTACAGTACAATTAGGGCAACCCTACACTTTCTTGACAACTGGCCTTTGTGCAGCAGTGACCTACTACTGGCCACATGATTGGACTTAATGAACATAGAACCAAAAGACATTTCAGTCCAAAGCAAACCATTAAATGTGTAGAGATATTGGATGCTTAGAATGCTGAATTGTTTTTGGTAAAAATTTGATTGTGCTCACCTCTCTTGTGGATCACTATTACACCTTGGTGGCTAACAGCATGTGCCTTCTGTAGCATGCCAGAAGGCGGCTAGCTTTCCTCATCACCTGGGTTGTTCTCCAGCTGATGTCACAGAAAGGATGATATTTGGAGGAAGACTTCATGTGTTCTTAATATTTCAAGAAGCTGTCCATTTCCAAATGTTAAGTGCACACTGTAAAAAAAAGAATAAGGGGAGGGTGTAAGAGGTCTTGTTCATTCCACTCCACCCCATAACTCTTCTGTTTTTCCTGGGTTTCTCCCATACCCGCCCCTTTTTTCTCAGTAATCTCCCGTAATTTACAAGGTCCAAACTTCTTTATCAATAATTAAATCAATATGTTTGACTGCCGCCACTAAAATCTCCCAGATTTAGCAACTCAAATGTTGGCAGGTAATGGCCCACCCACATTTTTTTTCCTGTCTGCAGAGGGAATAAAACCTGCAACCCTCTGGCGATGAAACTGACTCCCTAAACTTTAGACCAGAGTTGTCCCCAATTCCTTAGGCTTTCCCCTCAAAGACTAGCTATAATCCATATGATATAGGTCCACAACACTGTTTTGTTTGTTAAAATGGATGTAACTGATACATAGCAGGAATTTATGCTTTGATGGGAAAAATGTGTCACACAGAGCTTCCTTTGGACTGTGATAAGACACAGTAATCCAGCATGTACAATAAGCATTGCCCCTAGCTTCCAGTGGACCTTCCAAATTGCTGACGTCAGTGAAATTATCAGAGAGAGTAATTATAAAATCAAAACTAAACTGAAGGGGGGAAATTGGATTGTGCTCTCAATTTTTAATCATTAGTAGAAAGACATCTCTTGTGATTCTGTTATTTTAGTATCTGCTTTATCTATTACATTGTATGAGCACTGATTACTGCCCATGCTACTGATGTTAGCAATCTAAACCTTATGTGTTGCAGACTCTGTTGCTTCAATTAAACAGACAAAGACACAGACACAGACAGACAGACAGACAGACACACACACACACACACACACACACACACACACACACACACACACACACACACACGCACACACACACACTCTCTCTCTCAGTTCAATTCAACAGTGCTTGATTGCCATGACAAAAAAGTGCATTTGTATTGTCAAAGCAGTAATACAGATCTCTTTCTTTCTTTCTTTCTTTCTTTCTTTCTTTCTTTCTTTCTTTCTTTCTCTCTCTCTCTCTCTCTCTCTCTCTGTCTCTCTCTCTCACACACATGCACACACACACACACACACACATAGCACAGGCACTCTTGTGATAGTAGCCTGGTAAACCAGCCCCTCGTGGTTCACTTCATTTCGTACAGAGGGTCTGGCTGTGGTTTCATTGACATGGTTGTCTCAGGCAGTAACTTGCCTGACCAATCAGCGAACAGTGTGATTAGGTAAAGTGATTAGGTAAAGGCAGATCCAATCGTTTTAAACTTCAGTGGAGTCTACACCTCTAGGAAAAAAATGTTCGCTGATTGGTCAGGCAAGATGCTGGAGAACAAGTTAATGAAACCACAGCCAGACCCTCTGTATGAAATGAAGTACAAGGGACTGGTTTACCAGGCTACTGTGATGGGCCCGTCCCTATGGATGAAGCAGTCGAAGGAGCCCCACAGCCCCTCCAGGCTCTGAAGGCTGCTCTGCTGCTCTTTGATGATGGGCCTCCCACCGTCCCTCACCAGCAGAAGTCTCATCTGACCCCAAGCTGGGAGCGACCAGGTATGTGAAGGAAAAACAACAGGGATGCCCCTCAGTGCCCAGAATTACAGGCAAAAGAAAGATTGTGTAGATAACAGTGAAGGAATAAAGTAAGAAAAGAAGAGAATGAGATTGAAAGAGTAAGTTTAATCTTTGGCTGGACTCGCTAGTTATAAAACATTTGATACAGATACAATCAGAATAGCTAAGGACAAATCCATAATTTTTAGTCAGTAAAGAGTAATTAAACACAAAAATATAAACACAAGCAGCAATCTGGATGTCATCCAGGATATTACGTAAATATGTTTCCAGACCTCTGTGGTGTAGCACAATAAATATCTCCTCCATAAGTGACAGACAGTGTTATGCCAAGGGCATATTTAATACCATACTATTGAAACAGCAGGTCATAAAGATAGACAGAGTTTCCCAGCTGCAGTCCAGCTGTTGTTTTTAACCACTCTGTCTAATACGCAAATGCTGACAGGGCATTCATATGGTTTACTGTTGTGTACATGCAATAACGTCTGATGTGTAAATTACTGTAAAAGCTGAATTCATCCATAGATGAATAATGCTGCATTTAAAGAGACACCACACCTTCACAGGAATGTTTTACAGATATAAATGATCATGTCAAGTGCTTTGTTGCATAATAATATACTCCATTAAAACTTGAAAATACTTTAATGCCGCAGAAGTATGTTTTGTGCTGTCTGTTATTGGAATCGTTACTCGAAAATATTACACAGTCAATTGCTGTTTTTAGTGTTTTAATGTTATTTTAAAGAAAGTTCGGGAAGAGCTTAACTCATCTGTCGTCCACCTTCCAGGTGATTTAAACCTGCCTACAGTTCGGAAGTCATGCACACTGGAATTGAGAATTATCCCTCCAACTTACTTGCTTGTTTTACCAGTGGCTCTACACTTATTCCCCCATAAGGAAGGGGGTGCAAGCGGACACCACTCTCCAGCCATCTCCACTGAAAGCATTCCCAAACCAAGGCCTGCTACCAAGCCAAACATGCCCTTCAGACAGCAAGCATACCTATCGGTGAACTAGTGAAATGAGCATTGTTTTAGATTCAGGTACAGATGGAAATTAGTTTTAGACATAAAAAAATACTTGCGTAGGGATTAGGTGCAATCAATTAAGTTTAATTAATCGTAATCTACAATATTTCTGACAGTGATTTTATATAGAGGCTTTCATACCACCACATTGTATGTCCCCACCAAATAGTTCCCCATGCAATCTGAACCTAGTGCCCTTTTAAAGAGATAGATGTATTTTTCTGCAGCATACGTTTAACACTTAACTATCAAAGATTTTCAGAATAGCAGAGGTCAGTCCCCTGGGCAGGGTTATTTTACTACACTAAATCTTTAATAACCCCTTAGGCACAACTTTATTCATGGGCACAAAACTTGAAAAAAATACCATACAAAGACAGAATTAGTGGACCACATTATGGTTAACATTACTGCTTTACCCTACATAAGTCAAAAAAGGTTAAAAGTGTTTTAGCTGGTGCAGCCATCATTTACTGTAGGAGACTCAAACTGGCTGTTGTTTTTTTTTGCATTATGATGATACTCACTCACCTTATTCCCAAGCCGGAGTTTATCTCCCAAGCCGGAGTTGCTCAGAATTCTGAGAAACACTTTGATGTTCTAATATTCTCCACTGCTCTAATGTTTATTATGTGCGTTTTTTCTCTTTATTATACGACGGAGCATTAGGGCCATTCATGAAGGAGAAGATATTTTTTGATATGACGAGATTAAAGTCAACATGTCGACATTAAAGTCGGCATGTCGACATTAAACTCAGAATTCCGAGAATAAAGTTGAATTTGGATGTCGACTTTAATCCTGATGGGTCGACTTTAAACTCGACATGTCGACATTAACCTTGGAAATGTCGAGAATAAAGTTGATGTCAAGTCGACTTTAATCTCGACAAATACGTTAAATGTCGAGAATTTTTTTTCTGAGTTTTGCATGCAGAGAGAGCACTGCTCCACATTGAATCAGACCAAGGACTCAACATGCCACCCGTGGACAATTTGGTGAAATTATACTTTGGTATTGGATTAAGCAACAAAGAAAGACTCTCTGTTTTAGCGCAGAACCACGGTGTGGTAATAGGACGCTGAAAAGATTGTGCCAAAAACAGTCGCGCACACATGTGGCATGTTCTTAAAGCTGCCTGACTCATATGAAAGTTTCCCAGAGTTTCGCACAGAATTCAATGAACTCCCGAAGAGCAATGTCTGGGTGATGGACATAATCTAGCCCAATATGGGCCCCCAAACATACACCCCATCTGAGTTCAGCCTCGACATTTAACGTATTTGTCGAGATTAAAATCGACTTGACATCAACTTTATTCTCGACATTTCCAAGTTTAATGTCGACCCATCAAGATTAAAGTCGACATCCAATTTTAACTTTATTCTCGGAATTTTGAGTTTAATGTCGACATGCCGACTTTAATGTCGACATGTTGACTTTAATCTCGTCATATCAAAAAATATCTTCTCCTTCATGAATGGCCCTAATGCTCCGTCGTATTATTAGGATGCCACTAGTGCCACTTTGTTATATCACCAATCACATTTGTTGCTGAACTGGGAATATAACGCAGACAGAGCAAACACATGACTTTTTACTAGTCACAGGAATACTGCAGACTGCAGTGAGGAGATCACAGAATGAATCCTTAATTTCATACCATTTAGTTAACTGGAATCAGCTGGAATCCATTTTGTGTAAGTGTTGTTTCCAAGAATAGAACACCTATGAACCACAAGCACCTTAGACTGATGGTGATCTTGTGTTATTTGCCATAATTATATTTCTGCAACTGAATCTCACAAATGTCTCCCAAGGGACACAGGCACCGCCCTGTCATATCTGCGAGACGTTTTGTTTTTTCAGCTGGGCATATAAAACGAACTCAGGGCAAACATGGCTTCATGAAAGTCCACAGTTCAAATGTATGAACTCATTGTATTTCTTCTCCAAGGTAACTGTTATCTGTCCTCAGCGCAACTGTTATCTGTCAATAAAGTTGATGGGCAAGTTAGGATGCATTGCTATCAGGAAGTAATACTTTTAAAAATGTATGCTGTGCTGAGCTGAACATCTTGACATCATTAAAATTTACAATAAACTGCCTATACTTGCCTGTAACCTTGACTGACCTTTACTTTTGTGGTTAATCTGTCAGCAGCCATAAATCTTCAAGAAAGCAAAAGAAATATTGGAGCTTGAGACATCTGATCATGCTTATTGTTGTGTTTTACCTTGCAGGTGAGATGGAGATTTGACTAGAGGTTGGATACGTTGTTACAAACCAAGGACAAGGTCAAGTGCCTTGAGGTTGGAGATTCTTTTGATGTTTTCTTATTTAGCCTTGGTTGTTTTTTGGGCTTCGTGTAAGTCATCATTTCTGATTCCTTTGATGTTCATGTCTCAGACACCTTACATTTGTAAGTGAATGGACAACCACTTACAAAAGGCTCCTAGTTATATTATTCTGCATGATTGTGTGTATTGTCAGTGTTGGGTGTTTGTAGATGTGCAGCCTCCTGTTGAGAGACCTGTTGAAAGCGCATCACATGTGAGGCCTGCAGCGCAGAGCACACTGCCAGGGAGCTGCTATGAATGTACACCACGTTCACGGTACCAGTGTGACCATATGGCTCTTTGCCCCATCAGCAAGGGCACTGCAGTCTCTGAAGGACCCCCTCAATGTTATCAGCAAGCCTCTGGCCTCTCAAAGACAGAGAGGACGCACTAACATCCCAACACTACACAACCACCTGTTCTACTTTTAAACACAGTGTTTATCTGACGGCTCAACAGGTGCTGAACATATTTCTCATGTGTATTGCTATTTCTGCGAGACATTAATAATTTTTCAAAACTTTTAATATTAGACTACACTTTGGTTTCACTCAAATGCAATTCATGTGACCAAGTGTCAAAAAATGTAGGGTAAATTAAAAGAATAAAAATATTTCACACCACACACACACTGGGCCCAACTTCTAAACACAGCAATCAATCAGAGACAAGCCAGATTAGTGTAATCAATGGGGGAGAATCATTCCCTATCTAAACTAAACCTTTTAGGGCATTCACAAGACAGAAAGCTCATGGTAATAGTGACATAGCCAGACCATTGTGACATCTGGTTGCAGCTTAACCCTTCGCTATGCAAAGATCCATCAAGAAGCTGTCATTCAACTAAACCATCAGAGTACACACAGAGGGGAGAAGGCAGAGATTTGCTTTAGCTATTTATGAGCAGGCAAAGCTCTTGGCAACTGGATTTAGGGTCAAAATGATGAGAAGTGAATTCTCAGTATGCACAATCAGCAGTCAGAGCAATAATGAAGACTGTGGTAAGGAGATAACAAAATGAACCCCTAATTTCATAACATTGAGTCAACTGGAATAGCTTGGAATATGTTTGGCACAAGTTTGTTTCCAAGAATACAACATCTATGAACTTTTGACCTCAGACTGTTTATGATCTTGTGTTCTTTGGCATAATTATGTTTCTGCAACTGAATCTCAAAGGTCCATAGAGGTGTTGAGGGGTTGTTGTAGACCTTGGATGACCATGATCTTGACTGCAAAGGTAACTGAATTCACAGGGGGCAGTATCATATATTATGCCATCACAAAAGGCTAAAGAGTTGATGCAGCTTAGTATTTTTGATCAGCTACTCTCTTTTCAGAGGGACATTAGGTCAGCATGTATTTACTAGGTACATCTATACATACATTAACACAAAGAAAGTGGACAGCTTTACGGTCATTATCATTAAAAAATAAAATTATATTGTGTAAAGCGTTTAAATATGGTAAAGGTGTGGTCAATCATAACTTGCACTGGAAACAGCATGTGCAATATATTGGTTTTCTTAATTTATACTGAGCTGCTGTGTCAGTAGCTAGGAAATAGTGTTGGATATTTATTGCTCTGTGTGTATATGGGTCCCAGACACTCACAAGAATGGGTGAATCATAGAATTTGCACAGTGCATTATGCTCCCTCTGAAAGAAAACAAAGCTGTGATCCGGTGATTTTATGCTTTATCATCTGCTTAAAGCAGTGGGGGGACATTTTAGAGTACCATCTTAAACTACATGTTACTGCTTGAGAGCCCTTGTGCTTGATGGCTGTCATTTCTCATTTTTTAAATGGTCACATTTATTATGTTTAATCCAACTGTATACCCTTCCTGCAGAAGTAATAGGCTGCCAAGTGTTTTCCCCCTATTTAGTTGACATACACAGAAAATATAATACTTACTCTATCCACTCTCTTATCTTGAAAGATGCTCCACATATGCAAGGAAAAGCATGTGAAGACTAAACTTACATGTGATACTTGATCTGCTGCCTGCTATGCAAACAGACCCAGTCTAAATTAAGTTTGGTCGTTACTGTCTGTTCAGTTTTTGTCACTTTAAGTGTAAAAGCACTGTAGGATTGCTGGTAAGGTGATATGTTGTGGCAGTATGGATATATTTCTGTTTACAGGATAGATAGTATATGACCATCTCGTACACAATCATCCTGCTAACACCCTTCATAACATCAGGACTGACCATGCTCTTTTATAACCAAAGGGAGGACGCTCAGACCACTCTGAACATTCAGCCTTATCTTCAGAAGTCACCTTCCCACTCTATGGCCACCAGCCCCCTGCCAGTGGTGAGTGCAAGCTGGGGCTGATTGCAGTACACAATCAGAAAAATGCCTCACTACACAGGTTACCGGCTCTGCTTTTATTCACTTCTTTGAGTCCTTCAGTTCGAGGGAAAGGATGATGACTCTGATCAATACTTTGATTAGACTGGAAGCTGTGAGGGTGACGGCATGTTTATACATGACGCGCAAACACATGGTAGCGACGATTACATGTGCATAAACACTTGTCAGTCTATACAGAATGCACGAAAACACAGGAGAAGGGCACATTAAGGAAGCCCGTCTGTTTGTAGTTGTGCATTCTACTCTGGGAGAATGGTTTCCATCTAGCCAAACGCGGGATCACCCACTATTTATCAAGTATTTGCATTTTTGAAATGTAGGTCAATACACTGAATAATTTATGGATCGTAACGAAAAATGAAAATATCTACGACAAACTGAAATGACATCAGCAGTTGACATTACCTGTTGTTCTGAATCATAAGTCATTGGAAAATGCATTTCATATGTTTTTCACTTTCTTGCACCGCACTGTTCTTGTAAAGACCCTTGCACACTGCTGCGTTTTTATGTTTAAATGGTTAAAAAGTGCTTCAGAAATCAGGTGCGTCGGGAAAGCAAACTCCAAGGTTTTATTTCTGTCGGATGCGTGCAGTCAGTGGATGCTTTCTCTAAAACTTGCACTTGAAATGACTTATTCGCCATACCACAAACTGTGCATCTAATTGGCTTATGAATTCCAACGGGGATTGTGGGGTGGCTATTTGTTTAACATGATGTTAGACAGTGAATTGATGTAAACGTTCAGTTTGAAACTAGTTGAAACTTTGCCTTGTTTGGCTTGATTTTGCGTAGTATGTATAAAGTGTATCGCGTAATTAGCGCTTTATTAGCTAAGGTTAAAAGGCGCAGTTGAGTTGCTGTTCGTGTGGTCACCATGGTACACAAGAAGGAGCAAAAATTCAGCGATGCAGAAGTCGAGGTCCTTGTAGATGAGGTCACTTTAAATTTAAATATAATACAGGGGAGTAATTCAACCCCCGCAAAAAAGTGTTTGGGCCTCCATTACCAACAGAATCAATGCTATTATTTATTACTGCTTTGTCATCAAATTTGTCATTGACTGTATCCAGCCTTTAACGCTTTGTTTTCAATTCCATTAATCAAAAACTGGCATGATCTTGACGCTTTGGTGTAAAACGATGTCCTCCCCAGCGTAAATTTGACAACAACAACCAAAATACCTGGTGGCAAACGTAACTATAAAGTATGGCATTTTAAAAATAAACATAGAAGCCACCTTAGATTTTTGAACTTGGACTCATCTTGGACAGATTTGTTGCATATGTTGTTGGGGGCGTATTTCTGTAACCGTGTGTGCAAGCTGGCCAATTTTGCCTTCATTTACGTATAGCCTTTTTCTTGTTTGTTTAGTACATCGTCGGATTTGGGCCCATCTTATCCATCATTCATTCCTGTGATGTGTGAGGCAACACCGACAGAATTGTCTCAGCTTAGTGCATCGTCTCAGCCCTCCCTCCCTTCCCAACCAGACAGAATGAACTCGGATGAAATTAATGAAAATGCCAAACAAGGGCACTTTCAACAATTTCAGACGATGTGCAGCAAATAAGTTTGCCAAGCTATGTTTTCAGACGTGAAGGGAATTTGCGCTTCTTGGTTTATACCTACTTTCATAAGGGGCTGAATTCTCACTGCAAATTTCACGTACGTTTTCACAGGTTTCGTACTTAGAGGGGAATAATTAATTTGGCGCACTTTACGCCTCTCCACATCCACACGGACAGTTCCAGGTTTGCATATGCAGGCCACAGAAAAGCGGTATTTGCGCTTCTCCACCTATACCACACATTGAGTTTCAGCAAAGTGCGCTGTGTTTGTACATACCACGCCATGTTTTAGGGGCTCCTTGTGAGAGAATTACACCAGAAGTGGGCGCTAATAGCTATGTACAGCTGGCCCTCAGTGCTTTTTCTGCAGCCTAAATCATTAACGCAATATAACCTGTCTATACTAGGCAACGAAATTCTGATGTTTTTACTGTTGTCTAAAATACCACTGCAACAAATGCAGGTCCAGTGCATGAAATGCACTATTCCAAAAGAACGTGTCGAGATATTTTTACATCTCTTCTTTAGTAGTAGCGCAAAGTGGCATTTCGTGTGAATATAACCGGCATGCCACCTGGCGGTTCGTCATTGACACTTTAACCAATCACGGTAATACAACAGGAGAGGAGCTTCCTCTTGCGCGCGCCGGGAGATTCCATCAGTCTGGTAATTAGTGCTCGGTAGCGGAACGGGGGTTCTGACCGACCCAATAACCTGACCGACCGTAGAGCAGCGCAAGGACAAATCTGCTCGTCGCTGTGTAATTCATGCAAAATCTGGTGTTGTAACCACCTGGAAGGGACACTTTGGCGTATGGACTGGAACTGGCGGACGCAAGAAAACAGTACATATTCCTTGCAGAATCTCCACTCTTGAATAACTTAGCCTCAACAGTTTCCACGGGTAAGATTTTTTTTAATAGTATATATCCTTTGGTTTTACTTGAAATTCAAATCTTTTCATATGATAACTAACTTGTTTTTAAAAATGTGGTGCGTAAAGCCATTCTACTGCGAAGCTAATTTTAACTGTGAACTTCATAGCGTCACTTTGATTAAAACGTTTCTAATGACATTTATATTAAAATAGTGACACTTATATTTCTCTACATTGTAAGTGTCTAATGGTATAGCTTAAGTGAAGCAAGTGCACACACTTTCCTGTTGCCCTTCTTACCTCGGAAGTCACTTCTACCCTTTACCACTGTTGTTTTCCCAATATAGACTTCACAGTTTCATACGAACATCTTACGAGGCTCTCTCTCATAACATTTTAAAAAGCAGTTAGAAACTACCTTTTTGAGGAGTGTCCTAAATATGCAATGCATTATTTCGTTCATGATATCTTGTCAGCGTCTGCTTGAAGTGGTATTTTACTGTGAACAGTTTTCGTCACCATGCGGTGTTTAAGTTAAAAAGAAAGAAACCCCCAACGAATTTAGTATGTGCTCAGAAACGTTTTTTTTGGATGTCTACATGTATTATCTACTTTTCCTCATACGATGTTTGTTTTTTTATTCCTAGAGGATATTTCCTCCTTAGTAAAGTACAAAGAAATATTGATGATGTTGTGATACTGTAAGCCTGCTTGCATATGTTGAAATCTTTTGCCCAGATAGATCAAGAACGATATTTAAACCTTTACTAGAGCCTACAATAGCGTTGCTTTTCTGCGGGCGAAGGCAGCGTCACTTTTGATCATGAGAAGAGGCAAGCAGCAGATAGCATGTCTGTGTGGGTACAGTCTTTGATTTGCGGTTGGTCCTAGCTGCAGTTTTAATCATAGCCTATACATGTAGGATCCCACCCTGTCTTTCACATGGTATTTCATGTCATCATTGTTCTCAAACATGGTCGTATTCTCTGGAGAATATAGTATGGAGAGCTCAGCCCCCCCCTTCTGGTGTGTGGAGTGATACAGTTGAGAGTGTTGTGTTGTTGCTAAACATGCAGGTGAGATGCCAAATGTCACACACATAGGCAGCAGTTTTTTTAAGCTATATCAGTTGCAAGATGACTTTGTCAGATATGATCAGCTATAATGATTTGTCAACATCTATCTGTGTTGTTAACTGCAAGTAGATGTCACAGTTTGGCATTTTTCCTGTCAGTTTCAACCTGTCGGCAATTCTATTTGACTTATGTATGGTTGAAAGTGGCACATTCCCAAAATTGCAGCACCCTTGTGTCTATTAATCACAGCCACAAAGATGTTTTTTTTTACCAAACCCACTATCATTTGTGTAATTGTACTTGGGAAGTTATGACATTTGGTAAAATGTTAATGTCCTGACAGAAGGTTTGTCCATGGTTCGTTCTACCTATCTATCTATCTATCTATCTATCTATCTATCTATCTATCTATCTATCTATCTATCTATCTATCTATCTATCTATCTATCTATCTATCTATCCATCCATCCATCCATCCATCCATCCATCCATCCATCATGAAATAAACTCCACTTATTGTAAAAGTGCTAATATGTACTTTCGTGGACAGCTAACTATAGCACCCAAACAATAAAGGGGCAGGTGCCCCTGGAGACCCAGGTTGGAATCCTGCCTGTGCCCATTTCCACCCTGTCTCTCTCCCTCTCTTTCAAATACTCGCTGTCTACTTTTTTACTGTACTATCTAAAATAAAGGCAAACTGCCAAAAAAAAAATCTTCTTTAAAAAAGAATATGTGTTATTCAAAAAGTAGCCTACAGCTTCATATATTGAATCCACCCATGGCGCAACACCTAATGTGTTGGTGAGGAATGCAGCAGTAGTAGATTAGTGAAATCCCTCCTCTCTTACGGCAAATCCTGATGGATCCTGGCAGTTACTGCATTAACATTTGGCACGGCAACAGTCTAGTTGCCATAAAATAGCTTCTTAAACTCAAACACACTAAGCCTTGCCAGAAGTACACTACTGTATTTCATATGAGCAAGGTCTATCAGTAGCTGGAGTTATGACCTGAAAAGTCTCTGGTTCAATCCCTTGGATTTGGTGGAAGATTACACCAACGCTGGTCACTTCCCAGGAACTGTACTGTTCCCCCCCTTTTTTTTTACCTCTTTTGGGGTTGATTAACTGAATGTGGTTGACAAGGGCTTTGGTGCAGTCTTGGTAGTCTGGATTCTATTACAGGAGGATGAAGTTGGGAGTGTAAACCAAACAGAAGAAGGAAGACCGGTATAACTGAATATGAGTTAATATTGTTTAACGGGCCACAAGGTCATACTAATATGAAAACAGCCAACAACAAAGGGGCAATAAAAAATACATTTTTACAGTTTCACAATTTAGTTGTCTTGTTGGTTCCTGTGCACTAATTATTTGAAATGTTTTGTAATTCCATCTTCCAATTAGTTACATAATGATTCATGATGCAATGAAGTGAAGCGATTGGCCTTTTGTTATTATTGACAGGAGTGAGAGTGAGAGTAAGAGTTTAGTAATGTTATGTTAGTAAAGCTCTTGACAGAAAGGTCAGATAAGGGGTGAAATCTGTATGTGCACTACAGTTCAATATCGGCATGACCATTGGCATTCTCTTATTTTCCTCACCAGACAAGTAAGCTGCAGGTGTCTTTGCAGTGGGCATTGTGTGAGATATCAGTGTTCAGTTGACTGTGATGTGACTGTGATGTTACTCAAACTTTCTGTGGTCATGTGAATACTTATTAAACAGTATCTATATAAATATTATATTGTGACTTTTGCACAGCCAGTGGGATTAATTAGTTGAGTGGTCATGATGAGCCCAGACTTTAACTCCTGTGTTCATTACTTGGATTATTATTTATATATAGCTTTAATGGATAAAGGAGATGCTGTCTTTTTCTGGTTGAGATGCTATGGTTCTAAAAGTAGAGAGAGAGAGAGAGAGAGACAGTTTTCATGGCTTTATGTGTTATGTTTTTGTCATTGCATAATGCTTTAAGTTTATAATAGACCGCTGTATAGTCAAAATGGTATTATATAAAGTCATTGTTTTGGTTTCACTATTTCCATTAATTAAGTTTGTGTAATCACAGTGATTTAGATGGTACATATTTCTTTAAACAACTTTGAACGAGTCTGTTTGTGTTGCAGAGAATGCTGCCAGGAAATACACATTGAGAATGACATGTATAAACACTTAAATTGGAGGTTAAAAGAAGGTTTACACTATTTCAATAAATGGGGCACCACAGTATTTATAAAATCATAATTTATAATTTACTCTTCTTTCCACTTTACTTCATTATAAATGTACATGAGATTCCTACTGTAACACAGACTTCCAAATAAGAGGAAATGACATAGGAGCTATTATCGTTCTGTAATTTATTTGAGATGATAGTTGATTAGACTCCCTAATTTTCTGTCTCTGTCTGTCTCTCCTGATACCTCTTTGTCTTTCTGACGTACCTCATTAGGCACATCACTAGAATCCCAAATATGATTTAAACTATCATACTATAATGCAATAGCGTTCTCCCAGCTATGCTATTGGTTCACTCGGTGATTCATTCATGGAACATACCCAAATTGTTAATAGAATAACATCTGCAAATCGTTTAAAGTGCCTAACTCGCAGTATCATGACAAATACAGCCCATCTAAGGCCTTCTGAAGAAAGGTTTTGTTAAATTCTGCTGTAGATATTTACATGATGAAACAAAAGGATATTGTTCATAGTCTGACAAAGACCGAGTCTGACTGTCTCTTAAAGAACAACCTCTGTGATTTGTTGAAGTAGGGCCGCATGCTCCTGATTTTTGTCAGGGGTTTTCGGCTTTGTCTGAAAATAAATGACCCAATCACTCAATTTCACAACAGCTCCGTTGGTTTATTATTACAAGAATAAGATTTTTCACAGGGCGATTGTGTTAGACCATCCTAACTTAGAAATTTGGGTGCTGATTATCTTTGGCACCCCCCTAAACACTATATTATATTTCTTTCATCATTTCATATGAGATTGCTGGATAAATGTCCTTTTTGTATATTTGTTTTAAATGTCAGGGCCGTTGACTTTACAGGCACTGTTTTATACGGCTGGCTAAGTTTTGAGATGAGGTATTGTAAAGTAAATTTTGGAGGACTGTGTGAGACTGTGTGAGACTGTGTGTTTTTTTCTTTAACTGTTGATGAATTATTCAATTTATTGTTTAAAACTCAAAATTGCCAAGTGGTATGGTCTCAATACACTTTACAAACAATAAAACAGCCAACCAACAAGATGGAGACCAACACAGAAACACAAACAAAAAAGTTGATGTTTGTAATAGATAAGCCCTATGGGGATCTGGTAGTCACTTTGTCTGTCATTGTCACATTAGGATGTGGTTTATTTTCATCCCTTTCTCTTTGGTCTCAAAGCTTGCCATCGGGCAAAACTAATAACCAGGCATAACTTAAACTGTGATCGGCAACTTCAGAAGCTACAATACAGTACCACATTTTGGGTCCAGCCATTCACTAAATTAGCTCATTTTGAGTAGCACAACTGTTCAGCTCTCTACAAGAAATAACTAGTAAATTCTCTAGGTGATTTGGAATATGTCGTGTATGACTGTAGCTTTCGGAGCCAGTTTGTCTATCACTGTTCATGACTGAACTTCCAATCGCGTCCTAATTGTCCTCTAGTCTGCCTCAGTAGGAGATGGGAAATTGAACGCTGCCTCTGGTGGTGAGGGCCCAGACAAAGAGCAGGCACATGGCCATTGCATACTCCCTGTGGGAGCTGTGTCTTAAACAGGAAATGTACTCAAGTTTGTGTTATGTGTCTTATTAGTAATGCACATGAATGACTGTATACTTACCAGTGCATTTTATACATTAAAAAAATGTATTCACCATATTGGGTGGTAGATGTTTATTAGCTGAGTCTGTTATTAGTAACTAAACCAAAACGTACGTTGCTTTAGGCAGGGGCAGGTATATCTTCTAAAAGATGCTTTTGACAACACATACTATTTTCAGTTTTAAGGCTAGATGCCGAACCCAGTAGTTGGTAATTTTTTCAGGTGCTGTGAGCGATGTTTTTGTATGTTTGTGTTTATGTCTACATGGCTTAGCAAAGGCTATTGGCCACAACTGATTTTATATTTTAACCAAAGACCAAATAAAACATGCAGGACAAGTAGTTCACCCCTATAGTACCTTCAGTATTTTCTGTGAAGATCCACACATTTGTTAGGATGGCAGGCCACCCCCGCATTGTTTGTGTCAGGTCCACAGAGTCTGGGCTGTGTGAGTAGACCATTTGTTTTGGGAGCAGAGGGCTAGTGGCTCATAAGAAGATAATAGGTGAATGTAATAAACAAACGGGTTTATTTTAACTGTTCATTTTGTAATATTATGTTTTTACACTGTGCATACTACTATTAACCCTAATCCTAACTCATACCCTAACCCTAAAGTACAGTGTTAGTACATAATGTTCATATTGTTACAAACTTTGTTACAGTGTACTTCATGATGTATACACCGATAATGTTATGTGTTTACAAAACACTTGAAATTGGTGATAGCACATTTAAGACTGCTAAAGGAGTGTTCTGAGATTTTGACCGGAGGTAGTGAGAGGCACTGGGAGTTAGCGTGGTTAACAGGTGTGTTTATCCTTGCTCCACATTGCCTTCAATCATCAAAATGAGTTTAAGGACAATATAAATACTAGCTAGCTACCAGAACGCACTTTAAAAACCTAAACATTTACTTAAGCAGGGTAACAACATAATTTTACTGTCACTGTACATCCAGGATGAGGCCAAAGATATAAAGAGGACAAGAGGTGAGGGAGGGAAAGTAATGCCACCACAGGGATCGGAAGTGAGGAAGTGAAATGGAACAGTAGTTGTAAAGGTATATGTGTGGATACACACACACACACACACACACACACACACACACACACACACACTTGCACACACATTTTTTTCAGTTTCTGTAGTTCTTAAAGTAAATATATTAAGGTTGATACATGCAGGCATACCATACTACAGGAAGATGTCTGTATCCTATACGATTTTTTTTTTGCTAAAGTAAAGCCCTTAGCTCAAGTGTCTGTTAGAGGCATTCAGTCCTTGAAACAAAAATAAAAACAAAACAGAAGAGAAACAGAAACAAAAATATGCAGACTATTATAAAATATGTGTTACTATAGATTTGGCAGAACAAATATGCTATTAAGATTTGACGATGCGACATAAAATTACTGAAGAGATTACTAATAAGTGCATTTGAGTGCATTGAGATAAATAAACAATATTTTAATTCATTGAGATGTGCTTGTATTTGACATAGCAGTTAGTTAATTTTAGAGTTGCTGGATTGAAAACAGTGAATTTTCTCATCATTATTTCATGGGGAGTTCAATTTTTGACAGTGCAGTAATAAACAATGAATAAGTTAAAGTCAAAGTCCAAGTCAGCTTTGTTGTCGAAACCATATGTGCAGAACACCCTCAAAATTTCAACTTGCAACAACCTAGGTCCACAGTGCTAATAAGCACCAAATAGGTTGTTTTAGTTATGCTGGAATATAGACAAATGATCACCAACCATGGTTTGCTGTGTGTGTGGATATGAACAGCCAGCAACCTGAGAAATGTAAAACCATAAATAAACCCTTATTTTTATATTGCTTGACTGAAAGAAATGACTCTTAAAATATCTTTATTACAAAAAAGTCAGTTTTCAAAATGCCCATACATAATTAAACTTGTGATTTGCCAGCTAGCTTGTTTATTTAAACAGTCATAAGCTGCCTGTCTACATGTGTTTGCCACCAGCTCAGCCAGTGGTCAGTTTGGCAGCACCAATTCACCCTGCAGACAATATCCATTAGATAGGCTCGTTATCTCCTTAATGCCTTTCCTGGACACTTGTGGTCATTTATGTGTTCATGCAGCAATGCTCTAATTTTCATTAACTTAATGCCCCCTGGAACAGCTGAAATGTCATGCCGCTCTTTTAATCATGAATAGGCAAAAGATCTGATGAAAAAAAAAAACGTTTTTTGTCTCCTCAGCTTTGTACTAAGGAGGTAGGCTATTACCTTTAAGCACACTACTGGGATGCCTATTCTATTGGGGATTTAAGCATTTTGTTCTGTCTTAGTGGACTCTAAATGTATGGCCTCATCTAGAGGTGACATATAGTTTGGCTTCATTGTGTCCGTTAGTGAGATGAATATACAGTAAGGAAATGAGAGCCAGAGTCTCATCTAATTATATTCTGAATAAATGATTCCTTTTTTTACTTCTTGCGATGTCTTACAACCTGAACATGGGTCATTGTGACATGACTGTTGAGGACATGAAGTGTTAATTTAGATGCATCATCTTTCAGGTTTTTGCCTTAGCTATCTGTGCCCAACTCTCTCAAGGTAAAATAAGACACATCGTGACAGTTTTTAAACACTCAGCAAGTGATACTAATCTGGGTCTTATCCAAGGAATGTGTATGTCTGGCACTACATGAAAGTGTGGTGATTGAGCTATTAACACACAAGCTCAGACATAAGCCTTCTGAGTGGCTGGCTCAATTTTTTCTCCAAGCCATTATCCCCTTTCATTAAATGCTCTTCTGACAAATACAATAGGCTTTTTTCAAAATTACTCAAGTTTGCCAACAGGGCAATTTATTTCTTATTGTTCACCACTGCATCAGTAATTATCCTCCCCAGAGGGGCACTGAGCATTGAGGTGCGGCAGCCTAGAAAAACTATTCCGAAGTTTTAGCAAGCATAAAGTTATGATCTGTTAATTCACTTTTGACTTTCAGTGGTCTTTTGAAGTTACTGATGGAAGCGTCATCAGTGTATTAATGACAGTATTAATGTTTGGAATTTGAAATTAAACAGACTTTTTATTAAACATCCCCAAAACTCTATTTTTAATTATGGTTGCTACAATAGAGCATCTGATATGGGAACAAGGTTTTGGATGTAAGCTATCAGTCACTTCAAATATACTGTACATATGGTTTGAACTGATCTTTTTTTTTTATTGACTTGGAAGTGAAATTCAAATTCTCAAGCAGTATTTGGAGTTATTTATCATCAACCAAGAGTAATGGCTCACTTTTAGCTGATCATAAGGAGACTGCCTACTTAGTGCTGGCACAGTCATTTTCAATGTACTTTAAAACTATTAAAAGCTTCAAACTTGTCTAGCATTGACAGAAAAAAGACCAATTACTGTGGCAGTGCGGCCCAGAGGTTTTAAATGATTCTCTTCTGCCTGGAATTTTAACGTTGGAGAGAAACATGGGCACTTTCAATATGTTTGCAAATCTGATCCATCAGCATTTTCTGCCGCTAAGCCGTGTTTTCCAATATCTATACCACAATATTGTGTGCTGCAATATAGTTATATTTTTCGATATATTGTGCAACTCTTGTGGAGAGCATTTCAGACAAGAACATGGTGTTTTGGGTCTTTGTGGTTAGAAGTTCTTTGCTGTGGCTGCTGAGATTAGCTGGTAACATGTGGCATTGTAGTTGTGGAGGAGGGTACACTGGGATTAGTGTATTCTACGTATAATGCTGTAGTCTTCAGGTTGTGGTGCCTGCACTGTGACCAGTACTCCTCCTTGCTTTCTACACACACCACTACCAGCGCACTTATGCTATACAAAAAAACTGTTGATACGTGTCATTGGTGGATATTTTTTTAGGTGGATATACACAAGTCCAAGAGCTTTTTAGATGGTATACATGTGAATAACACAGACTACAGCTATGGTAGCATGGTAGAATGATGAATTTATGTAATTGTAATTAACCTTGATGTGGACTTTAACACATGAGTATGTGTGATGTGTCATCCTCCTTCAATGTGAAAAGAAAGCTATTTCCATCCACTGACATGGTGAGGAACTGACAAAAAGATGTGGAGGGGTTAAACCAGGGTTTGTGTTACAGCCCCCAATTCAGCTGTCCAGGACAAAATTGTAAAACTATTCCATTTAGTGTGGGTGAATTAGAGCAGTTATTATGATTGCATAATTTGCTGTTAATTAATGCTGCAATATAGCGATGCCTGTCTTACATCATAAATAATTAGAGATTCAGAGAGTTTTTTTTTTACAATAGAATGCA
This sequence comes from Setipinna tenuifilis, assembly GCA_030347295.1. Lineage (NCBI taxonomy): Eukaryota > Metazoa > Chordata > Actinopteri > Clupeiformes > Engraulidae > Setipinna > Setipinna tenuifilis. Next base: position 4,435,266 of record CM059286.1, read on the forward strand.
CCTAACAAAACACAAGTGCTTTGTTATTTACCATGTTGAGGCTGCCAGGTTTTTTATTTATTGGGTGATTAGTTGATGAGATTTGCGTGTGAAGGTGATAATATGCAGAACACCTTTTTGAGCGATGTTGCTGGGCAATGTTTCTAACATATTTTTTGGCACTTAGCCATTGATATCAGGCCATTCATATTAATCAAGAGAATTTAAATCATCTGTAGGTTACTTCTCATTACCAGTAAAAACATTAAGAGTGGATCATGATGTTGCTTGGCAACATTGTTCAAAATACTGGTCAGTGTATCATGACCTTAAGATGCATGAGATGTATAACTTTACTAAGACACACCCTGTCCGCCGTCTCTCCCTTCATCTTGCTCTATTTTCAGTCAGCATTTGTGTCGCAGCCTATCATGTCTCAGAACAGGGTCCATTGATCTATTCAGCTTGTGTGTCCACCTGTCTGGAGTGTGTGTGTGTGTGTTTCAGCGAGAGATACCATCGTGCTGTCTTAAGTAAACTAGGATTGGTCACCTCACAATACCCCCTTTGGAAAAAGAGAACATGCCTGGAAGTCACCAAAACATTTCCCCTAAATGAGTGACTACAAATCAACTGGAAAGTTCATTTGCTAAAAGGTCTCCCATGTGTACTAAGTGGCTGGCTCCTTCAGAATAGCCAGTCATTCTCTGAATTATGAGGGAGTCTGCTCCTATTATTTTTGCTGGAGAGCATAGAAGGAGTATCAGCAGCATACATCTGTAAGGTTTAGTTTCCAGTGTGTTGAATGCAACCACTTTACTCACGTGGTGCAAGTGCAAAAGTCAGTGCGTCTGAAGAACCCCCCCCCCCCTAAAGTACAGAGTACAGTGATTTTGTTCAGTTTTTCACAGTGATGTTATGTCTGGCGCAACCTCTCCAAAATTCATTTTCTGCCATCAGAGCCTCTGAGAGTGCTTACACTGGGCGTAATGAGCCATTAATCCTGAGCTGTCTCCAGCCCACCACAGTCATCTCAAGGCAAATTAGCCTCGTACCCAATGGAGGAAAAAAAACACCTCTGCTTAGGGGATGAGGTTTGTGGGTTGTGTTATTCAGTTGTTCGGGGAAATAATATCTAGCTGTATTTAAACGTTGAAGGGGGAAAAAAACCCTAACAAATATTAAGGCCACTTAGTAGGGTGCCCAATGAATGCTGAGTCTGTGGAATCTTATTTCACTTTAAAACTCGGTTGGCTCTCCATTCATAAATAGTTTCGCTATCCTTCTCTCCAACCATTATTTAGTCAATACAAAACAAGTGACATTTAAGAACTTAGACATTCATTATCTAAATGTAAATATTTTTCCTAGATATTTTGTCTGTGCCTTCCCCTCTCGCATATCCACAAGCGCACGTACACACAAACCTGCACTCACTCACAGTGCACACACACACACACAGACAAACACACACACACACACACACACAAATATAGACAACTGAACATTTACCTGCTTGAACCACTTGAAACTGTAAACAAGCAGACATACCCCAGCCCTTACAACCAAACACACATACACACACAACACACACACACCTGTCTCTCTCTTTATATAAGTGTGCATCATCACAGCCTGGGTGAGACGTCTTTCCTGAGAGTCTGTCTCTGCCTGCTCCCTGTCTGTGGTCCTGAGCAGGAAACAGCACTAATAACACCGTCCACTCTGTCAACTCGCAGAACAGGAACCAGCTGCTGCTCTGCTCGCTGGCTCACCCATGAAAAGCAGCCAGCCTAATTAGGACCTCTGCTCACCCGTCAAAGCCCAGGCCCAGCCAAAATACAGGAACGCTGCTTTCACTCACTCAATCACTCTGTCTGTCTGTCTGTCTGTCTGTCTGTCTGTCTGTCTGTCTGTCTCTCTCTCTTTCTATGTCTCTGTCAGTCTCTCTCTCTCTCTCTCTTTCTGTCTCCCTCCCCCTTCTCTGTCTTTCTTTCTCTTGTTCTCTTTGTCTCTTTCCCCCCTCTCTCTTTCTCCTGTCTCTCCAAGTCTCTCATGTCCAACAGAGTAAGAGAATGACAGATGATTAAAATAACAATTTAATTTTGCCATTCAAGGGGAGAAATGTTGTTTCCAACAGATTCATTTCCTCCTTTGTGATTTTCAAAGAACAGAGACTCGCAGTCTATTTTTCCAAGGCTTTTTATGTGAATGCTGGCAGCCAGAATAAGGAACAGTTTTCTTTTTCCTGCCGAGAGGAACATGTGTGATGATACCAAATTAGGTTCTGAAGATGCAACATGTTTATGTTTAGATGTTTTTCACTAAACAAATAGTGGTTACTGAACAAATAATTTGGACATAATTGAACTGTACACTAAAATGCTGTTCCCATAGTTTTTCGAGGCCTAGACTTATAATTCTAATAATTGAATACACAAACAACGGCACACTTGATGCTCCTCTGCCTTGGTCAAGGTATGGAATGCATATAGAAAAAACAGACAGGGCAGCCATGAGAAAATGTTGTCTAGTGACAGTAAGTGTGATCTGAATCTAAGTCTGAGTCAGTCTGTGTGACTGATGAGTGCTACAAAGGGTCACACAGTGTAATCATTACTTCTCCTTGACCTGATTTCAAGCCATTCACTTGTTCATTGGCTTGTGCCTAAAATTCTTCAGTGAGGTTATAAAGCAATTAGAAACAAGTGGTATTAATATGGTATTCTTATTTAGTAATACCAATACAAACGATGCAAAAGAAAATTAATTCTGTTTAGTAACGAGTTAACAACATACACACAACAGGCTGTGTGGTTTGTGTGAGGGCCACCTGTTTGGAATTTTAGTTATGTGAGCCAGACTTTCCTTTGTGACACTGTCCAAATTATTTCTTGACACTGTTCGTTTTATCATCAACAACACATGCACACACATAATTAGTTGGGCCTGGGTGTGTGACTCATCCAAATTTTGGTTTGTCACGACACCATGATGAAAGGTTCTGGAGACAACAGCTCAGTGGAGGGTCAGTGAACGCACACACATTTGTGTGGACACACACACACACAGTCATAGTCTCAGCCTCCCACTTTCACGGCTGCAGCTCGTGTAATGGTGCATGCTAAGAACAACGTCATTTGTGTCAAACCACTTTGCTTTCCATTATCACATCTCTCCCCAAACTTGCTGGAATGTCATTTCACAGGTCCACTACCTTCTTTGATACATCATTGGAAAGCTTATTACATAGCGCCAGCCAAGTAAACATGTCTTTGCTTTCATATGTTTTACATTTGTGGAACTGAGGAGCCTACTCTGTTCATCATCACAGGAAAGACATGAGAGAAAGGGAGGGAGAGAGAAAGAGACAGAAAGAGATGGAACGATCTCAAGATCACAACTGCATGAGGGTTCCATTGGATTCCCAATCAATACTCCATCAGAAATAATGACTGTTGCCCTGACAATTACAGTTTGTCATGATCTTTCACATGGCCCACGCTAATGCCACCAGCTTTCTCTCCCTGGCTGTGCGCTTGCTCTGCTCTCTAGGACATGATTCAAATTCAAACAGGGTTTCACAGAGCACTAATAAAAGTTAAAAAAAAATGTGTCAAGGCTCCAAGCTTGTTTCGTGTTTTTACCAGAACCAGTGCTGAGGTCAGAGTGGGAAGAGAAGAGCTGTTCAACATCTGAGAAAATCAAGTCACTTATGTGTGCTCAGTCTCAAGGTAAAGGGAAATACTTTGAAGTGTGGAGGATTTGCTAACTTTGCCATTAGTTTTGTAGAGATCCTTGAGATTTTGTTGTATCTTTTAACTCTGTATCTGAGAAAATGGAAATAAATCCATCACTGACAAAACAAAATTAAAAAGTGTAGAAGCACAACATTTTGGAAACTTTTCCTACAGCTATTGCAGAATTACAACAATTTTGCTTTTTAAAACAAAGTCTTTTTTTTACAAAAAAACTTGCCTATTATTCATTTAAAACAGCTCAGTGCTCGCTCTTTCTACAGATTATGTTGTGTTTGCTTAGTGTTGGTGTGTGACGTTTGCTGTGTGTGTTTGTCAGTGAGGTTTTGGAATACTATTGGAATCTGGAAGTGTAGTTCTACCTCTGCATTAATGAAGCTTCATGGGAGTATCCACATTGGCTTCGGTCAAATCCCATATTTCTCCCTGAACTGCTAAAATTACTTAAGACTTAACCACTTCTAATAATGAATTACATTATATCTTTTTGTTTTTATTATTTTCAGCAGAAATAGCTGGAAACAGTGCATTAAGCTGCACAAACACAATGAAAAAAATCTCTCTCTCTCTCTCTCTCTCTCTCTCTCTCACACACACACACACACACACACACACACGCACGCACGCACACACACACAAACACACTGCACCATCTGCAACTGCTAATGGATTTTTGTCTGGACCCAGACCTAAATTAAAATCATTATATTCCTGTGCCTGGCCTTACAGTCACCATAAACACTGAGCTCAGAGGATACAACAATCAGATTTCCACATTTATACCAGGCAGGCATGTACCTCTACTGCCAAACATCTCCTCTGTACCATGCCCTTAAAGATAGCAGCGAGGCCTTAGTCGGGCTGTCAATCAAACGGGCACTGCTTCTATTTGCTACAATGATTAATGCTGGGCGCCTGAAACTGGAAGGATTGATTTTTTTTAAGGTTTCATATACTGTATATTTTCCGTTGTTTTAGTTTAGGATTTAGAAGCTACAAATCTTCTGATCTGTCAGTCACCAGTTAAATGTCAAACTTTCAGTCGGTGGATTTAGCTTTTCTCTGGCTGAGCAACTGAAAACTGTAACTTTTAAAAAGGGTTTTTCCACATCATTTCTCTTCCTAGCCAAAGCTCTCCATGGTCTGACAGATGACAGAAGAAAATAAGTAATAATTATATAGTTTTTGTTGTTTACTTATTGAAGTGGGGATTTGTCTGTTGTAATATCTAAACAGCTATAATAATCAGACCAGAACTATTAAAAGACCTGTGTTTACGTAGTAGGACACACATACTAAAATAAATACAATATATATACAATATAAACGATAACGAATAAGCATTTATCTTGTGACGATGTAGCTCTCCACAGACACAAACTTTTCAACAGTTATTGCATAACATTAAACAACCCATGATAACGCCGTCTGCTTTCTGAGTGAGAGGGGGATTTTAACTCCAGAACATTCAGGTTTGGCAGAGAAAGTATTAACATCCCCACGACCTACCTATCTACATGTTTCTTACTGAATAATAATAATTAAGTGCCTTAATAAATCTACTCTCCACAAATCTATTCGCTCCAAAACATTAAATAGTGTTCTGTTGATAGAACTCTGTGATAAATTAAGTGACATGGTAGAAAATTACCTTTACTGCTAACACAGAGTGTTGCAGCATAGGAACAGCTGTGCACAAGTACAGTTCTCTTCTACTTCCACCAACAGATGAAGAATTTAATATTGATAATTACTATTATTGCTTTTAGTATTAACATTTGTAGTTTCCTCGAATGTTCCATATTTTAATTAGACCCGTTACAAAAGCTATAAATTACATTTTCTATATAAAAAAATCATTGAGCATCTGTTGTTCAGCAGGTCTCTATAAATAACTTGTAAATGTATTTGGACTATTAACTTGGGCCATTTGGATGGTAGAGACTTGATGAGGTCAATTTGTTGCGTAAGCACTAGTCATAGATCGGAAGAACATATCACAGTGAACTATCTTTGCTCTCCCTTTCTCTTTTTTGCTTCCCTATTTTACTATGATGCATATCTGTTGTAAAAACTGCTGAAGGAAACATAACCCAACGGAGACCTAATGCACATCATGGAATAAAGTGTGCATGCAAAACTAAAATGGCAAAATGTAACACAGCTCTAATACATATAAAGGGGGAAATCATGCTTCTTTTGTGAAAAAAGGCAGTTTAACTCCAATGATGTATCAGAATCTCATTTTACGAAATATTTCCAGGAAATATGATATGAAGAGCTAACTTGATACATGTAAGCAATTATTCTGTGATGGTCCTGTAACACGCAGGATGACAGATAATTACAGTTTATGCACCTGGCATGGTTGTTAGTTTGCTGACATTGTGCCGTGGGGTTGATGCATTCTTACGTGACATCTCCAGAAATAGAATGTCCCAGATAATCAATCACAAGGGCTCCCATGCAATGCCACCCCATGGATTTTTTTTTTTGGTCCCCAGCAAAAAAAAAAAAAAAAAAAAAAGATAAGCAATGTTTGAAAGGCTATGTGTGACTGCGGGTGTCAGGCACAAAGACATGACCAGACAGGTTTACATTAGCCTATCTGCCGTATAGATCAATGTGTGTTCACTTGGGGTGAAGGAATGCCGAGGTTAAATAAATAAATCTGCCGGGGCCCTTCTTATGCTTTCGTCCCAGCCTGAGAGGGGCATAGAGGGGAAGGGAATGAACTGCAGCTTAACTGCTCCACCTTCATTAAAACCACGGTCCTGTCGCCCAGTTTTCTCTGTATGCATGTGTGTGTGTGTGAGAGAGAGAGAGAGAGAGAGAGAGAGAGAGAGAGAGAGAGAGAGAGAAGTGCATGCTGTGTGTCACTGAATGCTATTAACTTGAAGTCTGTGGTGCTGCGACGAGATGGAGAAATCCTCTGAGAGCTCGCACGACCATATTGCATTCAGGAGGGAGGTGACATGAAAACACTGCTGTGATCTGCGGTTCAATTACAAGCCTAGATGGCGTTTGGGGGCCACCAATACAAATATCCTAACCTTACCAACTTACTCAATAACTAATAAAAATTAACAATAACACTTGCCATATTTAAATTATTTTGGTGCATATCTCATATCAGCACTGTAATGTATACTATCTATTTATATTTAATATTCTGTCCATATTCAATCTATTCAAGTTTCTCATGCTAAACTAAACTAACTGCAGGGAGTGTTGTACAGAAATAGTTCTCTATATTGTGTCAATATCTTGAATGCAAAGGTCAGTGTGTCTCACAGTAATTACTGCAAGAAATCAGAAGATCTAGCACACAACCCACAGGCCCTATTGCAAAGTATATGCCAACTCATAGTAAAACTATAGATTTTTCTATACTGTATGTATGTGATGTATATAACTAAATATGCTGCTTTATATCCACCAGTGTGCTGATTTATTATATATTCACACTGTCCTTCTATGTTTTCTCTTAATAAGTCACTTAAAGGGGACTTTACCTTGCCTTTGTTGAAAAACAGTAGTCTAGAACAGCAGCATTCAAGAACATACGTGTGCTAGACATTGTGAACATCTCATTTCATAGAAATTTCATAGAAATTCTTTTTTTAGAACTGTCCACCAGATATCTGAACAATGGATACATATGACGTAACATGTAACATGCCACGTACCAGAGCAGTTCCAACTTTGCTACCACATCAACCTCAACAACCATTACAAACTAGCAGTGAAGGCAGACAGTCAGCATCAAGTGCTTGCATTTTATAGAGAGGTTGCCGGTTAAGCCTGAAAGGTTCCCAAATAGGTGCAAAACCACGTGTTTAAAATCCCTGACCTTAACATGGCTTTCTGAGAGGTTTTTGGGAAGCTTCTGAGGCATTACAGATTCAACCAAAATTGTATTGTGTATATGTCCCATGACAGAATAAGAATCAAAACCCTGTTCAACCATTCATCTTCAATGCAGAGTCAGAAATGTCACCTTTAATGCAGAAAAGATTTTGGTGACATTTTGTTCATTTTAAGAAGGAGTGATGTGGTGACACTATTCAGCCCTACGTTATATTATATGTTATGAAATAGCTGGTGCAGTTGAAGCTCTTTCTCTTGTGTGACAAGAGTGAGTAGTGACAAAATCCATTCTCCATTCTTCTATTAAATTATGTGAAGGGCATGTCTGCATTTGCTCTCTTATGAAACTGTATGTGAGTCTTCAACACTGTGCCAGAAGCAGCCACTTCAGAGTCTTTTCACCTCCAGGCAGGAAAATGTGTGGCATTCGAAGGTTGTGGGGGTAGGCGGGTGGGTGGGCATTCTGAAGGGTGTAGTTTGGGATGGCGGTACTCACTGTTAGCCTTTTACTTCCAGCTGATTCTTGTAGAGAGAGCGAGAAAAGCTTTCAAATCTTCCAAAGTTCTTCAAGTGCTTTCCCAGCAGCTCCCCTCTGCAGAGGCCACATGACTCATAAAAATGAAATATTTCAGCAGCAAACACGACAGTAGGAATACGAGGGGGGTAAAAGTCAAACAGAGCAGATAGGGGATCTAGAAATATGCCGGTGCAATATCATCGCAGAAATATGCAAAGATAACATCAGCATTTTAGGTGAGCGGCGCAAGTCCAGCTTGCAGACTGATGTGCTGTGGGTTTCCTGCTTGAAAAATTCCACCAGTAATGAGTTTCCTTTGATTCTGGTCTATAGCGCCATTAGCGATCCATCCGCATGAGGACATTGTTTGAATGTTTGAAAAGCATTATATTTAGCTTGGGAACACATCATGGGGGGGCAGGCAAGGCTCATATCCTCTGTCTGAGATTTGGGGGGAGACAGTAATGAGCTTTGGTAACCTCTCGGTGACTTTGCCCATTCCATGCCACAGACAGGGAAGGAGGAAGACGGTGTCCAGAGGGCTATATAAGGAAAGGAGGGGGGATTTTCTGTGTGTGGGGGTAACTGCTAAGGATGTCCCTATATTTGTCAGTTGCTTCATTTGTATGAGCTCCATGGAACCTTTTAGGGTGAACTCAGGATAAAATGGCCCATTCATGCATCTCGTGATTATCCTACTCTGGTACCCGGAATGTTGGCGTTTTCTTGGCTCGTCTTTTGTTTGTTTTATTGGAAAATAACACACACACACACACAGAACAGAAATGACCCACTAACTTATAATCTCTTATCAATGTGGCCAGGGATTTTGTCCGTTAAAGATACACATCTGCGAATGAATAGAACAAACAAAAATTCTTTGAAGATTCTTTGGATGATGTGTAGCGTACAGTGACCGTCGTGAGCATAGGTGTATAAATTTCCCACATACTATATCTTGTACATTTTATCAAAGGGCCCTCTAGGTGACATTAAGAGTGTCTGTGTGCCTGTGGCCCTTTCCAGACTCTCAAGACACCATGAGTCATCGCGACGAGGACCTGCCCTCGCAGTTACAGCATGCAGACACAGACCTGCACTCTGCTAAGAGGTGATACTCTCCACCCCCCCCCGAACCTGATGGTAAGTGTCCCTCATGGCTGCCTGCCGACAGCAATAAACACACAGGTGGGGTGGGAGGGCAGGACTCAGATAGCAGCAGCTTAGCAACAGTGCTCTGTGCATCAGTAAGATACGCATAAAATATTTAAAAAGCCTGGCACATAAAAGTTCTTCAAATCTGTAACTGTGATAAGGTTTTTATCTGACATTTTGGCAAAATGAGATAAAGTGTTTACCTCAGAAGCTTTACACCAAAATACTGTTTGAAAAGGCTAAAAGTTGTACCAGCTTTGACTGATCCCTGTGTCATTCCTGTGTAACTGCATTTCATCTGTAGGACTTAATTCTGTCTTTTTATAAACAAGCAAATTTTTACCTTGATATTTTGATTGGTTTCTCAGTTACTTTGTTGATATAACGTCCGTAAGATATGAGATAACTGTTGAGAGTAAAAATTACCCATTTTCTATCTCATTTGACAGGGTGCTTTTAATTTTCATTGTCACAATTGCAGAGCTAACCTTGGATTTAGATAACAACCACTCCAGTTTATTAACCCGTTTCACACTTAAAAGAGGCCTTAACTATTTTAATAAAGAAGGGAAAAATGCAAAGCAGAAGTGGATCAGAAAAAAAGTATTGATGTGCAAATCATTCTAGCTGAATCACAGTCTTGTTACAGTTATCTTAATAGTTTGTTTTTCCCATTAAGCATTTAATGCCTCGAGCATTGCCAGATATTCTTTCACTTCCAGTAACAACACAGAAAAGAAAACATCTTAGGGATCCCCATCCTTATAAGAGCACTGTAGTCCTTAGAAGTGCATTGTAATGGGTTTAAGGCAAAAAGATATGCATTTATATAAGACAGGGCAGAGGCCCACACTCAACCTCTTCAGCTTTAATCTTCTGAATCCCCATTAGCCTTTATTTTCTCTATCTCTTAGCCGGCTTCTGTAGCTATAATTTAAACTTATCCTCACTGGTGTTTTTTTCATTAGAGATCAGCAAGCATTGGGAGAGTGAGAGTGAGTATGAGAAAGCAGGCAAGAAAGAAAGACAGGATTGGAAAAAAGAAGGAATGTGTGAGATGGATAAAGTGTTTGTGTCTGTCTGAGTTTGTGACAGGCACCCCTAGATAGCTCAACCTCTGTCAGATTTAATTGAACGTGGGGATAGAATAGATGTTGGGGGCATACTTTTGGACACTGCCGATTAGTGCAGACAAAAAGGCCAGGACAGGACTAACTGTTGGTGACAGTTTCAATGTTGATCCAATTATCTGTTGCTTTGCTATTGCAGAAAACCAATAAAAGAACACAAAAATAGAAAACGCAACACAGCCTCAGAAGCAATTTATGGCCTTTTTGGGGCGTGAGAAGTTTGCTATTGATCTCCACTTGGTGAAACTGATGCATTATGAGATTTCTCCAGGGCCATAGGTACTGTGTAACACCACTGCACAGATGGGAAAAACTCAAAATGTGAAAATTTGAAGTGAAGCCCTGCTGTTCTAGCTCAGCTTGTGTGTGTGCGTGTGTGTGTGTGTGTGGGTGTGTGTGTATGTGTGTGTGTCGTTTACGCCCTGGCCCAACTGTGTGAATGGGGTTAAAGGACATGACCTCAGTTACTGCTCATTTAAAAACACTAAATTGATTTGTATTCCCAGAGTAGAAACTGCTTTTTCCTCCCTGAATGTCATGGTTGGTAAACACATTGGTAGAAAATCTTTACAACTTAATTAAGGGGTTGTCTTGAAAGGGGGAGAGCAAGAGACAGAAAGCGAGACATTTCAAAGCCACCAGATGCATACATCATAATCGATTGCTTAACACACCAGACGTGTCAGTAGGAGTTCAAAACATGCCAACATACCAGGTGTTTGTGTGTGTGTGTGTGTGTGTGTGTGTGTTTGTGTGTAAGACTATGCACACAGATGGGTATTGATTAGGCATCTTCTGCATTAATGTAGACTGTTCATCATTCCTTGTTCTCGATTTTGGGTGATGTGGACATTGTCATGGAGATTTTAATGTTTTGATGCTTGACAAATGTTGTGTATATCCTTTTAGTTGTGGTACTCTATTTAATGAAATTCCTATGAAACTAATGAAACTAAATCAATGTCATGTTAATGTTCGATGTAAACGTTAAGTGTTGGCCTTGAGGTAACTTCTGTACACGGCCTATACCACAGAAATCTAAAAAGAGACAGACCCAATACCACACATTTAAGGTCAGTGCTCATATAAACTCTTGTTAAGATGTATGTGAATGTCATTCTATTTTTAAATTGGTTCATTATATTAATCATTAATGACTCAATATTAATCATTAATTAATCAATTATTATTAATCAATAATTGTGTCAATAAGTGTGGCAACAATCAGAAAACAAGTGCAGGGGTTGGATTCAGGCTCCATGTGTGTTTAGGGTGATGAATATTGTCTCCCAAGCCAGCATTGCACTGAAATCCTACTCTAGTCCACTGAGAGTATGTGTGAGCTACCTGAAGGCATTGGCAGAAATGTGATCTGGCTCGAGCCTGCCCCCTGATATACCCAGATTCAAACTGGATTGTCCACATCGCCACATAATCCTTATTCTTTCAATTTGTCGATTCTCACATCTTTCCAGAGGGCTTGTTCTTTGGTTCTCCGCATGTAGCACAGGCTGGTGTAGTAGTCAGGGTTACCAGTATTCACACACTTCTGGGGTGCATTTGCTGCTCTGACTGAAGCCCTAAACAGTCACGCCTCAGTGCACTTGCTGAAAGCACTGATCTGTTTCAAAGCAAGTCCTGCTCTGCAATGTCTGTGTGTTTCCGTATGTTCATCTTGTTGGAGGTTATGGTTAATGTTGACAGTCTTATTAATTGGCTTGTGGAATTAAGGCACAGAAGAGGCCTGAGCAGGCAGGGATGACGGGGAACAGGAATGGGAAGATAGGAGCTGAGAATGACTGATAAGGAAAAGAAGTGAGAGAGAATAATGTGTGTGTGAGAGAGAGAGAAAGAGAGAGAGAGAGAAGAGAGAGATGGGCAGATAAAATGAATGGATGAATCTGTGGGACAGCTTTTTAATTGGCTGCTTGTAAAGGCTGCAGGGAAGCAGTCGCCCAGCCAGAAAAGGCCACCTGAAATTCCTCAGGCATCCAAGCAGAGACACACAGCAGTGTCTTAAAGGCTGTTTTTTGGGTCTAAAAATGGATGAAAACATTCATTGATTACGCAGTCATTTTAAAGGCAAGAAAGCCATCAGTTCGTACGTTTGACAGAGCACACTATGTGTGAGTCATAAATACATCTTAAATTACATGGATATGTCATTTATACCTTTCCCATTTCCCATACCATATCCCTGGGTTTCAGTCAACACTGATAACCCAAGGAAGTGGTGATTTAGCCCACGGTCATTACCATAATATTATGTGCTCTGCAATTATGCCAAAGAAAAAATAAGTTGTGTGGCACTTATCTCATCAGGCAGACATGGCTCTGCTGCCTCGTTTCATATAGAGGTAGCTAAACAATTAATTGTGATATCTCCTTCCTATTTACATATGCCTGCTCCAGAAGAAAATTAGTCAGGAAGAGGAAAAGCGAAACTTTGGCTGTGTCACGCTTGTCCAAGGTGAAGTGAAATAGGATTTTTTGATGTCTACAATTTCCCGACTCAATAACTTTGCTGCTGCTTTTGTTTTTAACTTTACTAGTATTCACTGGCTTCCCTTCAAACTCAGTCCATGCCAAGTAAAAAAAGGCTGTGCTCTGGGCCTAACTGGAATGTTAATTGTGAGCACCCTACCCTGCCTTTTTGGTATCTGCATGGTTCCAGCACGTTCTCAGGAGTCTCCTGACCATGAATGGGTCCCGTTCCAGTGTAGGCCTATCCCACAGCCACGAAGTGAGGGCACAGGCAGAAAAAACACAATAACTTTTTCAATTACAGAAACTATGGGCTCTCCTCTGACAGCATAATATATTGACTATGGTTCTGGAAAATTAAATTTAATGAAATCTTGCATACCATCAAGATCAGGAGCAATACCTTGTTGACCACCGAGTGATTAGCTGTGGCCTTGAATACCCCAAGTTTCCTCCTGTCTCTACACCAGTAGTTTTCCACATGGCAAAAAGTATGGTGTAGTACTGTACTACAAAGGAGGGAGAACACATGCCTCCTCTGTCTTGTTTGTGTGTGTGTGTGTGTGTGAGAGAGAGAGCGAGCGAGAGAGAGAGGGAGAAAGAGAGGGAGTGTGGTCTTGGTTTGGGGGATTTTGTGTGTTCACTGTAAGGCTGGATAACATCAGGAGTCTACTCTCAAACGCATGCACGCACAAAGACACACACACACACACACACACACACACACAAACACAAAAACACACACAGATTTGTATAGGAATTTTGAAAAACAATCGATGTAGTCATGATACATTGTCATGATATCAAGAACACCTGAGTTCAACCACTGTTACGTTACACCAACACATCAATATAGCTGACCATCTATCCTCCCCCTGTATGGAGCAGCAGTTACTGCTATTCCAGAGTTGAAAAATGAATCAATTGTGTCTTTAGTACGGTCCAGCAATCATCTGCAATAAGATTCATGTGGCATGTTGTATGAGGATGTGCTCTTGGAAATAGGTATCTGAATTGCCCCTGCCAAATATGTCTGTCTTTCATTTATTTGCCCTGTTGCACTGCAGGGATCTGCGGAGCATCTGAAAGCATTGGTGACTGATTGTGACGTGAACCAGAGGCCAAGCTGTTCATTTCCCCTGAGCACATGCACAAAGTGCTGACGGCCTTATCGGAAATGACTGATGAATTGGGAGCCGGTACACATATTGTCATACCTCACATACTTTTACCCCACCTCTCTGTCTCTGTCTCTCTCTCTCTCTCTCTCTCACACACACACACACACACACACACACACACACACACACACACACACACACACACACACACACACTACTGCACTGAGTTTCAAGCCAGACTTTTGTATTGTTAGGTCATAGGCATTATAGGAAGCATACTGAAGCTGCAGTGTCAAATTGGAGAGAGAGAGAGAGAGAGAGAGAGAGAGAGAGAGAGAGAGAGAGAGAGAGAGAAAGAGGGAGAGAGGGGATAATAGGGACTCTCTTGGTCAGGCCAGCCCCTGACTTATTCATCCCGTGCTAGTGTGCTGGAGCTGAGAGCAATGGCAGAGTGAATGCGGAGGAAGACTTGTGTAGGGCTGGACCAGTGGATAATGGCTGTCCGTAGGCAGTTTGAGTGGCTGTGAGTGGCAGCTGTTTTCATCCAGCTCCTGCCCCTAATTTTGGGACTGCACTCCTTGCCCCAAACATTGACAGCAGTCTTATTGTTTTTTTTATGGCCCGGTCAAATAGAATGCTGTTTTCTGATTGGCTAGCAGGGTATGCATTAGTTCATCTATGGAAAGTAGTTCTGAATTTCCGGTATAAAGTGTAAGCACCGTTTGATATCAATGCCCCACAGAATGGTAACTATACCAACCATATAGGCTAATTTAATGGTTGCTTTTTTGCTCTACTTTTTAACGACAGGTTGCAGACAATGATTCTTAGTTGTAAAGAAATTATGGAATAATCCAAATATGGAATTCATCAACTTGCCAGAGCAAAGTCCGCTTTGCCTCAGGAACTTATTTTTCTTCTTTCTATTTTTCTTCCTCTTTGGCCAGATTCATAGTCTGTGTAATCATTTTATATGGTTCCAATGCAAGGGAGGCTGCAGCAGGACGGTCCTGTTGGTAGTTCCTGTAGAAAGCTTGGTGAGGTTAGATGCCCAGAGCCAACAAGCCAAAATATATTGTAAGTTTCTGTTTCTTTAGAAAACACTCGTTACACTAGCTCATTTTAAGGTCAGACTTTCTGTATTAAAGTTAACCTTCATCATTAAAACAGTTAGATACATGTCTAAAGTGGTGTACATGCTGTGAGTCATTAGTTTAGATGAAAATGAAAGAGAAAACTATTTTGATCTTAGTTAGCCACTTTAAGGTGCTATTCAAGTGAATGGCACAAAGATATAATGGTGAAGTTACCCTACTTGTCCAGGGGGTGTTCCAGAAAGCACGCTTGGTCACTTATCTGGATATGTTAATTCACAGCAAGGGTCTTATGAAAACCATTTGGAAAGGTGATAATTTCCTTTTACATTTCCAGATATATCCACTAACAGAACTGTTTACTGATGAACATTGCTAGAGAATAGACCTCTATGTATGAATTAAGTAATTCCAGTTACTCCTCTAGTGATGGACAACATTTTATATGAATCGTCTCATTTCAACCCATAAAATTGGTTTAAAGTCTTTAAAGCACACTAAGGCCATTCAGTAACATTCAGAAAATCAATGTTCTTCATCTAGCAATATTAGCTGATGCTGTAGAATGTTGAAAATTCTTTTTTCTTTCTTTGAATTTCATTTAGGTGTTTTTTGTGCTGGGGGGCACAATTTAGAGCTTTAAAGGTGTCATTTCATGCCAAACCATTTAGTACTTCCTTTTTTTAAACAGAATAGGTTACTCCGAGTTGCATATGCATGCTGCATGTGAAAATGTTCTTCTACCTCCATTGCCTCCATCAGTCAATTAGGGAAAATAGACAGAATAAGGAGCAGATCAGAAAAGGGCATACAAAGTCATGTTCATTTCATTTATTAGAAAAACCCATGCTATAGTTGTGATTACCAAAGGAGTCTTGTTGCAGCACACATTCACCTAGCAAAATATAGGTAAATAGGTGTGTTTGTTTTTAAAATGTTTAGATCTCTATTTGATGTGATACAACCGAACATGCATTGAATAGTGGTAGCCTGTGACTGGCATAGCCAAAATCCTGTTGTTCTCTCTGCCCCATCTCCTCCACTAAACTAGAACTGCCTGAAACAGGAGCACTTAAGCATTTTTTCCACTAAAACTGGCTCACAGGGCATTCATTTACTAATAGAGACCACCGCAAAATTAATGAAAAAACGATACAATAACACCACTGAAGAATTGACTCACCTCTCAGCTCTACAAAGCCACAGAACAAGTGCCCCACTCATGTTTTCTGTGGTGGTCCCACAGATTGGAAAAAATAGGAAAATTTGTGGGGGTTGATAAATCCTACTAATATAGCTCGAAGACATGCTTGCAGACCAACGCCAGCCCCAAGTTCTAGCCAACGTGTGTGTGTGTGTGTGTGTGTGTGTGTGTGTGGGGAGGGGTGTTTGTGTATGTGTGGGGGGCTCTTTAGTGTCTCTGTGTGTGTTTGTGTATATTGATCTTTCTCTACTCCCATTGTGTGAGATTTAATATTTTATGGAGAGAGACCTGCTGGCCAATGTGGAGAGCATGATGCAAGAAAATGGAAATTTTTGTTTTGAACTGGATGTCTAAATGTGGCTCAAAAAAAGTGGAGAGGAAAGTCCTTTACACTGAAGATTCCACACAGATGTATAGCATCATTCTCCTTAACGGAAAACAATAGCACCACCATACTGAGTCATTTTCTTTGATGGTATGAGAAAGAAACTCAATATTCCTAGTCAAATTTGATGTTTTCCCCTCAATTTTTGATGCATCAGGTGCCATGCTGTGACACTGACCTTGTTTTCAGTGGTATGTACTTCAGTGTCGGTTGGGAAGCACTACAGAGGATAATAATGAAATACATCCCAGACATCTGTCAGCTACTGATATTTTTGGCATACTTTGATGATGGATTATTATCTATACATGCCGCTCTACACTTATTTTCAGCACTGTGTTTGACATGTTACCAATTACTCTGTTTTATCTCAGGCATTACATTCTTCTGTTAAAAAAACAGCATCAGTACATGTCATACATTTTGGATATAATATGTTTGTCGTTTTATAATTCAACATGCCTTTAATGTATTGTATGCATACTGTGCATTTTGTGCTCTAAAGTATGAATATATACTATTGTCATCCATGTCTCAGAGCACAAAACTAGTAACATGGCAGTACATTTAGAGTTATCTAATAGGCTCCAGTCCTCTGTTTTTTGTCAGCCACATCATTGAGTCACATGGGCCATGTTGGCAGAGAGTGTCAGGTCAGGTCTTCCTAACTCTGCGTGAACACTAGCCAGGTGTGCTGCAGTCAGACCTGGGGCAGCGTCTTAGCAGAAGCCCCATACCCAGACTCAGATGACTAGAGCTCTGCACTCCATTAGCAAAGCACTGAATTTATCCCCTCTTCCTCTTCCTCTTCCTCTCCCTTCCCCTCCCCCTCGCCCTCCACTTCCTCCTCTTCCCCCTCCCTCTCCCCGTCTCCTTATCAGTGCCCTCCGCCTGATCCGTAAAGTAAGCCCAGGTAGCCGTCTCCGACTGATTGGTAGCGTACCTGAGAGGCTCACAGCTAAGGGCAGATGGAGGTTGGGATGGGGTGATGTATGAAAGAGGGAGTAATTCACTGTTGTGACATTAGCCTGATTAAGTGTGCTTAAGCTAAAAGCAGAGCCTTCTAGGGCATTCATCTTTCAAATGCATCCGGCAGAGGTTGAGCTTAAACATTTTTAGCACGTGTGTGTGTGTGATACATGATCTGTGATCGGCTAGATATCTCTATAGCACAGAACAGTGATAATTTCATCCACATTTAACATAATATGTTTATTTCATTTAAAACAAATCAGGAAAGGTGTGTACATTTATCAGATGTACATTTCCACTTCATGTCCATCGCCTCTTATTGTCACTGTGTCTCACATCACTGACAACCCTTGATGCTAACAGAAATATTTTCATTTGCAGTGGAACTTCAATTGGGAGAAACTAAAAATCAGAAGATTGGAATTGATGATTCTGGCTTTAATTAGTATAGCCTGTTTTAGTGATCACTTCAGTTCTTTACAGGCTATGCTAATCTATGCCAGAATCAGCAATGCATGTTGGAGCAACTGTTTCGCAAGGTCACTGGTCTTTGAAATGCTATTTTTGTGTGGTGTCTCAATAAGCACTGTATATTTGTAATGCTTTGTCACATTATGTAACTTCTGTAACCAACAGCGTTATCACAACAACCATATATGCATAGCTGTGGTGTAATACCCACAAAGTTTGATGTTCTGTGTGCAAACCATTCATGATGGTGTTGTGGGAAACGCACTTTCCTCTTAACTTTATCTAAGATCAACACCACACAGAAAAAGACAAGAGGAGCAGCATGTGATGTGTCTGAAAGGTCAGGCTATCATTCAGCCTATTCCCAGATAGCATTTCGCCCGATCCTCCCAACCACATATCCCTTTCCTTACCTCCAGCATGGTGCATCCTATCAGTCCAGGTTTTCCAATACACGACAGAATCCTTAGGGTAGTTTTTTGTCTTTATGGGTCAGATTTATCTGGAACAATTTTGTGCTATGGGAAGAGATGGGAATGTCAGGATCTTAATGCATGGCACAGGTATTACAGTGCTGTTCTAGGGTCTCTCTCTATTAACCTGTGTGGTTAAAGGTTACAGCGGTTGTATGTAACCTGTGGAAAGTAATTTAACAGCACGGTGCTTCCATGACAACATTATTATCCACGTCCAAGTTATTTCCAGGCGACCTGTTCGGTGAGGCAGAAACCAAATATAACGCCCTTTTCCCTACCATAGCTTTAGAAACCTGGAGAAACTTCTTGTGGAAGCAGAGTAGTTTGTTGTCTTGGATTATTTGTCGTTTTTTACAGTGGTATAACTTCAAATCTTGGCTGCAGATTCAGTTCACAAAGACCAAATAACAGAGCAGCAATATGATTTTGATTTTTCCATTAAAGTGCATTATGTGAAAAATAGAGAAAACTTTCCATGTCGCTGAACTCAGGAGTTCTCTTGAAAGAGTTCTCTTTAAAAAGCCCTCAAGGATAACCAATAACGCCCCCTGGCCACTGAATATTAGGAGACATTTAGCAAATGCTGGAAGTGTCCTACCACTCTTTCTCACAGACATGGAAGTATCTTAAGGATGCCGACACTGGATGACTGAGAAAACATGACTTAGCAAAACCAAAACAGAAACAAACAAGGCCTAGAATAGAGTCCCACATCTGTAACCTATATCCATTATAAACTATATTTTAAAGCACAAGGGATTTATTTTGAACTTTCTAAAGCAAGAACAAACTAAAGCAATTTGTTAAGATGATAAGATAAATTCCTGAACCGTTTACTTCTGTTTTTCCTGTTTTCTTCTTTCCTGGATTTATTTTACTGGGTATATGTTACTTCGTCCACATCCTACCACATCCTTTAGACATAATCTGCGTCATAATATTGCAGTTTGTCTAGTGTGTTCTGAGTTAACGGAGGCACGTTAGTCAGGCGCTGTGTGACTGATATTCTGCTGTAGCCTCTCATTGCCGAGGGGAAAGGGCAGGAGTATCTCTGGGCAAGTGGTAGGCCCCCTACGCACTCCAAATTAGAATCCTAATGTGTCTCTGAATACCTAGGAGCCACAGGTGCCATCCGACACAGGAGGAGGGCAAATAGACAATCTGTCCATCACTTATCAAACTGGTGCATTACTCCTTATTACACAACTAGGCTGTGCAGGGATGGGGACAGATGTTATGCACATAAATGCAGACATTAAGAAGCTGAATTAAAAACATTAACAAGCTGTTTTTGGCACTGGGTAGTTGCTGTTACTGAGGCATTGAGATTGTTACAGAGAAAAAGAGAAGTGAGAGAGGAAGCACAAGTTTTAAAGTAAATAGATGACACCTCTGGCCATACATAAAATACATAACTTTTCATGATATACTCTCTCCTATAAAGAAAACCTTCATTGGACTCAATTTTACGATGTTTATTGTTACAGGAAATTCCTCTTTTACCATAACAGGACTGTGCTCCTGTGTAAAACATTGTGGTGGCTTGCACGCTGACTTACAACAACACCAGAGTGCGTTGTAAACAATAGTGTTGCCCTCTCGCGCTTGGTGTCAATGAGGCGAGCGGAGGGAGGATGGAGGGTTTCTAAGGTCGCATGTTTTATGGTGTAATATCCCCGAGCTGCAGCGGCCAGCAATCTAATTTAGTGAGATTACTGATTAGTGTCATTGAAAGATGGATAGGAGCTAGTCGCTAAAGAGTTCGGCCTTATAAGGAATAGAACATGTATCCAGAACTCCAAAATCTCTTCCCTCTCTGCCTTTCTCTCTCTCTATTTTTTCATCCTCTCTCTTGCTCTCTCTTTCTCTTTCTCTGTCTCTCTGTCTCTCTCTCTCTTCTTTTTCTTGCTTTCTATCTTCCTCTCTTGCTCTCTCTACTACTCTGCTGATAAGCTTGCAGTGTAAATTACATTCTGCACCTCCGCCATGACCAGAACAAATAATCAGGAATTTCAACTTGTGTATTTTTATATTTCCATAACTGGGCAGAATCAGAGGTGTTTTGTGATGGTTGGCTTCTTCAATTATGCTGTTCCTCGTGTAAAATGAATAATCAGGGTAATTGCGTTTTTTACACTCTCGCCCTACCTTTTGCTGTGCCTCACTTTTCCATCATGCTTGAAGTGAAGATTTTGCACTTAATATGGGATTCAAGCCATATTGCATTACATTCAGCAGTGATTAAAGCAATAATTTCTCTGTTCCACCACACACCAAGCCTATGAAGCTGCATAACCAAAGCTACAACATACAGAAAAATACAGTAGGGCTAAATGTTGTAATGCACATCAACAAGCTTTGTGATAGATGTCTTAGGTAGGACTTACTGTAAAAGTGGTCACATTGTCTATGCTTCATGTTTTAATAGTACATTTGTAACTTGAAGGGGTTTTTAAATTACATTTGTCAACTGTGAGAGCAGTAAGTTGATTTGAAAGGGGGTCTAAAAGTGAGACAAGTTTCTGCCGTTCTAATTCTAATGAAAGCCTATAATGTAAAGCATTTTATTGTTCTCTCCTCCTCTTTCCTTTTTTCATCCCCCCATCCCATGCCTGAGTGCTTTTGCTCCATCCACTAAAATAAGTCATGGTATGATTTATGAGGTGCGTAAGCTGCAATAACATTAACCTCAGGTTCCTCGGTCAATTATTCAAACCATGAATCCCATTTTGCCCCACAATTAAACAGGAGCCGTCGCTTTCCCCCCTACCCTTCCTCTTAAGAAGATTTGCAGGCATTTTGTACACCAGTGTTTTTTCATACTCAATTAAGTTATATTATCTATAGAGTCATCTTCCAGTGCCAGGCTGCGATGCTTGAACTTCAGGCTTAAGAGGATAATTGCATTCAAGAATAACCTGTCATTGGCCCAAATGAATGAGTTGTCAGAATGCCAGAGAAGTGTCTGGTCAGAAAAAAGATACACTGTGCCATGCCCTAACAGTCATCATTAGAGACTTGCTAAAGGACGTACAAATGTACTTCCCCTGCAGAAAATTTGTTAGGGGTGAAAACCTTTCTTGTTAAGATAAGTCAAACTTTTACCTAATCCATTTTAACATGTGGACCTTAACCCTGTGAACCACTTTTGTGTCCACAAATGAATCACTTTTGTATCCATAAATATGAGAGAGTTGGTATGCTGCCCTGACAGCTTCAGATTTTATTCATCTCCTCACCCTGTCATCAGTATAACCTCATCATTTTGTTATGCAAAAGAGTCAGCTTAAAGTTTGGGATCTTGCTTTTATAGAATGAAAGGAGGGAATGGTTATTTAGAGGAAGTGGGTAACTATGGCATCCTCACTCTCGTGTTTTTTTTTTATTCATCAGGCTCCAGTCTTTTGCACTATCCGAACTGTAATTTTATTTTATTGTGGATCTGCTCATCAGTGTCAAACAGTATGTCTTTCATAAATTTTGGCAACCAGGCTGTCCTTGTCAGCACTGCAAGGAACAGATCAGCTCACACTGTTACTATACCAGGAAGTCACTTCTCCCTGATTCATGCCGTCCTGTTCTCTGTATCTACTCAAGGTTGTGTGTGTGTGCGTGTGTATGTGTGCATGTGTATGTGTGGAAAGTGGCAACCTTTTTTACCATTTCACCTCTGAAATGGAGGACTTCATCAGCACAATCCGGGAGATAGACAAATACGTATAAACACACCGTAAATTGTGTCTGAAAATGTATCAGCTAGTCAAAACCAATGCCACTGGGGTGGCTCATTTACAGTAAAGGTCTATTTTGTAAGTAGCTCTGGATAAATGACTGTATGTGTGCCTGTTAAATGTTCAGCTTTTCATTTTCCTGCTCTGTTCATCTTACGCCCATGGATGTTATTCCGAGGCCTAAATGAACGTAATAAAATACATGTTTGAGGAGTCATAATATCTACTTCAGACACGGCGGTTGGCTTTTAGTTTTATTTGTAGCAACAGACAGATTCTCCTTAGGAAGTGAGGTTGTTAATATTTATGCATATTGCCTCTTTCAGCCAGGACATGCGTTCTTGCCATCCGCTCTCACAGAAACAACAACAGCGTGGCTACTTAGTGTCCTGTCACCATATTTAACGCTTAGGAAAATCAAGCTCACATCTCATGTCTGATCTGAACAAGAGGACTAGCTCGGCCTTTTCCAGGATGTCAAGCCATATATCGCCTGACTGCCTGTTTTCTCTCCCTGCATTACAGTTCAAACATGGTAAAAGAAAACACAGCTGTTCTATGTCAAGCACTCTCATTTGAAAGAGTTTGATTAATACTCGTCGCCATGGCTGAACCTCACCATGGCCTTTCCACTGGCTGCCTGCAGGACTTTTTCCCAATCCACAGAGAGCACTTAACACCTGAGCCCCCCTTGTTTCAAAGAGCACATTTTGCTCTCCACTTGCAACAGAAAACAATAAACCAAATCACATTGAAATGATCCCGAAAGGATCAAGTGAGTGATTTCTCTTGTGGGAATCTCCAATATGTTCCTGTCTAAACGGCTTATGAGCAAGTGTTGCTGTGGAAGTGGGCTTGATGTGGAGTGTGAGTTTACAGTTTTCCTGTACTGCACCTGAGCCTGTTGTCAGGGGACTTCTGTTCTCACCGTCCCCAGGACATATCTAAAACACAATCTCTAGACAAGTACCCGCAAAGGAACCATTTCTCTTTGCTACCACAAACCTTTCTGGCAGGATGAGAACGGCACAAACAATTCAGAGGTAAAGCAAGAAACATACTGTAACTACTATACAAAACAAAATGGAGCACATTGTGATGCTTACTATATAAATAATATAAAAATATAGCCCGTATTTAACATTGAATAAAGCTATCTTTTCAGAGACTAGCTATGAATTGAAAGTATGTTTTAAGGGTCTTTTTTTTGAATAATAGAATATCCCTCTAGTTGTTTTTTTTTGTTTGTTCCTACTAGAGAAGATCGTCTTCGCGCTGATTGTATTACATGGCCCAAGAGTTCTGTAAAGAATTGAAATGTCAGGGGAGTACCAGTCTGACAGCCACTGCTGCACCATCAACACCTTGTGGCATGAGCCCCTCACAACCCTAATGCCAGTCAGGCTCTCAGAGAGAGGATGAAGTGATGCTATCATGAAAGAGAGAGAGAGAGAGAGAGAGAGACAGACAGACAGACAAACAAACAAACACAGAGAAACACAAAAAGAGAGAGAAAAAGACAGGCAGTGAGAGAAAGAGAGAGAGATAGAGATAGAGAGAGAGAGAGAAAGTAAAAAAGATACAAATGACAGAGGAAAAAACAGAGAGATATATAGAGAGATGCTATTTTAAGAATTTGTGGGTTAAGACCTCTATATTTTTGCTCATGCCTGTCATAGCTGTGCATCTTGTTTCATGCACATATATGTGCATGGAGGAGAAGTGTCAGCAGGCTATAAGAATTGTGTCTGTCTGATTTACAGACAGAAGGCAAATCTGCTGTCTAGCTGAGCAATCCAGGTAATTTATGGCAGTGGTAGTAAAAGTCTGACACACTGTCGTATTTCACTTTCTAAAGGGGTCCTTATTGGCTGCTTGCTTGATTCTGCTCTTAGTGTAGAAGGCTTAGGTGGTTATTTGCTCACACACATGAAAGTGCCTGCATAATCTTATCAACAGTCCAAATGCAGCTCCAGCTAGACGCTCAGTCATGTTTTCAGTTTTAAAACCCCTTGATGACTCTAGTAACAGTTTGTTTGAGGTGGTGCCCTGAAGGAATGAACGTTTTTACAGGTGCACAACAACAACCGTGTTTTATCTCCTGGTAATATGACTCAGGCTCCACGCCCAACTCCAACTCAGAGTTATATCTCCACGCCCACAGTGCAGTAATGAAAAGCTTTGAAAGTTAATAGAAGTTGTATATCAGATCTGTGTGCAGTGGGGCATTAAAGTGATTAAAGCTGTCTGCAGACCCAATCTAAACACCACTCTCTTGCTGTAGACTGCACTCCACCACTGACTGTCTTTTAGCAAATTTATCTGTTTACCTCTTTGGGAATCCCTCCATCCGTTAGAGCAATCCTCTGTTTAGTCAGTTGCTCAGTCAGCCATTCTGTCATTCGTCCACTCTCTCTCTAAGTCTCACTCAGTCATGTACAATATGTTAAATACCCGACTCACCCGATGTTCTGTATGAGTTGTGTGAACGTTGATATGAATGTGTTCACTACATCATTGCAGTGTTTTGTTTATGCCTCAGGACAGATTACACAACACTGGATGTCCATCATTTTCTTATTTATATAATCAAATAATTTTCTTATTGGGTGTACATGTGTTATACTGGCAGACTTATCAATTTAAAAATGGGAATGTATGTCTGGACATTGTGATTGACTCTGCTGGGGTGGCACAAAGGGAGGGAGGGAACATAAAAGCAATGCTCTTCTTCTGTTTATGCTGTAAAGAGTGAAAAAGGTTTATTTGACAGAGCATGTAACTGCTGAAGTTTTGTAGTATTTAGAAGCTAAAGCGACGAGACACTACACTGCATGTGGTACAGCCATTTAAATCGACAGTTAAGGTGAAAAGGGTGGATTTGTCTCAAAGACAGACAGATTCTATAGATGAGTTAAAGAGCTGAACTGACAGTTACTTGTTAAAGAGGTCATTTGAATCAAAGGTTTTGCCACGATCCTAACAGCATGATCAGCTGTTTCAAATTGGTCCTGACAGCCCGATGCCACTTTGCATATACATAACTTATAAAGCGGGCATCCGATGGGAATACCGTGAGAGGTTGATTGATGGGAAAAGTCAACATCTTCAGCTTTTTAATGAGGCCGTGTATTGGCATGATAATGGCAAATGAGTGCCAAGCTGCATCATGGGAACTGTATCAGTCCTCTGCCCCATTGTAATGCTAGCGCTCGGAACACTAATGGCCAGGATTCAAGGTAGTGCAGCCAGTATGATACCTGCTAATGATCTCCCACTCTCCCCATGTATTTCACTGTAATGTCTTTCTGAAAGTATACTAAAGCTATTGTCATCTTTAATAGAAGGCTAAGCCTGTTATCATATGCTTTCATAGCAGAGGACTTGGATATTGGAGTCCTACCGCAGACTGTCTTTCTTTTAAATCACTTTGGAGGAAGGCTGCCCATGCATAATGAAAGGTTCTCATTTGATCAATAATGCCCCTTGTTTCATAATTCATGTCATATACTGTTTTTTTTGTGGTAGAGAAGCCATTGTCTAGATAAGCATCTCGGGAGGGGGCTGATGGTGACTCTTCTGAAGTAGTGGCCCAGTCCAAAAAAGGTTAACCAAAACTTTGATGGATTGTATTCTGCTGACGCCTGCTGAGAAAGCTTCTAATGAAGATGAGACCCAGGCAAGAAAGAAAGGAATAACACATTGTTCACATACAAACGGTTTGGTATGCAGAGCACAATCAGAAAATGTTACACTATCTGCAATTACTGAAAAATGTAAATGTTGAGCGATGAACCATATAGAGTGGTTAAGGTTCACTGGTGTTGATGTCTCAGAAAGAGTTGTACTTCTTTGGCTGATGAGAAAGAGAATGGGTGGGATAATTATCATGGGAGTTTGACGGTGAGCTATTTGTGACTATGGTATCACACACACACACACACACATAGTCAAACACATGCATTCTGTTCCACCATCACACATGCATTTACACATAGTCATTATTATTTATGGATGATATCCTATGACCATGTGTTTATGGTGTTGTTTAAATGCAAGCGTGCAATCAGGTGTGACGTTCAGTAATTAGGCAATAAAGATGAGTAATGTGAGTCTGTTGGCAGTCAAGCAGTAATATTTGCACACCCACGTTGATTCTCACTATTGTGTGTGTGTGTGTGTGTGTGTGTGTGTGTGTGTGTGTGTGTGTGTGTGAGTATGTGTGTGAGAGAGAGAAAGAGAGAGAGAAAAAAACTGTGTGTGTATGTGTGTGTTGTTGTGTAGAACTCTCTATAAAGTCTAGTGTGAGTCAGGTCAGAAGGCTGGTCTTCCTCTTGTCTCTTTCAACAATGAATTTTCTCAGTAGGCTGTTGATGCAGTCAAGCTAATAGAGCCAAAACGGGTCGTCTGAACATTTTGCACGGTTTGATAAATCCCGATGCTTGTGAAGCAGTTTGGCTTTCTGGCTGTGCAACGCCTGGATGTGCTCTTTGTGATTCGACGACCTTCCAAGTTGGCATGAGTAGCCAGTGTTGACAAGGCATTCTATTTTAATTGCAATTAAAACAGGAAAAGCTTAGGGAAATGCTCACACACTTACACCCACACGTACACACTCACTCACACACACACACACACACACACACACACACACACATGCAGAGAGACACGAACAGACACAGAAAAGCACACACACACACACACTTTAATGTGAGAGATGAGTGTGACCCTCTTCTCTTTGTCGCCCTCCTTCATTCTCTTCGCGCCTACTGCTTCATCATTCCTGTCTAGCGGCCCTCTCTCTCTCTCTCCTTGGGGACGTGCCATGTTTATTAGGCAGCTTCGCAGCTACTGTAGGTTAAGTAGCCATATTCCATTGTCTCAGCCACGCCAAAACCGCCGCCATTAACCTAATAAGGGTTCATCTGGGAAATTCACTCGACAAATGTGGGAGTTTTCTAACAGTGCTGTCTAATTGAATATTTCATGCCCCCCTCATAAACACACCTCGCTGTGTTCATCTCCATTTACTAATTTCACATTCTGCTCGCAGCTACCTCGCGTCTCCCTCTCTCTGATCGCTTGCTGATTAAACAGCCTTGCTGACAAGCCAAGCCCCAAAATAAGCATTGGGCTGCAATCCACAAAATATGTTTCCATTATCCTCCTGTAAGTGCTAATGCTTAAAGTCACTGGCAAGTGAGTGCAGAGGGGGAAAGATCTGTTGGAAAGTTTGGTGAGGAGAGACTTGCTGTAAATGATTGCTCTGGGGAATATCAAAGAGGGCCTTGGTTTTTTTCCATCCAAAGTGAGGGTCTCTGAGTTTGGATCAATGTCTGAGTTAGACATCATGCAATCATGAAAAGTGTAGATTCTTACACTTTTTTTGGGCAGAGAAAATTCCTGCTGAATAAGTAGAATAAAGAACTAATTAACCCCCAAGACATTATTTGCCACAAAAAACAAGTCTTAGTACAAAAATGTCACTCACCATCCTATTACACAGCTGGCAACTGTGGACTTTTGAGAAAAAAGTGTCATTATGGGAAATGCCATCAGGCCCTGGGCAGAACAACCACATGGCAGTATTGAAATTCTCACTTTAATGCATTTTCATATATTTCAAACAGCTGTGCTATCCATCACCACACAGCATGTCTGTGGGGTAGATATGATTAATAATCATTTCCAGGAAACAGCTTCAGGGTTGGAATTTATTTGTTTATTTATTATCAATTTTTTTCAGCCCATTCTGTAAACACATTCAGTTCATTGAACACTGAGCAAAAGTTGAAGCCACCCAAGTTGTCTTACGAAACATTTGTTGTAGTAAATCCCGATGCTTTTTAGCATTTGTTTGTCAGTAAGGTGCACATTTTATATTTTAAGATGCTTTTAATGTTTTAAAAGTAACAGGTTTGCGTTAGTATTTGTTTAGTGGAACGTTTTTGGCAATGGCACTATAATGAAAGCATGGGTTTTTTCCATGTTACAGTATGTTTTGTGCCTTCAAAATTGTTACCTTGATTAATGGCTAACTTATTTCATTTGTAACTTAGTAAACATAATTCAACATAGAGACAAGCCATATTGTTAGGGAATATACACTCACATATACCAATTGGGCAGTGTTTAGTTATACTGTATATACACAATCAATAATCATTGGCTTACTTTTCCATTAATGTTTAAACATTCTGAGTTTTTTGGGAGGTGAAGCCTTCTTGGTTCAAGGGTCCATGTTAAGCTTTTTTGGGTTTGAACTGGACTCCAATTTCATCATTATTATTTGATCTTCACAGTGTAAGCACACAATTGGGTAATTATAAGGAAAAAGCAATTTCACACAATCAATCGGGATGCATTCACTGGACATGGGCAAGCTTGGCATTGAAATCAAAGGATGGCAAATTGGTTTTGAACAGATCATGATTTCTGCGTTATTGAAATTCAGTCTGCTGCGGGACAGCAAGGTTTAATTTCAGGATTGTGAATTGCTTTTGGAATGACTGTGTCAGACAACCCTAGCACATCCCAGCTCTCTTAAAGTGATAGCACAGGTGCTTACACAATACCATCAGGATTGTTCACACCTTTCAGAACTATTCCTAACAAAACAACACCCTGCATTGTAGATGTGTTTTTTTCTTGTTAACCTTTAATGGTGTGAGTTCTGGAACATTCTTAAAATAACGCATTCTACACTAATGTAAGATTCTAAAATTCCACATTATATTGTACAGACCCCAACATTCTTTGGAACTTTCAGCGTCCCAACATTCCCTTCATACCGAAGTGGCAGTAAACGCTAAATGTATGGAGCAAGATGAACTAAAGTTAGAGAAATAAATAGACCACAAAATACAACTTACTTATGGTTTGTTACACTGATGTTCATATTTTTTAATGCTAACAGATGTCCTAACAGCCTTGCTGGCTGTTCTGTGACTCAGCACATTCAGTTTTAATGTGTACAAGTACATGATACTAAAAGACTACATGTATATGCATATCAGACGATACAGAATTGTTTTTGGGGGGTCTGTTGGAATGCAATGCACTGCTGAAAGCTCCAGATTTCCTAATGTAGTCCCAGGGCTAACGGGTCATCCATCAAAAAGCCATTTGGGCCATGTGGTGTTTAGTGCTGTGCTAAGCAGCCTTGCAGGGGGAGCTCTTCGTCCTCACCTCTTTGATTCACCTTACACAGGATTGATGCCTCCACTCGCACTTACTTAATCAGAGGGGGGATCGTCCAGCCCACAGAGGACACACAGTGCGATATGCACAGACAAAAGAGGGAAAGTGTGTGTGTGTGTTTGTGCGTGTGTGTGAGCGTGAGTGTGTGCATCTGAGTGTCTGTGCGTGCGTGTGTGTGTGGGCGTGTGTGTGTGAGGGGGTGGAGTGAGGTGAGTTATGTTCTGTGCTGTAATCAGAGGCAGGTCTTTAGGTCTAATGGGGAAATAAGAGTTGAAACAGAGCAAGGAGCTGCAGATATGTGTGATTTATGTACCCAGCTCCACTGGAAGAGGAAGATGCCCATTAAATTCAATTAGCAGCTATCAAGGCACACACACTCACTGATTGCAGCAACGGCAAATCTAGCCTGCAAATATGAGAGGATAATTGCCTCCGCTTTCACTGTTAGCAGTGTTTAATTTTTTTTTAGGCATGAGAGGTATTGTTTTTTGGGCGTTGCTTAGTTGATAGACTGCTAATTTCATGCATGTTGTGTATGTGATCATGTAACTGATTGCAGAGTGCAAAGAGTGCAATGGAAAGTTGGTGAAAGTGATCCTGCTACTGTGCAAGAACCAAAAACCTGCGTTCTGATTTCTTCAACAGGAGTCTCATGAATGTTTATCCATAGCTCATGTGGAGAAAGAGCTTTTATAAGAAGGCTCATTTAATAGATTGGTCATTACTCAATCCAAGGTATAATCAACTAAAATCTTAATGATTTTACCATTGTCCATTTCCTGCTAGCATACAATGACTATCACTCTCCTCTTTGCTGACCTTTAGGTAATTTTAGCCAGATTCATTCTTTTCTTTTTGCTGAAAATACGATTTCAGGCCATTTAGATTGTTTGCATATTTTGCATAAATTACCAAATGACATTTTGCATAAAATATGCTGGAGGCCATTAAAAATGTTCCTTAGTTGAACCACACTCATTAGGAAGAGCCTTGTGATTTTGTAAAGGTCATCGATCAACAAGAATATGTCAAAGGTGTGTGTTTTTCAGACTTGTTGCTCTGTGCAGGGAGCATTGTTATCTTATTGGTGGGTTTTCTTGCTGCCTCCTTCAACAGGCCCTGCTGATATCTGATGATTTTTCACTTTAGATGTGAGGTTTTCTCCCAGGTCGTGTAGTCTTAAGTGTGAGTGTGTGATATTGGCATATTTTGCTTATCTCTCTGGTTGGTTATGGATGTCTTTGCTGTGAATGCACACACACACACACACACACACACACACACACACACACGCACACACACAAATGTGCATGCACACACACACACACAGTCATGCACACACACACACACACATACATACATGAATATGCATGCACACACACACACGCACACAAATAGGCAAGTTTTCTGCCTGTGCTCTGTAGTCTCCACATCCTAATTATTTCATGCTGAAATCAGCTAAAAGCTCAATTTGTGTGTCCACATCCACACTCCTAATCCTGCTGAGCCAGTGGGTCCGTCCCACAACTCTATCAAGTTTGCTCATCAAAGTATCGAAGATTTCAGTTTTGCAGTGGAACACAAATTAGACCAAATGAACTAAGGAAAGAATACTTTCAAATGTTTAATTCAAGAGGGATCTTCTCCTCTTATGTCTTCATCAGACTTCTTAAGGTGAATTTATAGAGGAAGTCGTGAGCTAAATTATTAATTTGTTTCTAATAATGGGGGGAAAAGAATGAGGTTATTTTGCACCCAACCAAAAAAATCTTTTTCACTCTTAATATTCCATCAGTGTCCCTCTCACCACTCTTACATTTTTGCCCATTCCCCTCTGATAGAGGAGGATTGATGCAGGCATTTTACAGACTGGGAGATGAAAAAGCATCTGGCTTCATAAAGTGTCATTGATCTGCTGCTGTGACTGACCAGAGATGGCTTTGATCAGCTGTGTAATCAAGCCTCAGGGCAGATCTGCTTCAAATTCCTCCAGCCTACGGTCCTCATCTGCTCCATAACACACTTTAGCACCATTTACCACCTCAACAGATTCCTCTATTAATCCGCTTATTTGGTTTGTCTTAGTTTCCCCAGTCTTGCTCCGAACGAACACTAGGAACAATAGTCAGGGATATGAGGTGCATACTTGCTTAGAATCCTGATTTGGCCAGATGGATTGCTTGGCAAATCACGCCGGACTGGGTTTAGCGCTCGTTTGTCCCGGGTGTTGACTGTGGCGAAAGCGACCTTGTCACTGCGTCTGTCACTTTCGGCCTGATGGACTTGCCACCATTGACTGGCTCCTGGCCCCTGCCAGGCAGCTCCAGTGCTGAGCAATGAGTGTGAGGTACGCCAGACCATACAGCATTCAGCACCATAGCCATCAGTTAACACATTCACATTCCTTGTACAGAGTCTCTCTCTCTCTCTTTCTCTCTCTCTCTCCCTCCCTCCTCTTCTTTTCTAGATAACACATTTTTGGTCCTATCGTAGTCTTTGACTTTCCACAAGTTTACAATGATCAAGCAGCATTTCTTGGAAGTTTGAGAATGTGTGATATAAATAATCATCAGTGGGGTCTGACTCAGCAAAATTGTCTCTATAGTATCAAAAAAAATAAAATTTAGGAATAATAATATAACCAACATGACAGTGATCCAATACCACATATTGCAAATCTACTTGTATGGCTAATTGGTGGTTAATCATAGGTGATTTTACTGGTTAAAGAACTGTGTTTATTGCAGTGGGCTGAACCAGTTAATGTCTGGAACAAATATGTGGTACTGGATTGTCGCTTCCAAAGCCAGGTTGTCCATCACTTACAAAGTCCCCAAGGGTAACTTTTCGCACTGTTGCAAACGCATGCAAGATGAATGGTTTTCTTTGTGTGTCAATCTGTAAACATAGCATATGCTCTGGTACCACCTATCCTTGCAGGAGCACATCAGAAGCGTGTGCCTCATCTCTGGATGGGTACACATGGTGGGTGAGCTACAGAGAATAGTCTCATGGCTATGGAGTCTTTCAATTTGCCCTTGTTCTAACTCACATCCTCACATATCCTCATAGCTTTTCCACTGGAGATTCAGTGAAGTGACAAGCGAGCAAACACAATCATGCATGCCTGCACACACACACACTCACACACACGCAGACACACACACACACACACACACACACACACACACACACACACACACAAAAACACACACACACACACACACTGCCCTCTTAGCTACATATCAGCTTGAAACAGAAGTCCTGTTAATTCTCTTGGAAAATCTCTGGAATTATTCATGCTTCCATGGCGGCATTATTTAATTCAAATAAACATAGCTTATCTGTTGATTGAATATTCATTTAGCATGGCCATGAGGCCAAATGAGAAATGAACTTTTAAATGTTAGAGAGTTTGTTAGTCTACTAATGTGAGGGTAGTGTAATATGGAAACAGTGTCTAGAATATCATTTAAGAGTTTGGGATTAGTACAAGCATTTTTACATACTTCATGGGGATGTGGATATCCACCCACAGGAAAATATTACTTTGTACAACAGTTTTATCTTTGTTTCTTCTAAATAAATAATATGTTATTGTCTCTTGAGCTGTTTCTCCTAAAACCTCCTTAGGAGAAAAAGACCAGTATAAGACCATTTTAATACCTTAAATTAAGCTTGGATTAGACTTATATTGGGTTCCACAGAATAATATTTCTGAGAAGTTTAATTTATAAAGAATGAAAATCAGCTTTATAAAAGCTTTGTGGGGACATTAAAATACACATTAGAAAATACAGCTTTATACAATCTTATTTGTGTCTGAAAGACAAAGCCAAGACAATTCTAAGAAGCAATATTTTTCTTTGGGCACATCTTCTGTCTGATCTCTGTGTCAGAATAGGAAGTCTTTTCCTCTCATCCATATGTTTTCCACAGGAAAAAGCACATCAACGGTGCGTCTTGAATCGTGTTTTTCCTGCTTATTTTCCATCATTACACAGTCAATTAATATTTGATTGGGGTGAACTCTTCCTATCTTTGATGTGGGCTGCAGATGTCAGATGAGCCCCTAATGAGCCTTGGTTCCACTCGAAGATGAACAGCATCTGAGATTGCTCATGCTATTTAAGACATCCTCAGCAAGCACATGGCAGCATTAGCAAGTTTTTTACCAGATCCAAAGTGCTGCATAAAACAAACTTTGAAACATTTAGGCAATCTTCTTCATGGATCTTTTTACACTGGGTTACCTTAACAATGGCATGTATGTTATGAACATACATGCCATTGTTAAGTTAAACCAATATAAAATGATCCATGAAGAAAATTGCCTTGTTTTTTTCAAGGTGGTTCTGTGCAGCACTTTTTTTTACAGTGGCAAAACTAATGCAAACTGTACTGAGTGCTGTTTAAAAAGAAAGGTTATGTCATTTAAACAAATGCAAAATATTTTTCTCATTCCTTTGTCTCAAAATAATTCCAAAATAATTATATATCTTGGTTGGCTGCCCTGCATGTGAATGAAATTAGAATCTGCCTTGCTTCAGGAACTGATGAGAAAGATACTCCCAAATGTCAATTTTCTAACAGCACTCCCTTAATTTTCAGTGCCAAGGCTATGCACATGGGGAAAACCTGTAGTTTTGTGTGATTGTGTTTTAATAGTCTTTTCACTGGAAAATATCAGCTTCTTACAAAAGACAGAGAAGCTGATACCGAGGCCTTAGTAAATCGAAAGATGTAATCATGGACCAATAAGATGACTGTGCAGGGACCTGTATTTGCAGTGTGTTTACTTTTGTAGCCCAGAGAGCAGACAGGCTTTGGGGTGATTGTATGCGGTGGATATGAGTTGGAGGCAAGCTGTCCCACGTGTATGAGTGAGCGTGCAAGGTTGAGTTTAGGTTTCATTTAGTTTCTGTGAAAGACGCTTTGCCCTTGCCCTCCTCTCCACCACATCTGTTACCGTGACGTCTGAGTCGGGGCCTTGGATCGATGGCTCCGTCGGAACAATGCTCTGGCCCTTGGCTGTGCGGTCTAGCCCCAGTGAAACTGTTCGGCTGCTTTGGTCTTGTTTGGTCTCAATTTTTAACTCTGTGTGTGGTTCTGAAAGAAAAAGAAACTCAAGAAGATAAGATTTGGTTTCTGCTTGAGTTTTTCCCCTTATTTCAACAATTCAAAGCCTGAATGATAAATGATTTAAGAGATGAGTTGAGATTTTCTATGTCTACAGTAAGGTCAAAGCAATCATTTTGGATGTGAAGGCCATCCTTGTTTGGACAGAGATTTTTGATCACAGAGACAGGGTTTAGTTAGAGTTGTGTTGGTAAAATAGCAATTGGTTTACTACTTGAAGTGTTAATCAGTGTAGTCATGAATGCTTTCCTATTGCTGAAGTTTTTTGCTTTCTCCCTTGACAGCAGGACAACACGAGGGTATCTTTACCTACTTAACATGGTTGTTCATGTTATCTACATGTTTGTATTCTCTTGTAACTCTATCAGAAATTATGTTCTTCATGATGAACGACTTTCATTTCATAAATTGCTCTTAAGAAGGCAAAATCTAACTGAATATTAAAACAAGAGCTAGCTGAGTATTCCAGCTCCCGCAAAGCGTTTAGTATGCTTAGAAGATGCTCTTGTTTTTATCAGCCATTGTCAGCGTTCTCAGGCGTCACAATAGCTGGGCTTGTAAAGAGATATCCTTGCAGAGAGCGCCGGCTGATACTGATACGTGAGACCCATGTGGGCCCAGTCGACCGCCTCTGGCCAGAACCGCAGCGTCTGCATGATGTCACATCAGGAAAGGCGTGCGCTTGCGATCCTGCTTTTCTGCCGTTTCAGGCCAGCGTGCAGCCGATGACCTACTTTGTGTGTGGGTGCTGGAAGGACCACCGAGCGGAATTCAATCAGCACATGTTGTGTGTGCTGTCTGTACGGCTATAGCTATGAGGTTTTGTTTGAGAGGGAGACCACAGTTGGGCCGGGAGGGAAATGAAGGTGTATCAATACACATGCTCCAACTCACATAGTTTCATAATGATTGAGACATACACACTGACGGCTGTCCAAATGGTAAGCGTTAGCACAAGGAGATAATTACTGCAAGCACTTCTACTTGTTTGTATCTGGCCGCTAACAGCTACTGTTGAGCTCTCTGAGCACAAAAGGCGACTTTCCTTCTTTATGACACCTGCCTGTTTCAGCCATGAGCAAGCAGCTCACTAGTGGATGTGTTGGCCCCGAGGGTGTGTGTGTATGTGTGTCTATGAGGGTAATTTCATCAGCCTACCACATCTGGGACACACGACAATGAGCAGCATTATCTTGTGCACATCCCCCACCCCCAACTCTCACCCGATCTCACCTCCACACTGTCACCACATCAGAGTCCATTACACCAGGGGATTAACTCTGGAGGGAGCCGTGGGCCGACAGCAGAGCTCTGAGGGAGATGAAAGCGCAAGAATATGTAGAGATGGTGAATGAAAATATGTGAGTGAGTGACAGAGAGAGACAGACAGACAGACAGACAGACAGAGAGAGAGCATATGTAGAGACAGAGAATGAGAATATGTGAGTGAGTGAGTGAGTGAGAGTGAGTTAGAGAGAGGGATAAAAAGGGTATATTTTAAGTGAAGAGTCTTTCAGTCACCCCCAAGGCAGCTACAGTATGTAATACATTTGTCAGCACTAATGTGGTCTCTCGGAGGAGCCTTTACAATGTGTGAGGGCCAGAGAGGAGTCTCTCCCCAGAGTGTCCTCAAGGAGAGGAAATTTCACTATTGATAAAAAAGATGTGTTGCCAAGGCGATCCTGTAGGGAGAATGATTGTTCTCTCTCTCGCTATCTCTTCCCTGTCTTTTTGGTTATTTCCATTTGGCACTATTTGTGAAGGAGCTAAAGCTTAGGTTGCATAAAAATGAAAGCATGTCATGGAAATGTTAATATTTTCTGAGGTGAAATAAGCACAGATGAATGTATTAATACACAAATTAAAAATAATCGATAGACAGTTTGGAGTGATGAGTATGTTTATCTACCCAAATGTGGGGATTTTACCCAGATACATGCAAATGACACTTCACACATTATATATCCATACATATTTACTGCTATGTGTAAAACAATCATCACACGCCACAGTAAACTTCCACCAACTGTTTTTGTTATTCTCTTTTTGGCAAATCTTGCATTGAAGTCTCTTGTGATGCAGTGCAGGTTAGACATGTTTTTTTTTTGGGGACTGATCTGCTAAAAAACCAGATGTGGCAGACAGCAGTCTTGCCTGCATTGGGGATGTGGTGGGCTATTGTTCCGCACATGCTCCCCTGCAGTGGTGGGCTGCTGTTGGAGCTGATCTGTTACCCCCGGCTCATCGATCATTAGCGCCCGTCACCATTAGTATTCGAGGCCCATTAGCCAGCGAGCAGGCTGTGATGTATGCAGTTGTGTGCAATAGGAGCCTACTCCACTACGCTACTTGACCACAAGCACAGCGGTGGTCATGTATCAATTATAATGTATACTATAAGTTATGTGCTCCACAGCCACTGTGCTGTTTGTTATTTGTGTGTGGGTGTGTGTGTGTGTGTGTGTGTGTGTGTGTGTGTGTGTGTGTGTGTGTGTGTGTGTGTGTGTGTGTGTGTGTGTGTGTGTGTGTGATTAGACACCTGGAAAGGAATTTGCTTTTAAAAGCTTTACAAATTCAATTTTACATTGAGATGCAAAAAGGTTTTGCCTCTGACAAAAAAGGTTAACATTAACGTGTTTCTGTCCCAGGGGTGTTATGTTTTCTCAATTGAATTTTGTAGTTATCAGTGGTGGCATGACTGTGCCTGGCAGTGTTTTTGTGAACACTGCATTTTCCCTCAATGAATTTAAGGGAGAAAAATCCACCAGAGAGGCAATTTTATGTCCTCACAGTTTGGTTCAACACACACAAGCACACACACACACTCACACACACACACACACACGCAAACTCAAGAAAAATACCATCTGCTCTTTAAAGACAACAGCAAAACAAACTACAAGTCTTATCTTTAATAAGTCATTATTTACTGCATAAAAAATGCAACATATCAATCCCAAAGCCCATTATTGATTCTGACAAAAGCTTTTATTAAAAATACACAAAATATACAAAATATGTATATACATATGGTATATTTACATATAATACAGACAGAGAGATGTGTCCATCCAGTTGTGAACAACTGCAAGTGAGTATGGAGGTCTTTCAACCAACACCAAATAGTTTTTTCCTCTTCGGTCACCCTATAGATTGGAAGTGCAATTGTCCATTACCAAGGTTGTGAATATTTAAGCTGACTGGAGTCATACCGTCACATGCATGCTTATTCAGTTTGTTTGGTATCATTTATCCAGCACTGGCTTTGGAAAAGATGATGTCCTCAGATAAGGTGAAGTAAGCTATGTTGCAGACATAAGAATGAAAACAAAGTAGGCCTATGTGACATAGTTTGCTATTGTATTTCAAAGGAGTGCAAGCTGGTTCACTCTAGTTCAATCTCTTTGTTTATCACGTTTTTCTTTTTCTTCACTTCCTACGACATAGGCTACCCCTCCTTTTCTTGACAGGCTCCGTCATGACAATTCAAAGGCTGGGTGTAGGTACCTTCCATTAATACGCACCTGCCGAGTCCGCTCCACTTGTTCCATCTATTGGCTATTGTAACGCTTCCAGTTGTAGCAAGCACGTCAGTTGTAGTTTCTTATGTCTCTCTTTCAAACTACAGGGGGAGACGGTCCACTCCTCCAAACTTGCTTAGTCTGGGTCTGGTTTTAGCCTAAGGAGGGCAGCAAAGCAAATTCAGAAATGCTTTTCACCCTGTTGCAAGTTGGTCAACCACTGAAACGATTTTAGAAACATTATTTTAAGATTAAAAAAACTACTAAGTGTTGCTTTAAGATTGAAAAAGAGTAGACACACACACACACACACATACACACACACACACACACACACACACACACACACACACACACACACACACACACACACACACACATACACATTTCCACATTCTTGTGATGATGGACAGCTTTGGTGCACGTTGCACATCTAGTGAAGCTCCTCTCCCCTCGTGTCAGTAGCCTCTGTCAGCATACACAGCACAGGCCTCTCAGTGTCTACTGCTTATACATGCAGCCCAGTATGGTCCTGCTGCTGGTGGAATACCTTCTTCAATAAAGCATACTGTAGGCTGTCATAGTCCCTGACACATGATTATGTGGGCCTTTCAGAGGAGCACCGAGCTCTGTTTTGCCCTGATATGTGCGCTGCGCCAGTCTGTTTGCTGGGCTGTGTCGCGTGGTTGGATCACTGCTACTGCTGCTGATGGGAGGCTGGTTTATTTACGGATCTCCACAGAGCGGGGGAATGTCCTGGGGACTGCAGTGTGCCGTAAGAGTGAAAACCGTGAAGTGAGGCTGTGAATGAGCCGTGAAGGTCCTTCAGGCTTCAGACGTGGCTCTCGCCTGCACATGCAATCTATCCATCCACACACACACACACACACACACACACACACACACACACACACACACACACAAATACTTACTCTCTGACATGCAAATACAGATTTACTTGCTCAGTCAGACATTGGTTTTGTCATCATGAATTAGTGAGTGTACTCTCACATCCATACACATAATATACACAAACTCCCACTCTCAAGCACAGACCCAGACAAGCACACTCTTCATACGTAAATGCATGTGTGCATACACATACACGCACACACGTTCCATTGATCCTCCCCTTTAGAGGCATCGACAGAGCCTCAGGGAGTTACAGCTG
Organism: Setipinna tenuifilis; assembly: GCA_030347295.1. Lineage (NCBI taxonomy): Eukaryota > Metazoa > Chordata > Actinopteri > Clupeiformes > Engraulidae > Setipinna > Setipinna tenuifilis. The sequence continues at coordinate 4,474,644 of CM059286.1, forward strand.
GTAGAAAGGCATGAATCACATGCGTGTGCTGTGAAGGGGGGGGGGGTGGTTAGAGGGTTGGGCGTGTGGCCTCTCACAATAACTCCTCTCGCGCCTCAGAAAAAGAGATTCCATTCTCTGCGGACTGTTTACACTGGAGCCAGTGTGCGTTTCATCTGGAGGAGGTGTCCATGTCGTAGACCAGGGGCACACACACGCTGCCTTTTATGGCCTGTGTAGAATTCAGTATCATGAAGTCCAACCACAGCAGGAGCTGCACAGGGAGGTGGGGGGTGGGAGTGGAGGAGGGACAGAGAGAGAGGTAGTGAGAGAGTGCAAGAGAGAGAAGCAGTGGGAGAGAGGGAATGGGAGAGAGAGAGGGAGGTAGGGAGGAGTGGTGGTGATGTTTGATTGTGTGTGAGCACAGATGATAAGGAAGACCTCACTGTGGAAATGAAACTGAGCTTGCAGTTTTTATGCATGTATGAGCCTGCAAAAATATTGCCCCCCATACACTTGCAGATTCTTTAAGTTAAAGATGGAAATACCCTTGCTGGAACATGAGGAAATGTAACATTCAAAGTTTACTTTTGAAATTTAAAAGCTTCCTCTAGACAAGTTGAAGTGGTAGGAAATTGTCCTCGGAAGTATAGTTTACAGAACATTTGTGATATCTCTGCATTTTAATGTGATGCATTATGCAGCACAAAGGCTCTGGGGGATATTTTCGTAATGTAACAAGGACACTCAAAGGGACTCAGTGAGGGAATTTGGGAAGTTGGAGGCAGGGTCAGGATAGTAGCTGGTCATCCGGGCCTTGTTAGGGAGGGGTAAGGGGGGGGGGGGGGGGGGGGGGGTGCCCATATAGAGTCTCCCTCCGTCCCACCAAGCTGCAGGCTGTCGCACAGGATATGACCTCTGTCTACAGGAAATGTTAAATCCCAAGATCCTTTTGGAGTGGCCAGGGATGAAATTCGAGACCTGTTTGTGTAACCACACACGCTCCCACACTCATCTAACCCACCCAACCACCCCCCTCCCACACTCATGTAACCTCCCAACCAAACACACGCACATATTGGGTTAATAATGACAGCCTGCAGTAGTCAGAGGCCTTTGTTCGCCCATGACATGAAAGCGATACAATACAGATACAATTCATTTTCTCACAGATCTCTTATAATAGGGAACAATGTTGGCCTTGAATGTGTACACCACCCAGCCACAATAGCTACTGTTAGAAAAAACAACAGGCTGATATATAATGATTTCCAACCACTTCTAATTTATCCCGTTTGGAAACAGGGGTATTCGTAGATTCCTGTTTATAGAAGACGGTGCCAATGTAAGCATTCCTCGGAGACGTGGTTCTGGTGAGTGGGTAATATACTCAATCACTCACAAAGCAGCCCCAATAAAGACATGCTGCCTTACAATGCCTACTGCAATAACAGCAGATGAAGAAGGTTAAGCAGAGAAATCACGGCCTACCGTCTCCTGGAATTAAGAAATGGCAGGCCCCACAACATCTCTGCTCACAGTATCAGCAGGCTTAGCTGCTCCCTACCAAATGCAAGACAAGCTCAGGTGTGTCTCAATTGCCTCAGCAGTAGAACATGAAGTTACTGTATCACAGTTGAAGATCGGGTGAAAAAAAACACCCAAAGTCATTTTGAACATCTGGAAAACAAACTCTCTGATCAGATACACCTAATGATTGTGTACTCTCAAAATACCTAGGCCTCCAACAGTTGTCGAAGCACTTCTTAGAGAAAACAATGTCTGGTGTCTTTTGAACGTGTTTGTGTTGTTTTTTTGAGGAGCAGTGTGCTTTGTGCCGAGCAAATCCTCCCTTCTGTCATGGGCCAAGTGAGATGGACGGCGTCCAAATTCCAAACAAGGAGCATTAGCGGTGAGTCGGTAGTGATGGACCGAGGTTGCCCTTGCATGAGGGGAATGCATCCTGGCCATCTTTTCAGAGGAGCTTAACTCCGTTGGCTCGCCTTACGGTATTACTTACATGCAGAGTTGATATAAAACACAGGATCGATGATTCCTCTGGCTGGGCAGGAAGGCCTGTTTACAGACGCTCACTACACTGCAGCCTGGTTTCCCGTATTCTAGATGTCTGTGTGTGTATTGATCACTGTAGTATCATGTTCCTTTCTTTTCCTCCGAGTAGTCATGTTTAGTAGGAAGGTAAGTAGTTTGTGTGCGGTGGTGTCCCTATAAAAGTGGGTCAGAGAGCAGATATGTCACTCCCGGCTTCAGAAAATGTAAAACCCTGCCATGTATTTCTCCTTTGCACTTAGCACAGCTGATTTCACCAATTAGCCGATCTACATATTGTCTTTTTACTAGAAAATGGTTGGATCAAATAGTGTGGCTTGGGTTTTTCCTTTTCTGAAGCTGGGATTTTCCTCTGTCAGAGAAGGAGAAGGCACTCCAGTCTCTCTGCAACTAATGAAGAGGACAGATCTGTGTTGTTTGCCACCCGTCCTACTCAAGCATCCTGATCCTGGCAGGAGCAGGCGACTATGCTTTCTCTTTCCCCGTTTGTATTTCTGCGAATTTCTTGGTGGCACCACAGGAGACATGCAGCTGGTAATAAGGAAGTGAGATAAGCTTTAAGCTCAGAGATGTTGCTGCCTCCTCTTCAACCAGGTGTCTTGTCACCTCGTTTCAATGAGAAACGCCTGAAATGTCAGTGCTCAGACTACGTCAGGATCTAGAGAAGGAGTTATTGATCGCCACGGTCTCGAAATGTATTCCACTGGTATTAAACACTGGAAAGGCCAGTGCAACACCACGGGAAAGCGTGATTCACAGCAGGGAGGACAGGGACAACTGCAAAAGGTGTGGGGGACACAAAGGACAGAAAAGAGATTACAAAGAAGAAAGTCACTTCAGTACATGAAAGGCAGAGAGAGAGAAAGTCAGAAAGAACGCAAAAGAAACAGAAGAGGAAAGAAGGAAAGTAGGGCAGTCGGTGTCAGTGCAGGAGTCAGCATTAAAACGAGGAGAGGAGAGTTTGTTTTCACTGGTCTCATCAATTTTCCTTCTCCTCAGCCTGCACACATCAGTTTTTAATCGATTACTATGAGAGATGTGCCTTTGATTTATTTCCCAAGATCTGGATTTCTTTTCATTACCTTGGCTTAGTCACTCTAGCCATAGTTACTTAAACCATAAGTCAATACTTATCTATTTTATTGATTGTGTTTATCGACTGTGATTGAGTAATTGAATGGGCAGTAAAGGCATTGCTGACCAAAAGCTGCTTCTTGGTTCATATTAGTAAAGTGATTAATTGTCATCCATTTCATTCATTGCGTGTGTGTGTGTGTGTGTGTGTGTGTGTGTGTGTGTGTGTGAGAGAGTGCTTCATTTTGTGCATGCATAGGTGTGTGTGTGTGTGTCATTTTTGTGCATGCGTAGGTGTATGTGTGTGTAAGCACGTGGGTGCCAATTTGTGTGTGTGTGTGTGTGTGTGTGTGTGTGTGTGTGTGTGTGTGTGTGTGTGTGTGTGTTTGTGTGGCATTTAAATCATGACATTCACTGGCCTTCCTCACTGACCCTTGGAGGTATGTCATTGTGTGTGGGTGTGCGCATGTGATTGGAGATGATCACTTTTCCCTCCCGGAGGAGGAGAGAAAGTGTGCACAGTGACATTTAGGTGTTTTCCCAGGGGACCAGAGCACAGATCTACCGACGCCTCAGAGGGAGAACTAGGGCCCCAGGGACAAGCTTCAGAGGCTGTTTTCTCAATCCGCTCTGATTCACTTTTGTCCTTATTTCCATTTAAATATTAAAAGGCCTAACAAATATGTTGTTGTTTTTTAGTATTTTAACTTCATCTCCAAAGTCTTTGTGTGCGTGTGTGTGCGTGTATGTGTGTGTGTGTGTGTGTGGGTGTGGGTGGTCTGTGAGAAGATGTATGTTTGCTGTGGAAATGTTCTTTGTACACTCCCAGAGGGAGTATGCTATGCGGGACAGGTGGGCTTATTGACGATGGGGGTCATCATTAGTGCAGCTCCCCATATACAGACTGACGTATGCACACACACACACACACACACACACACACACACACACACACACACACACACACACACACACACACCACACCACACACCACATACACACACACACACACACACGCGCACACACACACACACACTCCGTGGATGGGGTGTTGCCATGACTGTGTGCTGAACAGTCACTGATCTAGATAATGTATGTACAGTTCAGCTTCATGCCTACGTGTCCAATTGAAAGCTCAATTTGGTCACAATCCTACAGTGATAGGCCAAGGCGAATCCAATTTCCATGCCATATACCTCCTTTTTGGAATTCATGGATCATTTAATCACATAGCAATCCAATCCCTTTCCCTCAATGCACACCAATAAATGTACAATTCTCAAGCTCAAGTATTATTAGTCAAAGCACTATATGAATGCATAAGGATGTTTGCCAATACCCATTCAGTTATGACCACAAATGATCAATAAATGAGGCCCATAGAAGAGTCATGATGCACCTTTACAAAGACAAATGTGGATAGAGGAATGGTCTTGGGGGTTCCTAAGTTGAAGGTTTGATTCCTTGACCAGTAGAAAAAAAATTGGAGGCAGAATGAACAACCAGTACTCTCCTGTAGCTTCATACGCAGCTGTGGTGCCCTTGAGCAAGCCATCTATCCTTAAATTGCTCCAGGGGGCCTGGAATAAGAGCATCAGCTAAAATGACATAGAATGGAATGTGGTGTACTCCGTAGTATGATCCAGACAGGCCTATCTGAAAGCTAATCATAATTATCACAGCTCTGTCTGTAGCCCAATCAAAGAGACAGTACAGCCTACAGAGCATCTATAGATGTGTGTGTGTGTGTCAGTAAATAAATCTATCATGGTCAGGGACAGTTGAAGTCCAGCTCTGCCCACAATTAAGTTGATACTTGGAAACTGATTTCTGAAAAAAAAAAACAGAGAGCTTTCCCTCTTGGCACCCTGCCAATCCTCTCCTCTTGCCCTCTTTCCTCTTTGTCTGCACATCTCCACTCATCCACTGCTCTCAACTCTTCACCTCTTCCCTCAGCATTCAATGATCGCCCCTTGAGTTAAAGTCCTGGAACAATTGGTCAAGGATTGGTGCTACAAAGGTTAAGTTTGCCCCAATGGTTTGCGTTGGGTTGAGATGAGTTGGGTTATATATTATTGTTGTCATGGTGTGCCACAAGAGCTTGAAGGTTACTGTAAATATGAATAATTTATGTTACTGTGTGTGTGTGTGTGTGTGTGTGTGTGAGAGAGAGAGAGACTGAGTTAGTGAGTGAATGTGTGTGTGTGTGTGTGTGTGTGTGTGTGTGTGTGTGTGTGGTGGTGGGCGTTCATGTGTGTGCTATTTGCAAGTGCTTAAATATTTTTCTTTCAGAGAGGGAGGTATCATTTTTAAAGAGACAAGATGTTCCTCTGTCCTTGGACTGAAGCCAGGCACATTCTATTCTCTGCTTCTATCAATAAGATTAACACAGGCTCTGTGAATGGGTGCTGAGGAGGACATCCTCTAATATAGCGGCCACAACCACTGAATTTTAATAAGACACACACACACACACACACACACACACACACAGACAGACAGACAGACAGACAGACACACACACACACACACACACAGGACTACTCTAATTTGCTCGTCTTACTGCAGAAAACATTCATTGTTGGTAGTATGAAGATATCTCTTAGTTGTCCTATTTAATTCTTCAGACTGCAATGCTGTAATACATTTTTGCATAATTTCCTTGTTTCTGGCCAAAATAACTGCTTGCATTTACTAGCATGGTTTTGGAACACATAATTATGAAAACATTAATATGCACTATTTTTGCAATTGGGAATTAGTTTTTCTTCTTTCCATTTTGTATTGAAATTCCAAAACACGCAAACTACATTAATTGGTCTTTCAAAAATATCATGATGCACACTGTTACTGCAGGTACAGACCTTTTTGCTGTAATCAAAACAAATGGCAAATTTCTTTGTCCATAGCTACATCTTGTGGACATAAGAGTGAACTGCATTTCCTTGCTCAAAGTTCTTTCTTTCTCTGCTTTGTTTTAGAATATGCCAGGATCTCATGATGAATGCCAACAGCACAGACCCTGGCTCCTACTTTGCTCCAAGTGTAGCTGAAGCAGCTATTTACTCTGAGATCACCTCCTGGACCGATGTTCCGGGCAGAGATGACAACATCTCCTCCCGACTCCTTTCCAACCTGACGGCCCCATGGCTGGCTAATGGAAACAGCAGCGAGGTGCCCGAGCAGTATGACCCTCTGGGTGGTCACACCATCTGGCAGGTTGTCCTCATTGTGTTTTTCACTGGCCTCTTGTCCCTCATCACCATCATCGGGAACATCCTCGTCCTCGTGTCCTTCAAGGTCAACCGCCAGCTGAAGACGGTCAACAACTACTTCCTGCTGAGCCTGGCCTTTGCGGATCTCATCATCGGAGTGATCTCCATGAACCTGTACACCACCTACATTGTCATGGGCCAGTGGGCCATGGGAAACTGGGCGTGTGACTTGTGGCTGGCCATCGACTACGTGGCCAGCAACGCATCTGTGATGAACCTGCTGGTCATCAGCTTTGACCGTTACTTTTCCATCACGAGGCCACTGACCTACCGGGCCAAAAGGACCACCAAAAGAGCGGCTATCATGATCGCTCTGGCATGGCTGGTATCCCTGGTGCTCTGGGCCCCGGCCATACTCTTCTGGCAGTACTTTGTCGGGGAACGGACAGTCCCATCAAATAAGTGCTACATACAGTTCTTGGAAGAGCCGATTATAACCTTCTGCACTGCCGTGGCAGCATTCTACCTGCCAGTGACGATCATGAGCATCCTGTACTGGAGGATTTACAAGGAGACAGAAAATCGATCCAGGGAGTTGGCTGGGCTCCAGGGCTCGGGTGGGAGGTTCAGTAGCGAGCGACCGCACTTCCACCTCCACTCCGGTGGGGGGAGCTCCAGGAGCTGCAGCAGCTTCGAGCTGACCCGACCAGCGCAGAGAAACAGCTCCATGCTGGGACTGTCGGGGCGCTTCCACTGCTGGTCGTGGAGGCCTGGCCGCGGGCCCAGACGGCGAGGACGTGGTGAGGGAGACCAGGACCACAGCAGCAGCGACAGCTGGAACAACAACGATGCCGGAGTCTCCGCCGATCACTCTGGCTCTTCGGACGAGGATGACAGCACCAGTGTACCCGCCACTCGTGCTATCTTCTCCATCGTACTGAACCTACCAGGCATGAGGGCCGCTGTCAACTCCCAGGTCACGTCCTGTGAGGACCTTGATGCAGCGTCCGAAGAAGATCCGCTTCGGATCGGTGAGGAGGATGCCACCGAGACAGACAGCGTGTCTCAGACTGTCAACAACGGCAGTGGCAGTGATGGCAACACCTTCCATCAGCACTTTTCAACGAAAATGAAAGTGCAGTCTATGCCTGCCATACGGTCTTCTCCTGTGAGCTCAGAAGCCACTTCCACAGCCAACACCAGCACCACCAAATCACCCTCTGTGCCCATCTCTTTCAAAGAGGCAGCTCTGGCACGGCGCTTTGCTGTGCGAGCACGAAATCAGATCACCAAGCGCAAGCGAATGTCTCTGGTGAAGGAGAAAAAGGCGGCCCAGACGCTAAGCGCCATCCTGTTTGCCTTCATCGTCACATGGACCCCCTACAACATCATGGTCCTGGTGAACACCTTCTGCAAAGACTGCATTCCAGCGTCCCTGTGGGACATAGGTTACTGGCTGTGTTATGTCAACAGCACGGTGAACCCCATGTGTTATGCTCTGTGCAACAAGACCTTCCGCACCACCTTTAAAATGATCCTGATGTGTCGCTGGGATAAGCAGAAGCGAGAAGTAAAACAGCCACTCCAGCAGAAACAGACTGTCAGGTTCCACAGAAGGTTACCCAGGGACTCTACATAGGCTTGTGCATACGCTACATATACATACAACACCTGCTCTGGGGGGATTATTCCAAAGGTGGATTAACATGGTGTATATTTGCTAGTGGAAGGATTTGACGTTTATGGATGAACTGAACAAATATTTGTGGAGTCTGTGACCTGTTCTGTTCTTCTTTGTCGTGCAAGTTGGAGGCCAGAAAATACTTCCCCGAACTGTTGCTATGCGGAAATACCAAGAGAACAAGAAAGGGCTTTGACACTGTAGAGGAAAATCTGCTTGCTGTCTTTACCTGAAAGGATTACCAGATTTCACTTTGATGGGAAATGATTATTCTCATCAGATTTTCTGCCAAGTCTCCTGAAGGTGTTAGTTTTTACCTCAAGCTTCTAAAGTATTGGTTTGAGTAGAAGTAGGTTTACTGATCCAAGAGCTGGACATTTACATCACTGAACACAAGATAAAAAACTCTTTCTGGGCGCATACTAAATGGCTAGGTGAAGCCATAACACTTTCCCATGAGTTTAAAATTTTGTACAAAATTTAAGAGGAACTCTGTGAATTGTCACTATCAGTATTTGTATGCGGACTGAAAAAGTACTTAAAATAATTAATGGATAAATATAATGTGTTCTGTACATCTCAAGCCATGTTAGAGCAGTTTACGTTTTTTTCTGTTGGTTTGGATAAATCTTTGAATTTTGACAGTACCCTGACCGTACAAGCTGCTGTTGTGTTCTGTGTGTTTTGCTGTTTACATGGTTTGAGGAAAAATACATTGTGTATGTATCAGAAAATTAGTGTGGGTAATTGCTGATATTTGTACATTTTGGGTGATCTGTATTTGCTAACTTTGATAGATTATAAATGGACTATGAGGTGTACTCTCTTGTTTGGAAATTAAGTGTTTTGAGCATATTGATGAAGACCTTGCTTTCTTATAGGGCATATTTAATCAAATGTATGCCATCAATCAGACAAATATTATTTTACTAGAATGGCACTAGGTATGTAGCTGCCTTGACAAAATCCCTTTGTGTCATTTTAATAATGAAGGACACTCAAGACATTGTTTTCAGTCATGTTTTTAATTTATTTCACGATATTTGGAAGCCCACCCTGCAGTAGGCTACCCAACTGATGAACTCTGAGCTGAAGCTTGTGGGATGCAACTGATAGGAATGTAATTACAGGTGATCCTGCCAGCCTGTGATCATCCTTCATTAATATAATATTTTTTCTGGGAAACTCCCATGTCCAATACTTTCTAAAATATGCATTATTATTTTGACAGGGTTTGATGAAATGAGTGAAATGCATGCCTTCCACATTAGCCCTAGATTTGATGAATTCATTTTCTCATTGTTAATTATATACATCCTTATATGCATCATTCCAATCTGTATCTTGATACACACCCATACACAATTAATTTTGCTTAGTTTGATAAACTGAAAATCTGTCTGTATAACTCAACTTGTGCAAAATGGTTACAAAGAGTAACAGTGCCCTCTGCTGAGCAGAAATGTCTCTACACTTCAGTAACAGTTTCTCAAGTTAGAGAGTTACGGTGGCAAGAAAGGACGACCAAGTGAATGAAATAGTTCATGCCTTATTGACAAATCAACATACATCATTTTATTCAGCCTTATTAGTGAAAGAATGAATGCCTTAGACTGATTCAAAGTCAACAGCGCTACTGAATGTCAAATACCGTGTACAGATGAGATGGCAAATCAATACCAAAGTGTGCAGTATATGTGCTTTGTGCTTTGCCCTGGGGACTTAATTACTTGATTCAGCCACTGATTTCTATCACTTGGATAATACAAATGTAGATATTTCATTACAGATTCACTTTTACTGGCTTCAAGAAGTAAATACAAACATTTGACAACTGAGAAAGACCAGAGACTGATCCAAAATTTTGTTAAAACATGGACTATAACTGGTTTATGTTGTGATGTGTGATTCAATTCATGTTTATTATGGGACTGATGTGCATTTATTAACAAATATTTCTGAATGTTTACAGAATATCATTTTGTGACAGTTTGTGATGTGTATTGAAATGCAATTCCAATTCTAAGCATTTCTATCCAGCAGTCTTTCCTTTTTGAAAAAATAAATGTCACATTTTTAATGTGATGACTCTTTTGTCTTTTAAAATTACAAATAGGCTGTCTAAATTATGTTAACCATCACTACTTCCGTTTATAATGCTGAATACATTTCATTAGTACTCACTGATGCTGTTTACATTAATGGACTTCAATGCGGGTAGCCTACAAATGTCCCTCAAGGAATGCTTCTTAATTCCCCTGGTCACAATCATGAAGAGTATCATGCAACATGTATACCATAACAACGTGTCTATTTGTCTATTGTGTCATAAAATGGCAAACAATGCCCACATGGCTGCTGTAAACAATAGCAAACAAATTTTCCTATTAACCCAACCTAAATCAATGCAGAACCCACTTTAATTACTTTTTACATCTGCCTTAAACAGCCGTATTAAAACTCCAACATGAAGTTAATTGCATGTTTAGAGGAAAACAAGATATTACATTTAAAGCATCTCCTGCATACATGTTCCATGATCAAGAAATACATTTGTACACCTTTGTAAGAATCATAAATGGATTCTTGTATATTTATTGCCCCTATATATGTTAATGTGTGTGTGTGTGTGTGTGTCAGTGTGTGTGTGTTTGAGTTTGTTTTTGTGTGTGTGTGATGTCTGTGGACACACAGCTAAAGGGTAAGATGGCAAGAGGACATGTGATGATACACACCCATCTTCATGTGACTGAGAAAAAGGAGCAGGCCAGCGTTGATCACAAACATTCATTTGTCCTCCTCACAATCTACCAGGGACACCATAGAAACAAGTAAGTCGGTCTTGCAATCTCATGATCTTTTCTTTGCTTATACAGTAGAGGGATATGTGAATTAATTTATGTATGTTATAAATTGATTAGATAATTTAATGGCTACTGAAACAAAAAAATATTATTATAATTATAATGATTAGAGACATTAGGACCTCACAAAACTCCTCATACTGAGGGCCTCATACTCATCTTTAGGACGCAAAGTTTAACCCAGTCATAGCCAGCCAAGCATGCTTTTACTGTTTTCTCCATTTATAATTATTACTCAGAACCTGTAGTTTTAACACCAAAGAAGCTTATAGTCAAGGGAAATTATACATTACCAGAGCCAAATACCTTGAATGATTGTGATTATTAAAATGATTTACTAAAATTATTATTTCGCTGTACGTATGAGAAGGTATGAGTGCACACATACTAACGTTTCATAACTTCTGATGAAGTACCACATTCTCAGAGTAGTGTAAGAGGGTCTGTGCAGTGCTCAGGGTCACATCCTGTTTGCTAAATAATTCAGGAGTGCACTACCGGAATCTATTTTAATGATGTAACTTGATCAGCATCATTTTCCGGAATGTTTATAAAATGCCTGGAGGTGCCTGTGTTTGAGTCAGACTGATGTAATGTGTTAATTCTTTGGAATGATGTAAGGCTTTCATGGCATCATACATGGCGCACATACATGCTTACAGAAGAAAAACACCATGGCTATTTTTAGCTTCCCAGTCTGGATTGAACAAGATTATATTCTACCCTGAATACCTTTCCGTCTTTGACAAATATGGTAATAATGTACGATGATGAATATAAAATCCCACCAGTATGTGACTGTATTATCTGTGGAATGTGGATACATATTAATCTTTATCATACTTCCAGCCATTTTTTTAAAATAAATACATTAAGCATACCACTACAGAATATAAATGCATGCAGATAGGATTCTTAGATTTGACTGGAATTTCATCTAAATAGATAGCGTATGGCCTTTATAATATTATCTATGTTGAGTAAAAACTGCTTTGTCACTATTTTGCTTTGTTTTCATTGGTTCCAGGCATGCATGTATAGCAAGTAGTAATATGATATGATGCAGACAATCCAGACCATCGAGACCCAACTTCCTGTGCTAAGGGAGAGCTTCCACACCACTCCCTTCAGGCAGAGTGAGAGGAGGAAGAGCAGCTTAACCAATCTGATTCGAAGACAACTGCAGCAACAGCAACAGCAACAACTCGCATCAACACAGCAGGGCCATCAGCCGACTTTGCAGAGTGAGAGGCGCGCCACGGAGCATGCTCAGCTACGCCGTTCAGCCAGCAGCCCGTCATGCGAGTCTACAGAGCGAGCAGATGGGCAGGAGAGGGAGAGGGAGAGGGAGAAGGAGAGGGAGCGTGGGGGAGAGAGAGGAAGGGAGAGGGCGCATGCCAGCCTGCTCTCCTCCACTGCAGCGTCAGAGGCACAGGCAGCAGCGGCGGTGGCAGCGTCACAGCAGCTCAAGTCATCACCACAGAGAGCAAGCGTGAGCGCGAGCGAGGGGAGAGGAGGAGGAGGATTAGAGCGAGCCAGCGGCAGCGCAGCACAGATTCCACTCCTCCTCCCGCCACTGCTACAGCACGAGCATCCTCAGCCAGCGCTAAAGCCACAGCTTCACCCGCTGCCCCAGCATGGCCTCACCGCAAAGGAAGTCCAGCTGCTAAGAACCACCATGGGGAACCAGGAGGCCAAGCAGAGGAAGGCGGCTGCTGCGGGGGCAGAGGGGACAGGCAAAGGGGTTAGGGGTGAGGACAGGGACCAGGAGGGCTCCAGGAAGGGAGGGTTTCAAGGCAAGAAGTTGCAGAGCAAATCCAGCAAAGCTGGAGATTCTGCAAAGAAGAAAGCCAAAACAGAGCCCAGCAAGGCCTCAGTCTTTACCAACCTCAAGAAAGGCCTGTCTCGGGCAAAGGGGGCATCCCGCGAGAGTATCCTGGATGGTGGAGCCTCCCAAGCCTCTCATCTCGACGGCTCAGGGATTAAATCAGCTGATGTCAGCCTCTCAGGCGACGAGCTGGGAGGGATGACCGACAGCGACCCTGAGCGTGGACAACCGACGCTGGGCAGCAGGCAGTCGACCCTGGAGGAGGGCAAGAGCACGGGGTCGGGCTCAGGGTCAGACATCTACAGCTATCACTCGGCCACTGACCAACAGGATCTCCTGGCAGACATCCAGCTGGCCATGCGCATACAGCACGGGGACAGCATCCCTGACCACCTGCACAAGGAGGCAGGTGAGGGTGGTGTAAGTTTGCCTCGTGATCCCACAATCCCTGATGCCCTTTGTGACCTGCCCCTTGATCCAGAGACCGGAGGCGGCGAGGCCCTGGCCGAGGAAGATGGCGCTGGGATGGAGGAAATGAGCAATGACACAGAAATAGAACTGAATGAAAAGACTGGAGCTCAGGTGTCAGAGACTTCGGGTGAGTTGAGAGCGAGTTTCCCAATATCTTTACCTGAAGTTCCGCAGCTGACCATCACCAAAACACCCAGCACTCAGAGCTTCCAGGACACCAACACGACAACAAACACATCCTACGAGAGCGCAGATGAGCAGCCCGATGAGGGAGCACGGAGCTCGGCCCTTGGATCGCCTCTTGAGGAGGGCCTGGATGACCAGCGTGACCTCTTCAAGGTCCTACCTGTTGGGCTTGAGTCTGTTTTGGAGGTTCCTGACGACAGAGTGAAGGTGTCGAGAGCTGGGGTCTCAATGGGGTCACATAAGAGTGTGAGCAGTGTAGATCTAAACATGGCAAGGGATGAACCTGAGGAGGGCAGCGTGAGTATTGAAGAGCTGGGGTTCCTCTCTCCACAACGCAGGACCAGTAGCAGTACCTCCTTCACCCAGTGGGCCTCTGAGAGTCCACAGGGGTCTCGAACCTGCCGGGCCCCCACTCCCAGCCCCACGGTGAAGCCTTATCCCACCATCCATCCGTTGTATGTGAAGACCACCACCAGGCAGCTGACCTCCCCTGGCCACTCTCCAGTGGGCTCCCCGGCTCAGAGTCCCCAACCACTCCGTCGTGAGGGCCCTGGCTTGGGGTCCAGGGCAGAGAGGCGGCGGGCCCAAAGACAGAGGTCCAGCAGCATTGCTGGGCCCATCGGCTACCCATCAGATTGGGCTGGGTGGCTCACGGGCCTGCGAAGTGGATCGGAGGATGGCCCTGAGCCGCCACAAGAGAAGGCCCCTGGGAGGAGGCTCGGTGCGAGACGAACTTCCTCATGTCTACAGACGTATGGCGGGGGCTTTTCACTGGACGTGTTCTCAGGTGAGTACAAGGTTGATTACTGGACAATGTGTGGGCTCTGTATGCATGAGACTGCTGCAGAACAGATTAAAATGGATTTTACCATCTATAAAAATAACCCCTTAACTGGCTCATGAAAGTCAGTTATTCAAGTACTGAAAACACAATGAATTTAATGAATATCATTAAAAAATGTAATGAAAGGCATAATGGTCCAACATAATGAGACGATTCAAATCTAATCTGTAGGAAAGCCAACTAGCCTGCCGCTCACGCATAGAGTACGATGACCCTGCCCCAGGTGTTTCTCTGCACTCCACTCCTCCCCCTATTTCTCTCTCTCTCTCTCTCCTCCACTCTGTGACGAGTGCTGGAATGTCAGGCTGCTCTGTGGCCGCCAGCTAAGAGGTCTGCCTTTCTGCATGGCTGGAAGGAAGCCTCCTCTCAGCACACACATGCTTATGTTCATTCTCATAGTTCTCCACACACACACACACACACACACACACACACACACACACACACACACACACACACACACACACACACACACACACACAGGGCTCCCTCTTTCAGTCACAGCTTGGCCAGCCAGCCCACACACGCACACAGCAGAGCCCTGCAGGTCACACCGGAGCCTTTTAAAGGGGTCACATGAGGACCACGAGAGGGAGGGGAGTGGGAGGGTGGGAACGAGTAAGAGAAGGAGAGGGAGGATGGGGGAGTGATCTGCTAATCTTTCCAATGGTTATTTCTAGTTAGTATGATTTTACTACTTCACATGAGTTCACAGAAAAGAGCATATACTTTCATTACTGATTGCTAAAATCTGTTTAATTCCATTTTGTGTCCGACAGCTGTGCAGCTGTGTGGTTAGTGTAGCAGTGTGCTTAGGCTATGGGTTATTTTCAGAATTCTGCTGAAATCCTGTTAATTCGTGCTATTTAACACTAATGATTTCATAGATGCACTAATTTTATCGTTTTTTCTACATTATATTGTTGGCTGTCTAAATACCAAAGAAAACTGGTGTTCTGGAGCTCTCTTACCACCCCTCTACAAGATGACTGCTGAAGTTCTGCTCAATTCAGCAGTTGTGGCAAATGTCTTCCATTATGTCCAGTAAATATGTATTTCTTAAATGTCACACTTTCCACAGAGAATATTTCTTTTGTAAGCTAATACTGTAACAGAATAACAGTCTGCATGCAGAATACACTGTGCTAATAAATTACATTGTTAGTGCTGTATTATCATCTTGGTTTACAGTTTAAAAACTAGTAGGGTTTTGGTAAACCACTCAAATGGACTTAGAATGTAGTTGTAAGATTGCCTAATCTTTCATTTAGCCTCAAAGAACATTGTAGAATAAAAGGGAAGAAACTACAAAACATGCCAGCCACATCTTTAAAGTGAAAACCCACCCTGTAACTCTTCACCAAATGAGGCTGAACTAAATATTCTTTTCATGGTCAATTTATCTATTGTTTTTTTCTTTTGAAGAAACTAAGAAAGTGCTGACCAGTGTTTCTACATTTTCAAAGCCTAAGTGGATAACCTCAAATGCCCTGTTTCGTTCACACCCCAAAGATATCCAGTGTCACATTATAGATGAGTAGAGAAATGGAAATTTCCAAATGTAAGAAAGTGGAGTCCAGTCATTTTGACTTTCTCTTCCTTATAGATTACTCAATCTGATAAATGGTCTTTGAGTACAGCAGAATGTCTACATCAGCTGAAGCTAAAAGTGGTGCATGCCAATAGTGCTGGTTAGCATACTACATAGGACATTAAGAGGATGGATGGAAACTGTTGAGTGACAAGCAGTTATATCCACCACTAACAACTAACAGGGAAAAAAGTATCTTAAATGTAAGGCACAAGGCTGGTGAAATGGTCACCATGTGAATTTAAATTCAATTCAAGCATGGATAAGGCAAGGTAACGATGACTTGTAGGCTACAACAAATAATAAAAATTAATATATAGTATCCACATCCTATTTGTTCTTATTCATAAAGTGAGACTTGAGACTGAAAATAATGCTGTAGAACACAAGGTCCAAATGAAAAGTGTCCGAGCCAGAAGCTGCTGTATTCACTTAAAAATCACTGGCAAAGGGAGCATCACAAGACGCAGCAACATGACGTTTTTTCACAGCGTGTTAAGCTAGGGTAAAGCACAGGGCTTTGCTTGACCCAACTTTCAACTAATAATGACGCCTTTCAAGGCATCACATAAAAAAATTCAGTAGTCCAAAGCAATGCTGAAATGGGCTATATGTAGACTAATTGTCAGCCGTTATGTGGGCCTGAATGAATCACCTCAGCCACAGCTCCACCCTACCTACCCGCTTGGACATGGGAAGACCTCAACAAGCAAGCTTCCACTGATACCGCATATTCGAAATCAAAAGTTTTACAGGTACCAAAATGCGCTTCATATCATTCATGTACTGATGGTCTGCCAAAAGCGAGTCGGCTAGTGAAACATACCAGGCATTGGACTGACACAGAAACGTGTTATGCTAACAAATCTGAGACACTCCAATGTTCGAAGTGGTGGCAGCAATGAACATAGGCCAGAGTCGGTTTGCTAGCCTAAGAGTGCAGTTAGCTAGTTGCAGGTGTCCCTACATTTACAGGTACAATGTAACCACTTGGCTAAATTGGAAGCCTAATTCAGGTTCTTACACATTCAACATTAATATTTTTCCAACTTTAGTTATACGGCTTCGTTTGTATTTCTGTTGTCAGATACTGCTGTAGCCTACTGCCATAAAGCTCGGTGACAGCCGTAGCACATATCGCCCAAATCATTATGTTGTTAAATATGTAGTGTAAACCGTTTGTAATTTTCCACCTCAGAAAAGCCTGCCCTTTCTCTTAATGATAGTCCATCATTCAGGCCATCAGGCCATCTCTTATAATTACAGGCGCGTCTTTTCTCTGATAATGCATTTTTTCCCTTTTCATTGCACTGCTTCTAGTGCAATGTAAACTATTTTAATGGTGTTCAGAATATTGCATGGGTAATTGAAAACGTAAAACTGATCTCCTTGTTAGGTTATTTAAAACAAGGCCTACTATTATTATGTCTTTATTATTTTCATTTCAGGGTTGTACCCTGCATGCTTACAAATCTTACCAAATGACCTTTGCAATTAACCATGAAGTAATGTGTGTTTTTGGCTTGTTCTGCTGAACCTGAGGAAAGTATTGAGTTTGTGCTCAGCTGACAAATGAGTGATGTTTTTATGGCTAGGCCCTCTAAAACTGCACACTCATGCTCCTCCTAGCCTGTGGTAATGATGTTGTCTTGGATGAGTGATTGCGGTCGTGCATATTAGTCTCCCCTCAACCAGGAGCTGTCACTGCTCTTTTAACCCAAGCTGGTGGGGAATGAGTAATCCAGATCAAGCCCCTCAATATTGTCAGTATTTGTACTTTTTTGCATGGCAACAGGCTCACTTTGAATATGAACATGAATTCATGAACATGAGTAAGACAGAGCATGCTTCCACTAGTGGTGGGGGATATGTGATGTGTGCTTATGGATGTGCAATGTGTTGTGATGTGGAAAGGTACATGTGCATGTTTCCATATGATTCCACAGGGTTTGAAATCTTGTTTGTGGCACTCAATAATGGCTCTATCTGTCTCTGTCTTTCTCTCTCTTTGTCTCCTAGGTCGCACTCTGCTGGCGCGTTGCTTGGCTGGGGGTGAGGTGCCCCCTGAGGAGGTGGAGACGCTGTGCTCACGCTTCCTGGCCCTGGGGATCCTCCAGCCGTTCAGCCACTGCTTTAGGGAGCAGCTCCAGGGAGGCGAGGTGCCAGATATGCTCACCTTCAACGTAAGACTCACAGCAGCAGCGTCTCCATGCTCCCCAGATAGGCCTGTTGTTATTGTTTAAACGCCTCATATGTTGTTTAGCATGTCACTACTTACCTGTTTCAGCTAGTTTCAGATCTAAAAGAGCCTTTTAATTTGGTTTCAACCGAAGGGGTATGTCGGAGCTGTCAGTCTGTCACATCTGACCTTAATATGCACAGAAATCCTGAGACAGGAAGATTGACTATTTATGGAAATCACTGGTGTTAAGTGCACAGGCAAAGGGAATACATTACAGCTTTTTTACTTTCTGAAGCTGGAATTGACACCTCTGGCAATGATCTTTATCTGTTCTTCTTATTTTTCTCTCTGGCTTTCCCTGGAGGGCAAAGTTTGTTCTTGCCAAGAATGAGCTCATGCATATAAAGCACTGAATCAAGTCATGAGTTTCTCACTTTTGCTGTCACAGTTCATTAAACGCCTCCACACCTCGAGTTTCCTTCTCACCTCCAAGCTGCACATGTGCGCTATATGTGGCGAGTAAATGTATAAATAAATAGGTGCGATTTAAAGTAAGTTTCCATTACATCAAAAAAAGGTGAAATGGTCCGCACATCTCTTACAGATAGGTGCTGGACCTAAGCGAAAGTATCCAAAACGAGAAAAGGTGGTCTGCAGACTTTGTCTCCCTTAGCAATGGTATCTTGGTTATAACCTAAACTGCATTTCCACTAAGAAAATGAAGAGTGTGCTTGCTCACATGTTGCTAAGGGTAGCTTTTACCATGTTTTTGTATTGCATTTAGTGGTCAATACATAACTTATCAGATAAGGTCAACAATGGTTTCATCATTTAATATCATTAGATAAAATCATGGTTGAATAGTGATGGATAGATCATGTAGACAAATGAAAGGTTGATAGATGTTGAATTGGTTGAATAAATTGAATAGTTGAATTGAATTGATTGATTAAATTGATTGATATTTTCCTAAGGGATATAAAGTGTGCGGCCCTTGGGCTGTTGGAGTTTTAGTTCTACATTTTCATTTACACAGATTGCCTGCATACATAGATCTTTATTATGACTGAAGTTGAACAAATTGTTTTTGCATACACACAGATTTTTATTAAAGGTGTCATTCCCTGAAAAAATATTTAGTACTTGCTCCTTTTTAAATTTGATAGATTAATCCGAATTGACTATGCATGCTGCACATGAAAGTGTTCTCCTGCCCCTAGTGCCTTCATCAGTCAATCAGAGAATATAGACGGAATAACGAGCAGATAAAAAGGGACATACGAAGTGATATCATTTCCTAATTAAAAAAAAAGCCATACTACAGTTGTGATTACCAGAGGAGTCTCGTTGCAGCACACATGCCTAGCAAAATATAGACAGGTAGATGTGTTTGTTCAGAACGTTTACATCTTCTATATGGTGTGCTATGACCGAATGGGCTTTGAATGACGGTAGCCAGTGAGTAGCATAGCCGTTCTCCCCACCCTGCCTCCTCCACCAAACTAGACCAACCTGAAATAGGAGCACTAAAGCATTTTTTCACCACTACCAGCTCGCAGGGCATTTATTAATACTGAAGACCACTGTAAAATGAATGAAAAAATGATGCAATGACACCTTTAATACTGTTGGGTCACATGGCTGTTCTTCTTATTACATTCGTAATATGAGCTCAAAATGAAAGTTTGTGCACATAATGGTTTGATTGTGCAGTGCATCTGTGATGCATTTACAATGTGATATTTTAGCACACTTGTTTTTGTTTTAAGGTTGTTCATCTATCCTTTTTGTGAATACGTCCCTGGTTATTGAAGACAAATAAATGTGTGATAAAATCATAATGAAAAACAATTTTTATGCCACCCCAAAGTTGTATAATTTTACTGCTTTTATGGGTGTGGTAGAGACAGGAGAAAAATAAAAAATGAAAAGAAGTGTATGTGTACACGCTACAGCAGTTTTCAGAGATCTTGTTACATATTTGGTTGCATTACCAGCATTTGTATTCTGTAGGAAAAGTATGTGTTCCACTGTGTTTGTGTAGTTGAGCGAGAGGGCAATAGAGAGAGAGCAAAAAGAGAAAGAGAGACAGAGAGTGTAAATAATGCTTGAGTGTGTTTGTTTCAGTCCTCGGAGAGCTTGATCATCACATTTTTAACATTATGCTGAGAGGAGCAGTTTCGTTCAAAGTGGTTCGTATTTTTTTTTAATGAGGCTAAAGGTCGTGATGCTGCTAAACATTGTTATCAGTCAACGTTAAAGTTGCCATGGCGACTGCTTATTTTTCAGGGTTGTCATTAGCCCGACCCATCCGAAAATAGCCGGATGAGTTGTGATCCTTCTCATTAGAGAGAGCTGATTTGTATTTGAATAGATGAGTGTTTATTTCCACCTACACACACACACTCGCATATACACACACACACACACTTTGACATCCACACATCTGCTCTGGCGGTTACGTAAGAGCTCCACGTGCCCGACCTCTCTGTGGCATGTGTCCAGCTCAAAGCGCTCTGTCTCTGGGTAAGCTAAGCGTGCCGGAGGCTTCCTGCTCCCAGCGCGGGGCGGGTGGGGTGGGTGGGGTGGGTGCACTGCAGCTTATCACAGGCATGACAGCAGGGCTTCTACCCACTCTGTATGGGGGCTGGAGAGGGTCTGCTTTTCCCCTTGATTTCCAGCTTCCTTAGACACACACACACACATACGCACACAGTCATTCTCTCTCTCTCTCTCGCTCACTCTCTTGCTCTCTCTCGCTCACTCTCTTGCTCTCTCTCGCTCACACACACACACACACCCTTTCACACTGACATGGACATCTTCACTCATGCATCCTTGTGCAAACACACACGTGAGTGCTTGCTCATGGCTCATTCATTCTAACCAACGTGGATGTGACCACTCATGCGTACAAACACACATGCTCTTGGGTATATAAACTGTCATTATGGTCATTGTCATTCTTATTTCTTTCTGCGTGTTCATTCACCCTGCTTTTTGCCTTTGGATTTCCTTTCATTTCCCCCAATGGCCCTCTCAGTGGTGGCCAGTTGGAGTAGACTAAATATTGACACGTAATATACCTCAGTTATGTATGTTACAGGAGTACAACATATCAGTATGCTCCAAGCTTGTGTAGAACATTTAAGCAATAAGACAGTGTGTCTTGTGCTGTATATGTAACCAAATCTGGCAACATATGTAACAGAACCCAAAATTCAAAATTGTGAAAAAATGACAAGATGATATGCTTTAAAATGATTTCCTGGTCACAAAAGAAAATGTGATATTTTCAAGGTTTTTTTTGTTAAACCAAAATGGGCCTGTATGTTAAAATTGGGATCTGTGACTTCAGGCTGTGTTGTATTAAGTAAACAGTATACAGTAGTACTAACAATATATTCATCATCTTACTTATTATTTAACCCCTTTCTGTATCCACATCTTTGTCTTACCCCATCTTTTTCTCTGAACGCACATGCACACACACACACATGCATGCGCGCATGCACACCCACACCCACACCCCTCCTCTCACTGCTCTGGTACAAGAGCATGGCTGTGAACACAGCTGCTTATTTTTAGTCTTCTGATTAGTCACACATTTAGTGGCACAATGGTGAGTGTGTGCCGTGTGAGAGCACGGGAGCAGCTAGCTGTCTCTGTCAAGGGCTGACAGCCACATATTTGTCTGGGCTTCACCAGTGCTGTAATGGTGGCAGGCACAGCTCCCTTTTGAAGTACAGTCCTGGTTGCACCTTCCCACCTGGTTAGAGATGTTTGTGGACCTGGTAAGGTTGGCTGAGATGTGGACCCAAAAGGAACTTGAAGTTCTCCACCTTCTCTGCCTCATCTCCATCGATGTAGAGGAGCAGTCAGTGTTAGTGAGATGGCATCAACAGTGATCTTAGGTGCCAGGGGCCCACCTCGCCCCATCACACTCACCCCCATTACACTCAGCACATCACACACAGTGGAGATGGAGCTGGGGGTTATGGTTGGTGTTAGCACCATCCATACTATGTCTTTAAATATAGATTTTTTATTAAAGTGATTATTTATTTTGTTTAATTGTAATACTTTTTTCTACTTAAAATGTATAATGTCGTTACTTTACTATCAGGGGCTTTTGCACATAAGAAGAAAAAAATAGCTTTCACTTAAGAAGACACAATGGCACAATGGCGGAGGAGCTGGTTGCTAAAAAGGGTACTACTTCGCATATATAGCAATTTTTTGGATTTATAAAAAAATGATTTTGTGTGCAGGATCTTCTCATGTGTGATCTGGCAGACAACCAGTCTTACTGACTATAAATTAAATTAAAAATATAACTAATATAAATGCTATTTTAAGGAGACAATCTTTGCAAAGTTTTTAGGTTAACTACAGATGATTAGTGCGTGTCTGACAGCAGGGTGCGAGCAACACTATTGTGGCTCTCCATTGTGATGTTGGTCATCTATCACAATGGACAATGACATGCACTTTCCACTTGCTAACCCTAACCCAGCAAAGACAGTAAAAGTCTAATACTGAAACTACTGTCTTACTGCAGGGATAGTTTCAAGTGAAACCCACACTTGAAAAAACTACTGCATAGAACCAACTTAAAAGAATTAAGTTCCACATGGGTCTTTGTACATTGGTTTAACTTAACAATGTCATGTACATTGTCAAATTACAAGTATCTGTTACATTAAACCAGTGTAAAAAAAGATCTATGCAGCAACACTTTTTTACACTGGTTCTATGCAGCACTTTTAACAATGCAGTATATGAAGAATATGATGCAACCCAATGTGGTAATGCCCCAGAGATGCACATCTGTGTCATCTTAGTTCTCTTGTGCTTCTGTCATTCACACCCCTCCCTCTGTCTCTCTGTCACACACACACACACACACACACACACACACACACACACACACACACACACACACACACACACACACACACACACTCCCTTACCTCTGTGTGTCTGTCACACACACGCACATTTACATGTACACATACGTTCACTCACTCACTCACTCACACCCCTCTCTCTGTCTCTTTGTCACACACACACACACACACACACACACACACTCACACACAAACATGTACACGCACACTCACTCACACACATCCCTCCCTCTCTCTGTCTGACCCAGGAGGAGCAGCTATACACCTGGTCTCCTATCAGCCCACACCTCCAGCAGTGGGAGGAACCCACGCGAGCAACGCTGGGGAGGAGGCACACACAGCGCCCCCAAGGGGCCAGAACAGAGCAGGTCAGAGTGTGTCTGTGTGCAGGGAGTGTGTGTGTTTGTGTGTATGCACACGTGCGTGTACTGGATATGAGTGTGGGAAAAAGTGAGAAATGCAGTGGAAGTGTGTGTATGAGAGAAAGATGGTGTGTGTGTCTGTATGCGTGCATGTGTTTGTGTGTACATGTGTGTGAGAGACCGAGAGACAGGAAAGTGCTGTGAAAGTGTGTGTGTATGTGTGTAAGCATGAGAGCGAAAGATGGTTTAAGTGTGTGTGAGAGAGAGCGAGAGAGAAGAGAGAAGAGTAATATGGTAAAAGTGTGTGTGTAAGCTTTGCCTGTACATGAATCAAAACTGCCCTTGACTGTGCCAAGTGCTATTATATGATCCCGTGATCCAGCGATAGTCCCCTTTCAAAGGCGCCGGTACTAACCCCTGCTGTTTCAACATTCTGTTTATGTTACTGTACATTATGCTATGCTTTTCACATGTGAAGGCTTCGGAGCTACCCATCTGTGGAGCAAATGTGCCTGCCTTTCGCTCACTTTAAACAATTCTGCCCCCCATCCCCTCACACACACACACACACACACTTTTAAAGCTCAGTGATGAATGAGCCTGTGTATTTTATGAGCCGTTGTAAACAGTCTCATTTATTTCATTTGCGCCCGTTTGTTCTCGAAAGTTGAAAGTGAACCCAGAGGAAGTTTCTGGCCGTGTCTGAGTGCTTGGTAACACTTAGGGCTAAATGTCTTACACCTGCAAAAAGCCGTTTGCAAGTGATGCATGAACATTTGACTAGTAGCTAGCGACTGCAGCCGCCAGAGTCTGAAAAGAGGTCCCAGAAGTTTAATAAAAGAATTGATGATGGACGGGCATGTTTGAAATTATTAATGGATTAACCTATTATGCATCATGCCTTGGCAAGGCTCAGTTGTGTTTACTTTAGTGTAAGAAGGTGCACTGTCTGAATATTAACTTTTAAAACCTCATGATGAAAATCATTTTTGCAGCACTTCAGTGTGAAATGGGTAGACTGTTTGTTATGGGTTGGTCTGCCAACAGAGGGCAGCACCTGATCAGAATTCTGGCTAGGCAATTACTCTAGAGAACCAGAAGTGTTCAGTCAAATGTCTCTGAAGACCTAGCATACAGTACACTTACACTCATGCACACTTACTTTAATCGTTTTATAAAGCAAAGGTGAGGCAGTTGCCAACCTGCTATTCTTGTCTTCTGATCAGTTGTTAATGGGATAATATGCAAGTCTAAACGTACCTAAATTCTTAGTCTAACTGACACACACACACACACACACACACACACACAAACCAATCACTTAAATGAATATCATTATTCACAAATGGAAAGGAATATAATTACACATCATTGTCATCAGGTAGCAGTCTCATCATCAGCTCCAGCAGTGGCAAGAGCAGTGACAGAACATAATTACCCTCTTAATGTCATTCTTAAGGCGTTACATGCGCTCAAAGTGAACACAGACCTCAGTGCGAGCAGCCTAACTGTATCCAGACCTGTGTGTGAAGTGTCTGCTGTGTGTGCTCGCATAAATGTGTGTCAGAAACTGTGCATATGCCCACATATTGTATGCCTCTCGACCCACATGTGCATGTACACACGTGTGTGTATGTGTTCTTATGTGTGTCTGTCTTAACCACATGTGCAAATGTACATGTGTGTGCCTGTGTGTTTATGTGTGTCTGTGTAACCGTAGGCATGTGTGTGTGTGTGTGTGTGTGTGTGTGTGTGTGTGTGTGTGTGTGTGTGTGTGTGTGTGTGTGTGTGTGTGTGTGTGTGTGTATTCACATGTGTGTCTGTCCAACCACATGCGTGAACATATTTATGTATGTGTGTGTCTGGGTGTGTGGTAATATGTGTGTATGTCTGGCCACATGTGCATTTTGTGTGTGTGCGAGTGTGTCTGTGTCTCTGTCTGTGTGCGTGTGTGTTTTGAACTCCTGGCTCTGGCCCGCTCTGCCTGTTTGCTTTTGAAGCCGTTTGAAGCTTTAATCGCGCGGGCCCGAGCTCTCCACGAGACTCTCTGGCTCGGCTTTATGGAGCCCGGGGAGCCAGCGAGAGCGAGTCTAGACTTTTGGACTTCCGTGACCCCGTCTCATCTGGGGTGTGCAACCCGAATCGTTCCCTCTGTTGTGTTTTTCCGCCTTTCTCTCGGGATGTGGCGAGTTTGCCTTAATTTGGTTTGTCTTCATTCCCCCTCGTCCGGGAAATGGCGGTGGATTTCCCGATCAGGCAAAGTGTTTTTATTTGCTTGTGGGTCGCCACATGCGTGCCTCCTTCCTGTTGGGGAAAATGAGTCCCCCCGTTCTCACTAAAGTATTAAGTCTGCTTCCTTGGGGGAAACGAGCTCCGTTCCTCTATGACTACGGTTTTTCTATTAAACATGACTGTCTGGCATCGTACTGGCTCATGGTGGCTTTGCTGCTAAATGTTGTTTAATGTTATTTTGCAAATGACTGCTCCCTGCTGTGGAAGCTCCCTGATTATTATTCTTCTTCCCTTCCCTTTTCCATCAACAGGATGAAGGCGCTTCGGGATCGGAAAGTCTGGAAGGTGGAGATTCCGCAATGATCCAGCAGCTGGAGCGAACGATACAGGAATTACGCGATAAGATATCGGAGCTGGAGAGGCAACAGGTGTCGCTGGAGAAGGGGATTTGTGTCAGGGAGTCGGTAGAGGAGGAGGAGGAGGAAGAGGAGGGAGGAGGGAAGGATGTTCCAGACTCCTCCGGTGTGAATGGCTCACTGAGGACCACGGCAGGCAGGCGGGCAGAGCGCAGCCAGCAGTCCACGTCCAGCCAGACGTCCCCTCTGGTGGAGCAGGCGACGTCTCCGTTTCCAGTGCCTTTGTCAGTCAGTGTTGTGCCTCCCACTCAGCTCGGGTTCACCTGTACTTGTCAGACTTTACAGCCATCTCTGCCTCCGCCTCCGCCTCCTCCTCCTCCTCCTCCTCCACCACCTCCTCCTCTTTTATGCACAGATCCCTCTTTCTCTCTGGCCCCTCCGTCATCTCTGTCGGGACTTTCCTCTGGTCCTCCTGGTCCACCGCCACCACCACCCCCGCCACCCCTACCACCTTCTTTCCCAGGAGCGTCGGCCCCACCTCCTATACCTGGAGGGGCAGCCTGTCCTCCTCCTCCTCCTCCTCCTCCTCCTCCTCCCCCACCTCCTCCTCCTCTCCCTGGACAAACGCCATGTGCGCCTCCACCCCCACCTCCTCTCCCCGGACAAACAGCATGTCCCCCTCCTCCACCTCCACCACCACCACCTCCACTTCCAGGAACTGGCCTCCCAGGGCTTCCTCCTCCGCCACCTCCCCTCCCAGGCATGGGCCCACCTCTCCCGCCACCCCCTCCTCCTCTTCCTGGGATGGGTGGACCACCACCACCCCCTCCTCCTCCAGGCATGGGCCCCCCACCCCCACCACCACCCCCAGGCACTGGCTGCATGCCACCTCCTCCGTTCCCTATGGGAGGCTTCGCTATGGCCCAGGCCCAGGAGGCTGCCCCCCTGAAGGGTGTCATCGAGCCCCCCAGGCCCATGAAGCCGCTTTACTGGACCAGGATTCAGCTCCATGCTAAAAAGTAATTACATGAGTCATTGGTGCACTCTCATGTGCGTGTTTGTGAATATAGACCTTTTTGTGTGCGTTTCCCTGTGTTCATAACTGTGTAGGTGTGTGCGAGGTCTGGGTGAGTATTTTTCTCTCTCTATGCGTGCGTATGTGTGTGTGTGCGTACATGCGTGTGTGTGTGTGTGTGTGTGTGCATGTGTGTGTATTTCTCTGTGTGTGTGTGATTGTCCAAGTCATATTAAGATTGATTAATTTCTTGAGTGGGGTTTAGTGACTGTACGCCTGGATGCAGAAGTATTGAGTTCATGTCAGCCTAGTGAACAGTACAAATGTGCATGTCTGTATGCGTGTGTGTGTGTGTATGTATGTATGTGTTTGTGAGTGTGTGTGTGTGTGTGTATGTGTATGTGTCTACATGCATGACTGCAAATGTTTGTCTAAGTCTCCCATGATCTATGATGCATAAGCATGTGTTTATTTGGCAGAATCTCCCATGTACAGTGAATGAGCTGTCTGGGTGCACTAAGTTCACATAATGCCGATTTCTCTACCGAGCGTGGAGAAGTCAGCAAAAGCCCATTGCTCACATAGCACAGCACAGCACAACACTGCACTGCACTGCACTGCACTGTAAATCAAGTCATCCGCTAAGCAAATAGGGCGGTATAAATGGCAATATAAATACAAATTTCCAATAACAGATCTCCAAATATTTTCTCCATGCACAGAGGCCCCCAGTTTGTAAGCCAGGCTCCGATAAACACACTAATAAGTAAATTACCCAGCCCCATAAGCCCTGGAGGCAGAGAGGTGCCATGGGTTTGCTGTAGCTGATAAGGATCAGCAGTCATAGGCCTCTCGCAGAGAGAGCTCCCGCGCAGCAGAGCAAACGCTGAGTGAATCGCAGTGTAAAACGAGGGGAAGATGTCAGGCGCAGTGTGGTCAACCACTCACAGAGTGGGAACAGATGCCGGAGACTCTGAAGCCGTTCACTGGAGGGAGCTTTGCATTAATATCGCTCTTGTGCTAGTGATCCAAAACAACTCAGCGAAAAACTGCAGTTGGGTCTTTAAAAAGGGACTTAGGAAGTATTCATTATGTTTCTTGATTATATAACTGTATTTGCCATTCTGCAAAATTACATGCAGTACACTCTTTTGTTGCTGTGTTGCTACTTTCAACATTCCTTTGTGGCCTAATGGTTAAAGTTGAATTTAGGATCAGAAGGTCACAGTAGGAAAAATGTGGGTGGAGGAATGAATAACCTGTGCTCTCCAGCACCTTCATTCATGGCTGAGGTTCCCTTGAGCAAGGCATGTAACCCCACAATGCTCTAGGCTCTAGTGCTTTTGGCCTCCTTGACAGTTACATCACAACATTTGTGATGTATCTATGTGACCACAACACTATGTCACACCTACCAAGATTAAGCCGTAATTAAAAAAAAAAACAAAACAATCTTTTCTCAATTGTAATTATAAAGCGTACCAAATTTCATGAGAGCACAGGATCTGTCACTTGACTGGTTTAAATAAACCGTACATAAGATGACTCATCCCTATAAAAGTGATGGAGATTCTGAAAATAGACATTTTCTCATCTGTATCCTCAGGGAAACTAGCGGAGAGCTTGTGTGGGAGAAAATTGAAGAGCCATCTGTGGACTTTGAGGAGTTTGTTGAACTTTTTGCTAAAAGTGCAGTAAAAGAGAAGAAAAAGCCCATATCGGACACCATCACCAAATCTAAGGCAAAGCAGGTAAAGCATTCGATGTTTCACTGTCTCAAAAACACAACGTTACTCGGCAACATGCTAAAATTGGGAAAAACAAAGATGAGACCACGACATGATAGTCTGCACTGCGGGGAATGTTTTTCCATCATACTTTTCTCTTGCTCGCTTTCCATTGTGCAAAACAAAGACCCTCAATGTAGCTCTCTGTCTGTGGTCACGACCCACTCCATGAGATACTTCCGTCAAAAGTTTCTCAACTCATTTAATAGTCTTTGGCTCACATTTGCTGATGCCCCCAGTTCTTTTTCGGCTCGCCGGTGTGTGATTCACTCACTTCGACACCCATTGGCACCCTAAGGCGAGGCAGCGGTGGCGGTGGCTTCCTTTGAAGCCTTGTAGATCAGTGCTCAGGCACTCGGAGGAGAGAGGCAAGAGATGGGGGCGGGGGGAGGCTCTTAATGATGTGGTAGATGGAACTGCCGATTGGGTTGGGGGCACAGTGGGTCGGGGCCTTTCTTGTTGGTGGGCTGGAGCGGGTGTGGGGACTGGAGTGGTTGGTTTCCCGTGGAGAGGCGGCTTGGGGTCCGGATGATTGGGGTGAGATTTTTGGGGTGAAAGGGATGGGGGGTGTGGATGTAGTGTGTGTATGTGTGTGTGGTGGTGGTGGTGGGGGGTGGTCGTCAAGTGGTCTCCATGTGCAAGGAAACGCAGGAAGGCACAATTATGTGGCTGTGTTTTTCATTTTGACGTTCTTCTCCTCTGTGAACGCAATGAGGCGAGAAGCCCCAGCAAGTGGCGTGCGGTGTGCTAGCGGCGGTTATGAGCAGAGATGATGAGTTGGCGCGGCGGGGACATGATTCACGGTGCGGAGCTTTTCTTCTTCTTCTTTGTTTGTTGCTTTTTATATCCTCGTTCTCATGGGGGTTTTTTTATTTATTTTTTTTTCCAACATGCTGACCACCCCCCTCCGTCCCAATTTCTCACACTTCTCTATCTCCCGCCCCACACCTCTTTATTTCTCACTCTTTCGCCTCCACTGATTTGTCACACTGATTTTTTTTTTTAAATCTTTGTCCCCCTATCTCCTCTCGATTTCTCTACCCCCCCCCCACACACACACACACACACACACAATTTCCCACTCTTCTGCCCTCCCTGCCAACCAATCTTGATTTCTCACTCTCATCTACCCCCACTCTTGATTTCTCACTCCTGCACTCACTCACACACACACCTTCCATCAATTTCTCACTCATTTTCTCCTCTAGCACTTCCTCTCCATTTCTCACACTCATCTGTCTCTCTCACTCTCCCACCGTGTCACGCGCTCAGGCTGGCTCAGACAGGAGGGTGGAGAGTGATGTCACTTCACGTCTGCGCTCTCTTGCGTTTGCATCTCTATGTTCCTGTTTTCTCTCTCTCTGTGGTCGCTCTGATCTGAGGAGGCATGGAAGTGATCTGTGTTGAGTTAACGTTCACAGACAGCTGCGCCGTTCTCTACCCCAACCCCCCCCCACCCCCCCCACCGCCCCTTTTTTTTCTTTGCGCATTATTTGCATGTCGCGTCCTTGAAGGCGCTTCTGCCTTGTTTCAGCAACACAGCCGGAACACCCCCTTTGCTCTCCTAGCTCATCATAATGGAGAGACAGGACTCGCGCCGCTGCCAGATGTGTGTCGATTGCCCGTTGATGAAAAAAACAACAGCATCCCCTGCCAGTTCTGGACGATGCATGTTAGGTGTTATGTAATTTCTTCACAGTGTTTCACAACTGGAGGAAACCGGGGAGATGGCACACTTGCCTCTTGTCTCTCTCAACACACACACACACACACACACACACACACACACACACACACACACACACACACTGCTCAGCGATCAGCTCCTGACCCCCATAAGGCCTGAGTAAGCGAAACTCACTGGTAATGTGCAGTTTGGTTGTAGTTAGTGGTCGGCGTGTAAAACACTCTCCCCACCCCCACACCCACCCCCCCACCAGACGGAGGCGTATGGAGGCAATGACTCCCTCTCTTGCCATGCCAGAGGCTTTCGGATAAACACCTAATTATAGGGAGAGGGAGCGCAATGCATCACATGCACTTAAGTGCGGCCGTGCTTTGAATGCATGCCTGCACTTCCCATGCAAACCACATTATCAGAGTCGAACTGGGGGGAGTTTTTTGCCCCCTTTTTTATTGAGCATTAATGCACTGTTTTTGTAAATATGTTTAGACCGCTCTCAGATCTCGAAGCGACTTTGAACCACCGTCACCCCACCCCCCCTTCACAAAGTTGCCTGATTTGGAGAGGGTATCAACAAGAAGGAATCCCGCACATCAACTTAATTCAACTGGACAGATTTATCATTTGCATAATGTTTGTGGTGACTCCTTGGCAGGGTCGTGTGGTACAGAACATTTTTATGTGAGCACCGAACATGAGAGAGAGAGAGAGAGGGAGAGGAAGAGAGACAGAGACAGAGAGAGAGTGAAAGAGAGAGGGGGAAGGGGAGAGAGAGGCAGTAAGGGGAGGCCAGTATTTTCGTCCCACATGAGATTGAAGACATTCTTCTACCCCTGAAGAAAAAAAACAACCTTTTGCCTTTATTATAATCATGCTCTCTGAAATGCTCTGTGATAATGATACAGTTTGTCTTAAAATAAAATCTGTCAGTCACAGCTGTCTTCTTTAGTTATTTTATTGCCACTGATCTTTCCCTTTTTGTTTCCCCACTCGTTTTCCTCTTTTCTCTATCTATCTATCGATCTGTTTTTCTTTCTTTTTTTCTTTCTTTCTTACTGCCACTGATCTCTCTCTCTTTGTTTCCCCACTTGTTTTCCTCTTTTTTCTATCTATCTATCTATCTATCTATCTATCTATCTATCTATCTATCTGTTTTTCTTTCTTTCATTATTTATTTATTTATTTATTTATTTATTTCCACTGCGTAGGTTGTTAAAATCTTGAGTAACAAGCGTTCCCAGGCAGTCGGGATCCTGATGTCCAGTCTGCATTTGGATATGAAGGACATCCAAAATGGTGAGTTCACATGCACCGCACCCATATACATCACAGACTCAGATATAATATGGCCTGGTATGTGTTCTGTTTTGAAGAAGCTTCATCGAAGTGTTTTTATTATATTTTTTTTAATGGGAGAAGTCTAAAGATATAACACTTTTACAATGTAAATTAGGCAGTGTACAGCTTACACCTACTTTACATTGTATCAAAGTGTTATATCTTCAGACTTCTTACATGGAAAGATATAATAAAAAAATGTACAAAAATGTGAGGGGTGTACTCACTTTTGTGACCTATTGTATGTGCCCTGTACCTTTCTCTGTAAGCTCGATGCAACATGGACAGAAGATGCAACTATGCCTGTTTAAAGTGGTTGTGTGGTAAAAAATACTTTATGTAAGTATGTAATTGCCACGTCTATTTCAAAATAACGTCTACTTTGACGTTAGCCCTGTTAGCTTTGCAGCTACCCAACCGATCTTGCCTCTACCATGAAATCTCCGCCAACATGACTCCAACAAAAGTACACAAAGACGTCTAATAGGTTCAAATGTGCCAAAGTTCTTCTTTAAGTAGACGCTGTGGCCTGTTGAACCTTGTCGCACACAGGAGATGTTTACTCACATTTGTCAGTGTGAGCAGCACCACAGGGAGGCTCACAGAGTGGCTTTCTAGAGCGCTCCCATTTTATGTGGTGCGCAGTGGCTCTGAAGTGGCTGCAGAACATGGTTGTTTGTTGGTTTGTGTTGCGGTGTTTGCTCAACTGAGCTGTCTGAGCGAGACTGTCGTGTCTTGTGGTGTGGTGTGGTGTTCTGTTGTGTTCAATGGTACTCTGTTGTGTTGTGTTGTGTCGTGTTGTGTAGTGAGCGGTGTGGACACTGCGGAGGCCTCTGTGCAAGACTGCTGTCTTGTGGTGTGGTGTTCTGTTGAGCTGAATCGTATTGTGTTATGGAGACTGCCATGTCCTGTGGTGTGGAGCTCTGTTGTGTTAAATAGTATTGTGTTGTGTCGTGTCGTGTTGTGTAGTGACTAGCGGTATGGATGTGGTAAAGGCCTCTGTGCATTCTCTGTCTTCAGGCAGAGCATAGAGCTCTCGAACAGAAATTGTGTGTGTGAACCATGGTAATGACAGGATTTTTACAACAGCCTGTGGCCAAGAAACCCCCACCCCCGTTTTTCTTTCTCCATCTTCTTGTCTCCTGTCCTCCCATCCTGCTCTCCTCTGCCTCTCCACACAGACTGCACCCCTCATCTCCTGTCCTCCCCTCATCCATTCTGTCATTTCATCCCATTTCTCTCATGTCAGTTTTATGCACTGGCTTTTTCGTTTGTATTCCCAGTCATTCAGAACTACGTCAGAAAGACTTCCTACTGTTAGATCATTCAGTGTGTGTGCACGTGTGTGCGTGTCTTGTTTTGAAGGTTAGTGTTAGTGTGTGTTTATGTGTCGTGTGTGAGAGTGAGTTTGTGTGTTATGTGTGTGTGTGTGAGAGAGAGAGAGTGTGAGTAAGTGTGCTCCAATCAGCTCTGACTCCATGCTGACGGCTTCTAGAGATCACAGAGGGAGTTGGTCTGGATGAGCAACAGCTGAAACGTCCAACAGACGTCCTTCTGCCATAAATCATCATATACACATCGGTCCCGGTGCTCTACTTCTCAACCATCCGTCCATTCTCTAGTTCTGTGTGTGTGTGTGTGTGTGTGTGTGTGTGTGTGTGTGTGTGTGTGTGTGTGTGTGTGTGAATCAGTATTGTCCTTTGTCTACGTTCATGTATGTGTATATTCAAGAGTGTGTGTTTGTGTGTGTGTGTGTGTGTGTGTGTGTGTGTGTGTGTGTGTGTGTGTGTGTGTGTGTGTGTGTGTGTGTGTGTGTGTGTGTGTGTGTGTGTGTGCGTGCGTGCGTGTGTGTGTGTGTGTTGTCCTTTGTCTATGTGGGCATATATGTGTGTTTGTGTGTGTGTGTGTGTGTGTGTCCATGCTTGTCCTTTGTATATGTGTGCATATGTTTGTGTGTATTGTGTGTGTGAATATAGCCCAGTTTATTAAGATTGCCCCAAGAGCATTGAGTACTATCATTTCGTCAACATGAGAAATCATAGGTTCCCTCTTTTCCCTCTTTTCTAACACATCTGTATATGAAACAATCAGTGCGAGAAGCCTGTGGGGCACACGCATCATCTTCTCTGCGTGTGGTTTATTATTTTTGCCCCCAATTTCTCTGTGCTTGTTTGAAAGTACAGAACAGCCAGCACTAATACAGTGGCATTGAGTTAAGGGCACAAGTGGTCAAGGGGAGAAGGTCACCAACAGGTTCTAGTTAGTAAAGTATCTTCTCAGGCCTCCTAGTCTCCATCTACCCCCCTCTGTCCCTCTGACTCTCTTTTTTTCGCCTGTCATACCCCCCCTTGCCTACTCCCTTCCAGTCTCTCCCTCTGCTGTTTCAAGTGGAAACACTGGGGAAGTAATTAGAACACATCCTCGGTGTGTTATCATCTCCTGATTGCGGTTTGCTCCATTCTTCACCGGTGTGTCTAAACATTCGTTATGAGATCCATGTTTCGGTCACACTCTCCGGAGACAAATGCTCCTCGCTCTCTCGTTCATCCTTCCCGAGCTCTGAGAAGGAAATGAAGCCATCCCCTCACCTAACATGCTTTAAATATTAGTCTTTTCTTTTCATCATGCCGTGCTATTCGCTCTTGTGATTATAAGGTATGGAGAAAAAGGGCTTTATGGGGTAAGCTGTTTGGAATATATTACAGAAGTGTTTAAAAATACACATCGGTTTAATGATAGCGATACAATTTTAAGCCTTTGTTTTGGAAATTTCGATGTGTTATTGATGTATAAAGAAGGAGAAACAAAAAATGTCTAACGCAATTAGTAAGATCTTGATTGGCATTGTGTCACCAGAAAGGCATTGATTTATTGTTTCTGTAATTTGGAAGATTTATGTCCAAAAAAGCTGCAAAGCCAATTTGAGATTTTTTTCCTGTTGTTCTTTTCTTGTACAAGGACGTTATTTATGACTGTTTGCTTCGCACAGACTCTCGCTCTGGATTTTGTAGACTTCCTCCAGCTCTTCTGAGAGCTCGTCACTGAGGCAGGCGCCAGTGCTGGCAAGAGCCAGGGACGCTGGCAGGCAGAGTAGGGCTTAGTCAGGAGCAGAAATCTGAAAAGGATGATATGGAGTCATTCCTCCTCTGTCAAACTCTCCAGCCCCGTTCAGAGCTCTGATAACGAGAACCAAATGACTGTGAACAGGGGCCGATTTGCATCTGCAACTGGGAATGAGGAAGTTCCGAAAAAGGGAGAAAGAGGACAAAGCGAAGCAAATGAGAGAGAAGTGCCAGAGATTTGGGGTGAGGGAGAGAGAGAGAGAGACGAAAAAGTGGTAGAGGAAATGGATATTCATCTCCCCAAGTTGTGGGATTTCTTTCTTTTTTGAATAACATGAAAACACAAGACATGGGAGGGGGAAAGACACCACAGAGAACTTGCCTTGGCACAGCAGTCCCATTTCTTGTTTTGAAAGGTCATTCCAAAGTAACGGGTGCATCGTAAAAAATTAGCGCTCTGCTATTTTTTCCTTTCTGGAAGATTGTTAAAAAGCAGAGAAAGAATCTCTGGATCCCCCTGCCCTTTGTGTGCAGGCACCACTACAATTTAATTTGATCAATAAACCAAAACTGCAGCGCTGGCTGGATGAGCGGCATTCACGCAAGCCGCTGCGCTCAGCCCAGATGCGCCTCTCGCAGCTATTATACGCAGTGCAGGGCCTCGCCCCGCTGACCTGGGTTCAGCTCTCGGGGGACACCGGCAGTCTTGAGTCCTCTGGCAAGACCAAACCGCACAAGTAACATCCAAGAGCTTCTCCTTCTTCTTCTTTGGCTGCAATTTGCCCATCATGCACGCATTCCTGCTTGCGAGGGAGGCCCTGAAGGACAGCGAGGGATGGGGGTCACTGGGAAAGGGGGAGGCTGGGTAGGCAGGCCGAGTGTTTTGATTTGGTTTCTTGAGCGCTAACCTGACAGAGGATCCCAGAGTCCATTTTTCATTGTGTGGCCAGAAGTTTCTGGGTGGGATATGATGGCCCACTTCAGAGCTTTTTGCTGTGCTCATCACAGATTGTGAATGCACCTCAGATTTCAGTGCATTAAAAAGAGATTTTGACTGAAACCAGCACAGTTTTAGCACAGCACGGCAACGCCCGTGAAAGAGACTTAATTTTAGCAAACTTTGTGTTTGAATAAAAGAAGGAATTTTAATGAGGTCATACATAAATGTTGCAGGCACACAATCCACAGTGTCAACAGCAGTATCCAAACTGTTTCACTGTTAATGAAAGCTGCAGTGTTGTTGGGTAGGTACAAGTAAATATTGGATTGGTGGATTTACTGGTGGCAATGGGCTAATTTTTGGGTTAGCGTCATTTAATGCCAATAAAGTGCATGTGAAATAGCTGGCATACCTGTTTCTATAAAATGGACACACATGGGAATGATTAAAATCTGATCTGATCTGTATGAAGATGACGGAAACAGTCTGTTAGGCCATAGAGGTCTTTTTGGTGTTTGTAGCTGATTACATGAAAGTTTGGGACAATTTTGTTGCTCTTCACAGAGGTTTCCTCCACCAGGAACAAAGTTCTCGAGCCCACAGCTACTCTATTAAGTTAAATCTCATAACCACTGAAAACTCTCAGTAAGTGTTTGTAACTTCAGACCATTCACCACAGTTTCAATAAACCTAGCACAAAATTACACTCACTTATGTTCAAATGAGGGGAAGTAGGAGGGTCGTGTATGTGTAAGAGAGACAACAAAACAAAACCAAACCAATCTGACATGGCAACTGACAGACTTCTTGTTGTCTCTTACTGAAAGATGGATTTCTCCAGTGTCCTGTTTGAGTCCAACCCCACAAAGAGAGCGGTTGCAGTTTTTATTACTGTTGTTTTTAGTTTCATTTCAGGCTCTTTTTTTAAGCCCACTGTTTCCTTCTGCCACTGTCCCCATGCGGTTGTGGACAGTTGTGGAGCCTAGCTAACCCATCTTCATCTTAACTTAAGAAAAAACTATTTTCATTCAACACCACTGTACCTAGTTATCAATAGAGATATCAATTCCTGCAGCAGAAACTCTTAATGATATCTTACAGTGTCTCTGCACCAACACTATTTCACCATTGCAGATAGATGAATAGCCAAAAAAAATCAAACCAGGACCAAATTGCCTTTTTTCATGTGTAGCGCAGCAAGATGGATCAGTGTGGGTGGTAGTAGGTAGCATTGCCTGCATTTAGAAGGTTCTATACTACAAAACAATAACTAGGTGCACCCGCTGCTCCCACTTCTATCTCGGCGAGGAGTGTTAGTTCATCTATCCACTCAAAGATCCTCACAAGTGTGGACTTTGCAGCTCTGCCAAGGGCCTGAGCCCTTTTTTTTTTTTTTTTTTGCCCGAGGCACACCGAGCTCTTGTGTACAGACAAACATGGAAAAGCCTGCAGGCATTACACGCCCCTCAAACACACACGCCTGAAGGAGCCAGGCAGTAAGTGCATCATTCCTGGTGGTTTGTGACTATGCAACACTCGCCTGGTGCTTCAGTTCTCTCAGCTGTTTCTCATGATTTCCCGATGTTTGAGCACTTTGCTCTGTAAATCGCGCTTTTGTATGAGTAACCCAAGCGAAGCCGTTCTTACACAAACAGACTTTCTGACACGTCTTTGATATGTGCCTTTAGTGTTTCGCCTTCTGTTAAGTGTTTATGCGTGTTTCACATTGCAATCATCAAAGGATGACGCATAGCACCATCACTGCGTTTGTTTTGTTGTTGTACTTAAATTTCAGAATTTCACCCTTCCTTTCTCGCTTCCTCTTTCTCTCTCTCTCTCTCTCTCTCTCTCTCTCTCTCTCTCTCCCTCTCTCTCTCTCTCTCTCTCTCTCTCCCTCTCTCCCTTTTATTTAGTTATCTCTCTTTTATACCCATACACACATGTGACCCTTTGTTTTGTAAAAATCAAGGATAGAAAAAAAAAAAGCTTTCACTGATATTGTAAGTTGCAGTGTGTCACAAAAGAATTCTGATTACAGCCCATGATCAGGGTTGTAAAATTAATTTACATTATAATCAAATTATTCCAGAATCCTACCACAGAGGAAATCATTTTGACTCACCAGTGATTTAAACTGTTTGGCCACGTGTGACACATTACTGTGTCAGGAATTAATTATTGATTTTACTTTCATGTCTTGACAAGCACTATGGCAATTATAACCAGATTCTCAATAGAGAGCCTAAGCTCTAATTTGTCCTTGGCTTTGACTCAATGCTACGCATCAAGCATTAGTGGTAACATTGTCGGTACAAATTAAATCACGGCTTACTAATTTGCATTTGAAATGAATTTGTTTCACAGAAACCAATGAAAAACGTCCTGCTCCACACCGGCATCCTTTGCGATCAGAAGGGACTTGATATTCAGCCAAGAGAGCACACAAGTATCTTAGCCCTATTCATAGTAACTTTGCACTTGAAGTATCTCGGAGCCTTTCTGTCTCCCCTTAAGATCTTACTTTCTCTCTTTTTTTTTTCTTTTTCTGCCATGTTTGACGTGCAATACCCCGCATACTCGGCTGGTTGTTTGGGAGGCCAAACATGGGTGTCTGCAGCCAGCCCTGGGCAGTGGAAATGGGCCTAATGGTGGGCAGAGCTCTGTGCAGAGCCCTGTAACATTGCACCTCTCCCGTTAAAGCAAGCACGACTGTCTCCTGTGTTTGTGTTTAAACATTTGGCTTTGAGAGAATAACTCCTCTGGGCGCCAGGTCCACACACACACACAGACAAAAAGGGGGGACGTCAGGAATTCAAACACAGGGCCTTTTGTGCCCCTGACGGATTATTTTAGACGGCATCCGAGCGTCGGAGAAATGTCATTTGTTTTTCGTTTTGGCCTCGAGTGTAACAACCTTGCATTGTTACGGAGACAATGACATGAAGGTGTCAGGTAGAGTCTAACTATGTTACATTGCAGATAAGCCAAGGGTCTTGATTTGCACTGCTCACCCAGTTGTGCTGTTGTCAGTGGGTGTCCTGAGAGAGTTGGTTAAAATATCTGTTGCAATTGTTTGAAAGGCTATTTTAAGTCGTTCAGACTCTGACATTTTGCTTATTTTTTCTGTGGTTTCCAAAACTAGCCAGTAATCAATTTTCTTATTTCCTAAATGTGTGTGTACTCAGATCCAGCCAAGACAAAATGCCTGTCAACCACATGCGATATTAGAAAGAAAAGCAATATAACAAAGTTTTTACTTTATTTATAATGTAAACAAAAAATGACATTTACAATCAAATGCCATTAGAAGGCTGCCCTACTTCAATTAAATTTGTACTTTTTGGAATAAAAGGTCATTTTCTCTTTTTTTCAAATGGCATTAGAACTCCCAGGTGTAACCAATATTGTACCATACTTCTGCCTTTGACTAAAAGTAGGTTTGGCCTGCTGTGAACCATCCTACTTTTTTCCAAGAAAACAAATGAAGATTCCAGCAGTTTAGTTTGTTTTTACACAGCAATCTTGTTCAGATCTGTTTCTGTTGTTACTTCTTGCCAATGTCACTTTTGCCCCTTTTGTTGTTGCAGTTGTTGCTAGTTGTTGTTGACTTTGTGAAGGCGTGTTGGGGCTTATTGGCTTGACAGCACCATCATTGTGGTCGGTGTCTGTATCGTCTCATCATCTATCCCCAGCACCTTCTGACGTAAGCAGTCTATTAAGTGTCTCCCTGTCTCTCCCTGTCTCTCCCTGTCTCTCCCTGTCTCTCTCTGTCTCTCTGTCTCTGCCTCTCTCTCTCTCTCTCTCTCTCTCCACAGCTATTCTGAACATGGATAACACAGTGGTGGACCTGGAGACCCTGCAAGCTCTCTATGAAAATGTAAGCATATGGTCCACACGAAATGCAGTGTTGCAAAATCTACTCTGGCATTTTTGTAGTTTAGTCTCTTAATGTCATCCCCAAACACATTTTTTGCAAAGCCTTATTTGCTGAAGTTGGCCTAGGCCTTTTTCTCTTGTCTCTTTTTCTTTTTTTAGTTTTTTTTTTCTTGTTTTCAGTTTTCCTCTTTCTAGTGTCTGGACAAAGAGCAAGATATTGTCTCTTGTACAAGACAGAGAGGGTGAACAAGAGAAAGGGAGAGGCAGAGAGAGAAAGAGAGGGAGAGAAAGAGAGGGAAATGTGCATTAAATACCAAAACAAACATGCAAACCACAAACCCCTGCTGGAATGTGTGAGGGAAACTGTGGAGACTGGGTTCTTCCAGCGCTCTTTGGGAGAGAGACAGCCATCTCCACCACTGCTCTCGACATGTATTTTAATGATGTTGGGGTTCCCGAGCAGACGGGACATGGAAATATACATACTTGTGTGTTTTGCCTGTAATGTTATATTACACTCAGCATTTTGTTGCAACAGCCCCCATTCTGCAGTTTGCTGGAGGAATTGTGGTCTCGTCTTTTGATCTTGGAATCATCATTTAAATATTGGCCAGTCTCTACAATTAATCTTTCAGCAGTGTCCGCAAAGTCAGACTTTTTATACACGGACAGTGATCAAAAGAGCTAGAGGTTTTGTGATGAGCTGAGTGTTTTTAAAGTCTTTGGGTGTAACTGCTGTTCTTTACTCAAATATGTTCCGATTTTGAAATCAGATTATGGTCATGCTTTGGCATTGCTCATAAATCTTGCTGTCAAGTGTGGCACACAGCCGTATCCATGAAACAAAGACAGGTTGCCTCTCCACTACGCATCTCCATCAGTTCGACCTGACGCCAAATCTGTTTCAGGAATTCCATTCTTCCCACGCATCATTATATCACCAGCATAGATATCATCATACATTAACACTGCATGCTTTCCTAATGTCACCTACAGTGACTTTTTTTAAGAGGAAATATTCTAAATAGTTTGGACAGAGCCAGCACCTCAGTAATGGTACCTATCAGGAAAAACATCAGAATTGAGAGACCAGGCTTTGTCTTGTGATGTGTGCCATAACCCGGGGGAGCAAACGCATCACTGTCTTACTTCTCTCCCTATTTCTCTCTATTTCTCTTTCACTCACTTATTCTCTCTCTCTGTCTCGCTGTCTTTCTATCTGTGTCTCTCTCTCTCTTGCTCTCTCTCTCTCTCTCTCTCTCTCTGTCTCTCTCTTGTTGTCTTTCTCTCTCTCTTTTCCTCCCTCTCTCTCTCTCGCTCTCTCTTACTCTCACTCTCTTTCCCCCACTCTCTTTCCCCCTCTCTCTCTTTTCCTCTCCCCTCCTTCCAGTCATAGCCCAGGGGGTGTTGTTAAGTTGAGATATTTGGTTGTTTCTCTTTTGTGTGTGAGACTCCGCTCTGTCTCCGGCTTTCTTGCCCATAACCACAGCACACATAATGGTGAACCCTCCTCCCCACCCACTGCCGCCTCCACCACCACCACCACCACCACCACTGCTGTATACTTCCACCCCTCTCCTCCATTCCTCTCGCCACTCTGCCCCCTCTCCCTCTCCCCAGCCACCCCAAAAACCACAGTGCACAGGGTGGTGCCACGCTCCCACTCCTCCCTTCAGTGTGGGTTGGGGTCCCTCTCACTCTATCTGTGTCTCTCTCCCTCTCTCTCCCTCTCTCTCCCTCTCTCTCTCTCCCTTCCTCCTCTGCGTGCAGACACTGAAGAGCTTCATTAATTAGGGTGTAGTTTCCTCACGCTGAACTCCTACACCAGGGTTACACAACGCCCTCTATGTGGGAGGAGCGTCGTAAAGCAGGCATATAGAAAAGTTCACGTTCAGATCAGTCCGTCCAGAATCTCTTGATCTTCTTACCAATGCGACATTCATTTTAAGTGTCAATAGGGATAAATGCATGTGACTGTCAAAACCCAGCGCCTGGGCTCTGCTTTTCATCAGGGGGGCTATTTACACTTTTTGATGTGCTGCAAATGAAAACCAGAGTGTGCCCCTGTCAACCGATGGCAAAGTAAGCGAAATGCTAATCGAAGGATTTTTCGTTCGCTCCGTGCCCCCCTCCTCCCTCTGCCATTAGAAAGTTTACTAGGGTTCATTGTTTTCCAATGCTTTGATTGCTGTTCATTTATTTAAACAGAAATGCTGCTTATTTGTTCCCAGTAATGGCTAAAAATCCTTGCTAAACTCCTCACTCGGGGCTAATGATTCACACTTGCGCCTCGAAGGCCATGACTGTGAGTCAACACATGGAGTGTTGATCCCTCCAAGTCATGCTGTTTAAGCGGAATTAAGTGTTTGTGCCAATATTGTTGATAAACTGAGACACCGACGTTTTGCCAGTTAATTATTGTGTTTTTGTGCAAACGTGGCCCAATACATGTAGGACATTCTATCACACCCCTTTGGACGGCTTTTCGGTCTGTCGCCCCAAGAGCACCCCTGAAGAGGTCAAGCTGAGACAAAGTCCAAGGTTGACGGTGTTCGGCTCGCAAATGTGCTTTCAGTATGAATGCTTTTGAATGTACTCGATGAAATGCTTTGGATGAAGATAAAAATGCCTAGACCGAAGGACTGCTTTATCTCCCCATTATAAAATTCCTCTGAGTTCTGGAAATGTCATTCTCAGGAATTCTCCTTCAACTTAGCAGCACATTAATGTCCATGTTTTGGCAGAAAAATGTTCAATGTCGAATGGTTTGCATTTTCACATTAGGAATAGTTTCTTTTTTTTATATAACACTGAATATTAAAATCATTGGCATGCCAATGGTAAAGTTTCAACTTAAATAACAAACTGTGCATTAAACAATAAAACTTGGATAAGGATTAATGCTTATGTTTTAAGGGGAACAGTTTTGGTCACCATCCACAAGTGTGTATTTATCGGCTCGCTTGGCTGGTCTTAGGAGGCAATAAAAGTCAATTCTTTGTTTAGCAATAACCATGCATAATGAAGGGGATTTCTATTTTTGAATTATGAGCTTTGACACACAATTTCACGAACACTAAAGCAGCCGTGCTCATGCATCAGTATCCTCACATTGGGGTTAAAGAGCTAGAACATCACCCTCTCCCTCTGCAGTCGTTTCCCTCTGGCTCTGTGTCCCCTTTTTCATGTATCGTTCTGTATCTCTCTCTCTCTCTCTGTCTCTCTCTCTCAGTTCAATTCAGTTTAGTTCGAGTGTGCTTTATTGCTTTATTACATGACAAATGTTTTTGCATTTCCAAAGCAGAACAGGTTTAGATATAGATTATGACAATGTAATGTTGTGTGTGTGTGTGTGTGTGTGTGTGTGTGTGTGTGTGTGTGGCAAGATTGTTTATGGATGACTGTGCTCATTTATGTGCATAATTCATCTCTCTCTCTCTCTCTCTCTCTCTCTCTCTCTCTCTCTCTCCTTCCCTCCCTCCCTCCACTTCTCTCCATCTCTCCTCACCCCTCCCCTCTGTCATTGCTGCTGTTGCAGAGAGCCCAGCAGGACGAGATGGAGAAGATAGAGAA
Organism: Setipinna tenuifilis; assembly: GCA_030347295.1. Lineage (NCBI taxonomy): Eukaryota > Metazoa > Chordata > Actinopteri > Clupeiformes > Engraulidae > Setipinna > Setipinna tenuifilis. The sequence continues at coordinate 4,517,764 of CM059286.1, forward strand.
GCACGTAAAGGCGGCAAAAGATAAGGAGAATCCAAAGCCACTGGACAAACCTGAGCAGTGAGCCCCACTTTCACATCTCATTGGTGCCCCAGAGCCCCTTGATTGCTGGGTAGACAGCAGAGATCTCATGGGTCTTGTGTGTGTGTGTGTGTGTGTGTGTGTGTGTGTGTGTGTGTGTGTGTGTGTGTGTGTGTGTGTGTGTGTGTGTGTGTGTGTGTGTGTGTGTGTGTGCGTGCGCGCGCACAGCATGGTGACAACAGGGACACCATGAGTCCCCAGCACTAAGAAGCGATTGCGTCCACTTGTGTAGTGTTGTTCCTACTGAAACTTTCTCAAGATGATTGCAGTGGGCTCATCTTAATTATGTGCTAATTATGTGCTAAATATGCTGTTTAGCTGTGTAGCGATTTGTCTACAGCATATATTATTATTATTTAGCTTGGCAAAGATGAAAGTGACATAACTGGAAACCCTAAAGCCATCATGGTCTGTTTTTCATTTTCTGATTTTTTAATTTTTTTTTTAAGATTTCTGTTTCAGCTTTTCCAAATCCCCAATTTCTCAGGGAGGGTGTTATGCATCCTTTTCCAGTCCACATTTACTGAGTGCATGGGCTCTGTGCACAGGAAGGTGGAGATCCTGCAGAGAGTCTGCAAGGTAAGGATGAGGGAGTAGGATTAAAAAAACCCATATATCAGAACATTGTTGTAATCACACATTTGACTGTTCTTGTTATGCAGAACAGTTTAAGTGTGAGTATGAGGTGCATTTGAATACATACAAGAAAATCAGGTCCTCCCTTTCGTTTAATACTTAGTTTTGGCTTAAGGTTTTTGTAAGCTATTTTTTATTGATTAATATTTATAACATAATGTGCTAATGATCTGTCTGGTGTAACCTTGTCTTAACAGACTCTCCAGACAGGCAAAAGTGTGATTCAGGTGCTTGGCCTAATCTTGGCCTTTGGCAATTTCATGAACGGAGGTAACCGCACTCGAGGCCAGGCGGACGGCTTCGCCCTGGACATTCTGCCTAAGCTGAAGGACGTCAAGAGCAGCGTGAGTTTACGACCTTTAGCTCCATTCCAGCCATCAGCGCTCTCTCTTTCTCTGTTATCATCAGAATGCCATATTCTACTAGCGATAGTAAGAAGGATAATAACGACAATTCTGCAGCGGTGATTACGGATAATGGCGGTAATTTGTGTGAGCTATAGCCAGGTGAGTAAGAGATCTGACAGTTGATGAATGACTAAAGTATATGTGGTTGCAGTAGTAATGGTAATCACGGTGGTAGTAAAACGTGGTGACGGCAGTCACTGTCTTTAATCTCACCATGTATTTACACATCTGAAGTACTCTTGTGTCTGAGTCGCACATTGAATGAGCTGTTCAAATAAACCACTCTCTCTCTCTCGCTTTCTATCCTGACTTTCACTCTTTTTTGCCTCAATGACTCCCTCGCCCCCTCTCTTTTTCTCTTTTTTTCTTTCTCTCTCTCAATCTCTCCTTCTTTTCCTCTCTCAGGACAACACGCAGAGCCTCCTGTCGTACATTGTTGCTTACTATCTCAGGCACTTTGATGAGGTAGGGTATGTTTAAACTTCCTGTTTATTTGATTCACTCGTTTTTTCCGCGTCGGGCTCTCCTCAGATACCGCGCCAGGTTTTTCATCATCGTCTCTGGCTTGGTGAACAACATGGCATGTTTTATATTATATTTATTTTCCTGCTGTTCGTTTACTATAGTAACTAATGGTTGCCTGCCTCGGCAGACCTGTAGCTTGTTCCATGTGCTATCTGGCAGGGGATCCAAAAGAGATCTATTGTAAATACGTCGCGGAGCCAGATTAGGTGAAGTCAGCTAAGACGCTGTGGCCAAGATCAACCACGCGACAGGCTCTCTGGGGATAAACTTCCACTGATTGAACTTATCATACATTACACTGCATGAGTTCCTGTCCATGTGCTGGGAAGTGCACAGTTTAATTGAATCTTTCAACACTATCTAGGGCAAGCAAAATGGGTGAAATCTCTCTTTTCTGCCTGTCTCCTTTTGTCTGCCTGTGTGCATCTCTCTCTCTCATTCTCGCTCTCGCTCTTTCTCTTGCTCGCTCTCACTCTCTCTCTCGCGCTCTCTCTCTCTCTGTTGCTGTCTCTCTGTCTCTCTTTCTCGGTGTGTGTGCGCGCATGTGTGTGTGTCAAACAGGACGCTGGCAAAGAGACATGTGTCTACCCACTTCCAGAGCCACAGGAGCTTTTCCAGGCCTCTCAGATGAAGTTTGAGGACTTTCAGAGAGACTTGCGCAAGTTAAGAAAGGACTTGAATGGTAAACCACACACACACATACACACACACACACATATACACACACACACACACACACACACACACACACACACACACACAGACTACATTCGGACAGTCTTCCCCTTCCCCAAGCGGCTTGCCTCCTCTCTGATGTTCAGCACTGATAGAGAAACCCAATTCCATTCCTCCCAGTCCTGCTCTCTGTGTGAGAAGCCAGCGAGCTGCCAGCACAGTCCCATATCGGGTGAAAATAGCCGTCTATCTCTGTCAGTTTCACACTGTCCCCTTTACTGGAACCACTTAACTGGGACGCCCGCTGGTTCCGATCAATGCCGTCTTATTGGCTGAGTCCAGGCCCTCCGGGAGGCATCGGGGCCAATGACAATAGCTAAGGAGAAATCGAAGCCAGCCGTCCCCTCAGTGGACAGAGTTTGGCTTTTGTAAATGAGCGGTGATATCATGAGTGCTGTGAGTTGCCATTCGTACTCCAATGCCCCCGTTTACATGGAGATTTAGGCAATATCGTAAAACATCAAAGGGGCACGTTCACCTCGCTGAGTCACGGCAATGTGGTCAAACCAAGCGAGAGCAGTGAGCACTGCATGTGGTAATTGATAGTCTGTGGTTGGACGTGGATGGGCCTTCTTTTCGCTTCTCTGTGTGATACAAAATGCGTCCGCTGTCACCTCATCCAATGAGCCAGTGATGTCAGAAATGGGTTAACAAATCGCATGTGTCTTTCAGTCAGACATACAAACCCAAACCAGATGGTGAGAATAAAGTGGACTCCAGCCATTCTGCATGTTGGAGGTTTACCGTCTTCCTTTCTGGCTGAGTGAAGCAAGATGGGATTTGCATATACTCATCTCAAGAATCGTTGGAAAATAATTACAGTACATTTTTCTGGTGATCTATCAACTTTTTGCTGGGAGGATGTTACACCATCAATGCAGAAGCCCACTCAAAGTAGTGGGATTTAGGTACAGCAGATGAGTAAAGTGAATTTGGTGTTTTTTGCCAGAAATTCCTGTTTTTTGAAAGATGCCAGAGTACTTTCTGTCAACTGTCAAATCCAATCTCAGAATTGTTTGTGGCTTGATGCTTTCCGATATATTTATACCATGAGCTCCAGCCACAGCTTGTGGATAATATAAGTGCAAACACATATGTGAAAAAGAGGTATTGCGTAACAATAACTGCCAGCAGGCAAAATCTGCTGGACCAAAGCAAGCGTAATAATAGAGACAGACAAATGTATTGACTGAGAGGAATGTAGACAGAAAGACAGGCCTAAGTCTATATTATCCTCAACATCCTCAACTACAGCAATAACCTTTTACTACATACGTGACTTTGTAAAGGCCTAAGCTCGCTCCTGGGTGTTCAGCTTGCCAGTCATAGTGTGAGTGTGTGTGTGGGGGGGTGGGGTTAGCAGGGCTAACCCCAAAATTAGCACAGTGCCGTGAGCTCTGACCCCCCCGCCACATTTGGAACACATGGACCCTTGCCGTGCCCTCTCCATCTGAACAGCTCTTCGTCAGCCCCAGAGATCAGAGGGGAGGCAGAGCGGCATTAGCCAAGGTGTCATAGGTGAAATAGCAGGGATTAAACACAACAAGCCGCGTGAACGAGGTGTGGGAATCCGATTACACACGGAAAAGCCACACTCCTGACACCAAAAAACCCCCCCAACACCTCCAGGCTTAAAGAGCAGCTTTGGAGCTGTGGGGCCTGTTCCATCCCTCAGCTCTGGGTAGAGACTCACAGGTGGGGGACTGAGCTTGTTGATTAGCAGACAGACTAAGCTTCTTTTGAAGTTCGAAATGCTGCATCTCTGCAAACTGATGGAAATGGGATGGTTAAGAAACTAATTAATCCCATCATGTCGTATTTCGGTTTGAAAAATCAAGTCAGCTTTCCTATACATAGCCATTGATATTTGACCGCTTTTTGTAGCATAGATTACATTTTCTAAAGGAAAATATTTAAGAATGAGGCTGTGTATAGAGTACAGTGATCGAACTATGACAACACTGGGCATCACTAATGCCATACCACTCCTGACCTCTCATGTCCGCTGTAGGGTAGGGATAAGTTCAGGAGCAGATGTTGGCATTGCGATGGTGCACGGGGGGCATTTGGGTAAGGACGCAGCCCCCCGTGTGTGGACTTTTTTCGCTGGCTGCAGGTCAAAAGCTACCCCCATCATGGCCAGATGGTATTGCAATTACCGTCGCTGCACACGAGAGTTCTTTGGCATGCGAACCACTAATCCATCATGGCCACTGATGAAGCGTGACCCAGGAGCATCCCCCATAGACGCTTCGGAGGTCCTTGAGCCGAGAGCATCACTCATCAAGCGGGAAAAGGAAAACAGGTGAACGGGATGGGACATATTAGCATCTGCGCACAGTTAGCTTAGCATCATCCAGATGGCTTGCAGGAGAAAGCTACTATTTTACTAGGCATTTAAGTGTATATGATGGAAAAGAGGTTAGCATGTCTGCTTTAAAATTCATGGTGGGCGTCGTGTTCTCCCAGTGGTCCAACTTGGCTAAAAAATGTCTTGGTTGGTTACCAAACATGAAACATGTTGGGCAAATTTGTGCCCTGATACTTCGTTTATTTCAATCACATAAACTAGACAGTGATTGTACTCATGGATGTAAACACACTCGGTTTGCAAATGCCCCGCCATGCTGAAACTTTTAATGAATGGACTTCCACTTGCACAAGGTAGATTTTGGAGGCAAAGATGCTTTATCTTTCAGACATTTTCCTTTTAAGCAAATTCAAAAAGTTTTTCCTTAAACCTGGTATGAACACCCCTCAGTTCTAAATGATTTCCTTTCAATTTAGGAAGGTCTCAGGTATTTGAGGACATCAGCCTGGGCTTTATGTGGGCTAATCAACAAGCTATTTCATAGAACAAACAACTAATTCGTAAATTGAGAAATAAATAATGGATCAACAATAAAGGGTTGTTGAAATGACTACCCTATGCAGTCTGTCTAAAACCTGGAGGTAGTGACTTGCTGCCTCACTGTCTGATGGCTGGCATCAAGGTATTGGGCTTAGCCTTGTTATGTATTACTAAGCTAAAATGCTAAATCAAATGTCATCTTTCAAATTGTTAAGGCACCATTGCCAAGACAGCAACAGCAGATCATATGATTCAACAGAATTTTCGACATGGAAGGCAGCACAAGCAAATCATCTATGCCAACTTCAAAACTGAACAGAATGAAGTTGCCTTAAAAGGCAAAAATTCATACATTTGTTTGATTTAGACTGCCTTGCTATTCTTTGTCCATTTCAGATAAGGCTATGATTTGCTATTGAAAGTGTCTGTGTCTTTGTCTAAAACATACTTTGTCATCAACACTTAATTTCACAGAGTTGTCTCAAACTCTGTATTTCACAATTTACAATTGTTATTTTCAAACCATTTCATTGCAGTTTTAAGAGATGACACCTCAGGCAGTTAAATGTGGCTGTAAGTTGTTGCAACATAGGCAAATCGGTTCTTTTGTAATACCTGGCACAAAGAGACCTTCACTTCAAATAGTTTCCTCTCAGATAAAAAAAAGTTTTGAATGGCTTTTCATGTTTCTACTCAAATTCAATTTCCTGTCAAAAATAACAAAAATCTTTGTTGCCCCCCTTCTTTTCTCATTTCTTCAGTGTGTGAAACTGAGAGGGATAAAGTATGTAAGGTGTCCTCTGAAGAACACCTGCAACCTTTTAAGGACAAGATGGAGGCGTTTTTGACTCTGGGTAAGACGTGCCATCCAATTCTAATTCATGCACACACACACACACACTCCACATAAACTGTCCATGCACAACACGGCCCTGACATACATGTGTGTGTCTTGTCTTGTTCTCCCTCTTCATTCACACACTCTCCCGGAGCTGATGTAGAGCGATGTCGCGGCCCCTTTGACTGATGGCCTGAGCCGAACAGTCTCCATTACGTCTGTCTGGGATGACCCTTGCTGAGATAGGCCATTGATCATTGATTACCCGTCTCCAGTCAAACTGTAGCCGTTTTGTGTGCTCACCCACAGTGACTAATGCCAGAGCTATTCTTGGTAATGAATATTCGGTATGGCCTGACATGACAGCATAAGGCCAGAGATATGCTGGCTTACCACAGGAGGCTCCCTTGATACAAGCCCATATATCAGATAAAGGATGGCTTCTGTTTCAACATCATCCATTTCTCTTGAAAGCGAGGCACAGTGTAAGCCTAGCCAGAGCCAGCATCCCTGGACTAGCCAGAGCCTTGTAAGTGAAGTAAAGACTTTGGTACAGTGAGCACATTGCGCTTTGTGTAGGCTAAACATACTTTTTTCCAGTTGTGTCAATGCACATCCGGGTCCCTACCGTCAGGAGTGTTGGTGAAAGGCTTGCCAGTCTTGGGTTTCAAAGCTCCCAACAAAGCATAGCCCATAGCTACAAATTAGGAACAAGCACAGTATACAGGTTGATTGCAAAGGTACGAAAACTCAAGGGAAAGTTTTCAGCAGAAGTTCATCATGGTATCGCTGTGGAGCATTTAGTGGGCGAATCTAAGGCTTATGGACATTTAGTTGTGTGCATGCGCTGTCTATGCACACCAGTGAGCAGTTTGGCGCAGAACACAACATTTGGTCGACACAAAGCCCCGCAAAGATGATGAAATTCTTGGCGTTTTTCATCACGTGCACATGGCTCGCAGCATGCGCTTCGCAAGACGCGGGAGTATGCAAGAGACTTAAGGGAGAGAGAATGAGGGGGGGGCTGGGGCTGTGTGTGTGTGTGTACCTTATGCTTGCAATCATATTGGACACGAGCTTGCATGCATGCAAACATCCTTTGTAGTCCTCTCCCTCTCTCTCTCTCACCTCATCATCTTGTCCCATCCTATTTTCCACCTATTTATCCTCTTCCGTCTCCCGAGGAGTTCCCTGCTGGCTACACCCCCCCCCCCACCCCCCACCCCTTTTCAGTTCTCCACCCTGGCTTCCTCCCATCTTTTAATTTCTTTCTTTTTTCCTTTGCTGCCCCCCCTCCGGCACACACATACACCCTCGACTTTCCCTGGCACACCCAGCGCAGGAAATCACATAAACACTTGTGCGCCGAGTGTGTTTACCCCGGGTGTCGCTTAGAGCGGCGGCGATGATGAATTAGCGTCGAGAGCCTCTCGCATGATGAAGCTGTGATGCACTTCCTGCTCTGTTTGTTTTATTCCTTTCCAGAGTGTTTATTTTGTTCCCTCCCCCCCTTCCCCCCCCCCCACCCCCCCTTCTCCTCCATCTCGATCAGCCCTCCTCTCCATCCACCGTGCGACCCGACATGAAAGCCCAGATCAGGGCCTCGGCGTCGGCTGTCAGCCCCTCGCCCGGCTCCACCCTCACCTCCACCCTCCACTCCTCTTTACCCGCTCTCCTCTCATCTCCCCGCTCTCCTCTCCTCTCCTCTCCTGTGCTTTCCTGTGCTCTCCGCTCCTCTCCCAGCCCTCCAGCGGGCCGCTCCGTAGAGGCTTTTGTATTCAAATGGCCCTCCCGTAATGACTCGCACATGGAGCTCAGCTGGCCCGCTGTCCTTGAGGAAGCCGCAATGAAAGCAACCCCTCCGACAGAAACATCGGGATCCTCTGCGCTCGCTTTGATCCCAACACACGGGGTCTCCCTCCAGGGCCAGGGCCTTTTTTTTTTCTTTCTTTCCTCTCCCCCCCTGCCCCACCCTCCCTCCCCACCCCGACATGTGACGTGAGTCTCTCTCTCTCAGAGGCTCCAGCCTGCATTGACCATGCCTCTCGTTAGAAACATCTGAGGGAGGGGTGGTGAGGGGAAGGAACAAGAATGTCTGAATTCTTTTTTTTTTCATTATTTGTATGATTTCAAACCCTGGGGTATAAGCATTTCTGGCTCCACAGTACCAACCACTCTTGTTTATTTTCTCGACCATGAAACTAACCGCAGGACAGAGGGGAGGCAGACTCCAAGGAGAGGAGTTGTTTGGTCTACAGTGATTCTCTACGCTCGCTTTACAAACTCTCATGCATGCTAGTCACTTTGATGGTGTCTCGCGGCCTCAGAAACAGAGTTTTGGACGTGATAATCTGTTTCGCATTGATAGAGAGATTGGCAATCCTCGCAGCCTGCCTTGTTTCTCCTTAGCCATTGTTGACTACTGCTTTGGCAAAGGGTGGGGGTGTGGTCGCTGCCTGTAGACGTTTTTTTTTGGGTGGGTGGGGTTGTTTCTTTGTAAGGAAACTTTGTAACAAAAAAGAAGCTCTTGTGTCACCTGTGTTAAGTTAGAAGATGAATTTGAGATCATTTTTACGTGATTTTTGGTCATTCAAATTGCGTCGAGCTGCCATATACCCCCTTGTTGTGGCAATGCTGCAGTTAATGTCAAGTCTTGTTTCATTAGCATCACGCCATGCTTCTAATTGATACAAAATAGTCTGTGCACTCATCCATCACTTTCTGGTTGGTGTTGCCCTTAGAAGTAAGACAGAGATAGTTGGGGTGGGTGGGGGGGTGTTCCTGTTTTGGAACAGTGCATAAAAATGTCAACCCTTCTATTGGTCATGCCAGGGGAAGCGTCTGTTTTTGATTTTGGAGAATGAATTGATATTCCCAGGAAGAACCTCTGGATATCCAATCTGTTCTGAGAACTCTTCCAGCCCCGACTGAGGTTTAGGGAAGCTGTTAATGGCTCATTTGAGGCAGTTAAACGGTTTTAAGACACTTACGAGGATTGTCGTGTTTCAAGCCATGATAATACTTTTTCGATAATGTTCATAGAGGTAGGAAATAAATGGATCAGATGGCTGCCCTAAATGTTTTTTTGAATCCAAAGAAGTGAAAGTGGCTGGATAATGTTGTAGCCCATCATTATAGTATTTTATTACAGAGACATGACTGCACCATGGTAACAGCACAGCAGGGTTGAATACATTCACTTGAGCACATTACAGACATTGTGTATGGCACAAAAATACTAAGCTGTCCGATTCATTTTTTTCATAGTTTTTGTAGTTTTTACGCAATAGCCTTAAGGTATTGTATAGTGACCACGGACATAATTTTAATGCCAGGAAGAAATTCTTTTTTTCTCTCTCTCTCAGCCTCAAAATGAGCATCAGAAATCCATAATTTCGAGGATGTTTTCTGTTGGCTATATGTCAGACAGTGTTTGGCTTGAACTTCTATCGTGGTATGCCGTTAAAGGAATATCAACTGTGACATTTAGAGAAGTTATTGGATGTCCACACACAAGTATGCTGTGCTGAGCAGGCTTAGTGCAAAGTAAGCCAAACAGTCACAAATTAGTATTACAAGTGCTCGGTATCTGAGGTATTTCACCCTTAAATACCCCCTCCCCCCTACCCACTCAGATTTTTTTTTCACTTTCTCTTTGCTCGCTCATCATTTTCAACTTGTCTCTTTTACACAATGGACGTTTTGTCTGGTGTGTCTGTCTCCCTCACACATTTGTCACTTGCACTTTAAACATCAAACCCTGCACTGACTGCACTATACCTGACACACACACACACATACACACACACACACACATACACACACACACACACACACACACACACACACACACACACACACACACACACACACACACATCCCATCATCCCCAACACGCACGCACACACACACACGTACGTATGCACACACATACCACTCACTCCACTCACATTGACATTCACCAAGGCTGAATTATTGAGGACATGTGAAATCTTGTGCAAACTATTTTGAAAGGCTGAGGCCTGTGTTTCCCAGGGGCCACTACAAATGGCCACTGAAAAATCTTAGCGGTTGATTTTTTGCGTGGGCATTTCTTCACTGGTAAGCCTCGTGCTGACATCCAGAGCCTGTCCTCCCGCATACTCTCAGATAAGGTCCAACATGTCAGAGAGAGTAAACACTTGAGAACAATGCGCTAAAAAACACTGAGTCACTTATTATGGATTCTTCGTGCCCTTTGCGTCCCTACCTACCCCGCTGTCAACCCTTCCATGCTCTTTTAGCCTTTGTTTTCTGTATTGTGTTACATTATTCAAATTGTCCTCTTTGCCACTATAGCTGTGGGTGTTACATTTGAAATCCAAACAGAGATGCCGGGGGGAAGGAGGGGGTGGGGTGTTATTAAATGAGGCTGTTGGCTTTTTAGTGCATACAGTACATTCTTTTTACATTTTTTCCCCCTTTCTCTTTCCAGCTAAGGAGGAGTTGGAGGCCCAGGAGTCGCAGCTTGCAGTGACACATAAAGTGTAAGTGGTGGGCGCTGGCTGTCAGGTGGAGGAGCATCCGTCTGGCGTGGCGCTTATGAGGGCTGGGTGACATGTTTTTGCTCTGGGAGCTGACAGGTGACCCCGCTGGGCCAGGTTGTTTTGGGGATCCCATGGGAATGTTTGTCTAGCTTGGCTTCGATTGAATTTGCTTGCGCTTGCTTGGTATGCTGTGACGAGCCATGTGGGTCTCTCCACTGTGTTTTCCCCACATGTTGTAGTAGGACAGTGTGTGTGAGTGTGTACATGATAGAGAGACAAAAGAGAGTGCAAGCAAGCATGTTGAGAGAGAGAGAGAGAGGGAGAGAGCATGAGTGAGCATGCTTATGTGTGAGAGTGTGTGTGTATGTAAGAGAGAGAGAGGGAGAGAGAAAGGGAAAGCGCGAGCGAGAGAGAGGGAGAGCGAAAGAGTGTGTAAGTGTTTATCCAGACAGCAGTGGCTCCAGAGGTCTGTGCTGGGGAATGTGTTGAGCGCTCGGTGGAAACTCCAAACAAGCTCCGTTCTGGATCGATCGCGGGCCTCGTGATAACACACTCTCCCTTTCATCTGCCTCTCACCAGCGCTGATTCACTGACTTCATGACTCCTCAGTGTGGGAATTCAAAGACCTCTAGAGTAATGCAAGAGAACTCACTTAAAAAAGGCCCCCTTTTTTGCACAACTTGAAGTTGATCTGTGTTTTCACATTAAAGAACAATGTGATGGTGTTAGGCAAGTGTATTTTAATATTTGCCTTTGTGTTTTTCTTTTATCATAAGCGCATGTTTTCCAGTCGTATCCACTTTGCATTCCTGCGATCATGGCCAGTAACAATATCAAGGGAGAATTATCTACCGCCATGTCTTATACAGCTCTTGTATTTGTATTAGATGAACTTACAGTCCACTTCACATATTAAAAACCGATCACTTTCACAGTTCCACACTGTGCATTCCTCCTTCATGTTTTCACAATATTTAGGCCTTGATGTCATGTTTTTCTTGTCGATGTTTTCAGTTTCCTGGAGCTGAGCGTGTTTTTCTCCGTCAAGCCTAAGGCCGGAGAGAAAGAAGTCTCTCCCAACACACTCTTCTCCGTGTGGCACGAGTTCTCCAGTGACTTCAAGGAGCTGTGGAAGCGGGAGAACAAGCTACTCCTGCAGGAGAGGTGAGGAGGTTTAACCTCTTTACTTTCCTATCTTAATCAGTTCTTCCCTTCAGCACCGACTCTCCCTAGCCAGGCTATAGCAGTGCTATAGTGCCTCCATTCAATATTGTATTTCGCTACAATTGCGAACCCTACCGTAAGGCTCCTGTTTTCCTCCCCACTTCTAAGTTAAACGCATGCCTATCGAGAGTGTCCAGACTGTTTGGAGGATGTGTAAGTTTCTGGTCCACAGAGTGCAGATATAACTGAAAACACTTAAGGGTTCTTGCTTGGCCATGTTGCTTAAAGTGGAGAGTAGTAAATCTTGAAGCCCAGGTTTTGCTTTGTTGCATAAGTCTGGTGGACTGCGATTTTTAGGGTGGTCTGGAAGGATTTTTCTCTGCTTGATCTTTAGATTTATTCATCTTTAAATATGACAGCTGTTGCGTGAACATTCCAATTCTTCTTGGGGTTTTTTTTTTGCCACATAGTTCTAGGTAAACCTTCAGGGCCTGCCCACACACACACACACACACACACACACACACACACACACACATTCAGAATCAGCGAGATGTACCACCACACTCTCATATTCATACAACCACAGAAACAACACACACACACTTACACACACACACACACACACCAGCCCTTTTCATGCCCTAATCCATATATCCCTGCCTACTGGCAGCAGATCAGTCAGCCTGAGGGGTAGTATAAAGAGCTTTGGCCAGGGTCAGATTTGTCACCATAAGCCGTTCCTCTGCCTACCCCCCAGGCACCACACACACAGGGGCTCTTTGTTGTGGCAACCGAGGGGACCATAGCAACCAAGCTCCTGACGACAGAATCTTGACTCCGGAGAGACTGCATAGGTCACTAAGTTCCAAAAAGGCCACGCAATAATTAGTGCACGTTCCCTTAAATCCCTGAAACTGGTGACCTGACGATGTTAAGTGCTCTCCACCACCACCACCACCACCACCACCACCACCACCCACCCCTAGTCCGCCAAGCCATAGTGAGCAGGGGAGGGCATGTCATGATCCGTGACGGAGGGGACTGACAGTGTGAGTTTAGATTTGTCAAGCCACATTAGAGTCAGCCTCCCCCTATTAGACACTGCACCCCCCTTCTTTCCTTGACAAAACCACATGATTATAATAGGAACCTATAACAGTCAGGGTATTACACAGAAGCAGACAGTTTCAGAGGGCTGCCAAACACCTCCAACAGAACCATACCATATTTGGACCCTCTGATCTGGCTCCAGAGACTTTGAAGCACTTTTGACATGTCTGAGAAAGATATATGAGGAAAAGAAATAGAAGGTGTGCGCGTGTGTGTGTGCGCGCGCGCGTGTGTGTGTGTGTGTGTGTGAGGGAGAAAGAGTGTGTGTTGCTTTGTGCCTTTTGTCTTACCCTTGTGTGGTGTGTGTGTATGTATGTGTGTATTCTTGTGTGTGTGTGGGAGAGAGAGAGATTTAGAGACACGGGTAATGTGTGTGTTAGGGAGAAAGGGTATATGTGTGTTAGGGAGAAAGTGTGTGTGTGTGTGTAGGTGTGTGTGTGTTGAGACTGTACTTGCTGTATGTCTGGGTGTGTCCATGTGTGCAAGAATTTGTATGTGTGTATTCTTGTGTGTATGTGTATTAGAGAGAGAGAGAGAGAGAGCATTAGAGACACAGGTAGTGTGTGTGTGTGTGAGAGAGAGAGAGAGAGAGAGCGAGAGAGAGAGAAAAGGAGCTTAGAGACACAGATAATGCATTTGTGTGTGTTAGGGAGAAGGAGTGTGTGTGCGTGTGTGTGTGTTATTTTACCCTGTGAGGTGTCGGGAGGCTCTCGCCGCAAAAGGAGCTGCCTGCGAGGCTGATGGTGGCGTGATGTGGCCTGCCGACCCTGACACTGTTTTATTGGCGTCTCATAACTCTCCCCTGAGTAAACATGGCGGGCCGGAGCACGACCCCGGGAGAGGGAGAGCTTTTCCAGAAGCATCCATCTCTCATGTTCCCCCTCCGATCCGCCCCCACCGCCCCCGGCCGGCCCCGGAGAGGAACGAGCGAGAAGGGGAAACCGGCATCCCTTCCTCCTAATCAGTAATGACTCTCCATAGAGACAGGGTTAGGAATTACCTTACGAACAAGCAAGATAAATCTCGGATGAGGAACGCGAGGGGGTCTGGGAAGCATAATGCAGCAGCAGCAGTGGTGTTTTTTTAAACTTCAGGAGGCCATTTTGAAGCTTTTTCTTTGCAAACACAAGCTGATATGCGATAAGGCCAGAGTAGAACTACCAGACAACCAGTGGGGATGTCCGGGCCAAGTGACAGCCAGGATGGGTTGCCTGTGGAGTTCAGTGTTATTTCGTGAGGCCACAGACCCGGTTGTGACATCTGCTTACACTAGACCTTAGGGTTGCGCACACAAATTGCAGCACACACATCAGACACCCACCTAGCGTCGCACGGCTGCCTGTAACCTCAGTGGCCAAGGCAAAATGTGGCGGTTGAGTGAGCCGTTGTCATTTCTCGGTTTGTTTTGTCATGCTGAGAGCTCTGGGAATGCATTCCATATGGGCGGCCGGTGCTGGTATGTGCCGGCGAGGTTCTCTCTCCGCCGCACCACGGCGCGGACAGCTCCTGTTACCTGGGCCGCATGCTAATGATGACGGAGAGAGCGACTCTGTCACGAGGCCATTATGGTGATGAATAAGCCACGTTTGGGCTTGATTTTCACTCTCTCTCTCTTCTTTTCTCTTCTCTTTCTTTCTTTCTTTTTTTTCTTCAGATTGAAAGTGGCAGAGGAGTGTTTTAAGCAAGCTCGAGAGAAAGCCTCCTACAGTGTCAAACCCAAACATGCCTCTGGAATCGTAAGTGCTCTTTTTTTCACCCGTTCTTACTTCACGCCCACGCCCCCAGCCCCCCACCCCATCTCGATGTTCTGACAACCCTCACCATATCTGCTATCGTCTGTACCACAGATCCAACTCTTTTTTTATATCCTTGTTGTCCCATCCTACTTACCGATCTCTTTTTAATGTCCATTCAGTTACTCGCTGTTTAAATCCTCCCTTGCTGCCATGTGTCTCAATGTCTTTCAGCTGATAAAATATTTAACACGTTTGCTATCGATTTTGTTTCACAGAAAGCCAAACTCACACCGAAGATTTAAGAAACTGCCAAAAAGGACAGCTTTGCTATTTTTTAAAGACAAACAAAATAACATGGTGTTGACAGAATTTTTTTTTTCGCCTTGGGCAATGTGCAAAAACAAAACAAAAAAAAAGCCTACAAAAAAGTGTAGCCATTATCCCCCTCCATGATAGCCAGCACTTTTGTTTTTCCTCTTTGCTCAACTTTTCCTGTTGTAATCAAAGAGCATTTTTCTTCAGGCACCGTAGAGATTTATACATCTGCGTCTCTTCAGCTAAACACTGTTACACAGACAGTGTAGCAATGCTTACATTCATTCATCACAGATTCATTCATCAGTGACCCTCTGTGAGTCCTTTCAAGGCAAGACAATCCTTCCTGGTCACAAATCAATGTAGCCAACTGGGATTTCTCCTCTCCAAACGCTTGGCAGCAGGAGCCTGTTTTTTAAGGACAAACAAGCAGGTGTGAAATACTCATGGAAAGGCATCATTGTTAGTGGAAGAACTGGAAGTGCCTTAATTAAAGCACACTCTTGTTCATTGTCATTACCATCGTCACTCTTTGTGGACGGGAACAAAGGAGCCGAGGAGCCCCCTGATTCACGAAGGTGACATTCAGTGTGGGGAAAAAGGAATCGAAGATGAAGAACCGTGTCATAATGACCTGATTCGCCACTTCATACAAATCCTAGGAGTTGTTGAATAGTTCATAAAGCCAAAGTGCTTCCCTGTGTGTGTGTGTGTGTGTGTGTGTGTGTGTGTGTGTGTGTGTGTGTGTGTGAGAGAGAGAGAGAGAGCAAGAGGCAGAGGAAGGGTGGGAGGGAAGGGAAGGAAGGAGAGATTGATGTAGGGGCTGTGCTATACTATGTAAAAGATCCAGCTTTGTAAGAATAAATAAATGTGTTCTGGGGGAAACTAAGCATGGAACTGCCTTCATACAATTATTTTAAAATGAGTAATTTGCTAAATATTGGTTTCCCAAAAACATTCAGCACAGAATCATAGCACCCTTTTTAAGTCTTGTATTGTTTTACCTGTTTGTTGTCCATTTGCACTCTGTTAATTCAGTGAACCCCATTGTGCAATAATGTTTGAATTATATCTCAGTTTATTTTGAATAAATTCGTCATAAAATAAATGTTAACTTGTTGTTGAATCTTCTTGTTGGGGATATTTTTCATGAATTAAAAAAGACTGAGTATATTGTAGAATAGATTTATTATATAACAATACTTTAAACTTTAAACATATATATTTAAAATTATTCAGTACCTTTATCATATATATATAAATTCCTTTATCTATCAGGATACTCTTGTTAAATATTTCTGTGGTACAAAAAAGAAGGTACATATAGTAAAAACATCCTTTTTGAATGTAGTGGCTTTCTACAGACATCTGAACAGTGCTCTCTGACTGTGGTCTACAGCCTTCAGGTGATGATACACGTGGCAACTTTTTGAGCAATGTTGCTGGGCAAATAACATGATTGGTTCATAATTTTTAGATGGGATGATGGTAAAAAGTTGCCTGCTGATAACATTTCCCAATATCAGTGATAAAGTGCCCAAACAAAATCTGTTAGTGACATTGCCCGACAACATTGTGCAAAAAAATCGGCCAGTGTATCGTCATCTTTATGGGCTACACACACAAACACTGAAATGCTGTTGGTGGAGCCATAGCTTTAAACATCACAGTCTGTAGTTCTCTTGTTCAGTTCTCCATCTTCCTCCGTGGTTATGGCTCATGTTGAAGTCTTGTCTCGGAGCTGCAGCAGTTGTGCAGTGTGGGCTTGGGGTTGGGTGGAGGAGGGTGGGGTGGGGTGTGGGGTTTAGTGAGGCCAGACACCGGGGGAACCCTCTTATCTGTATTGCCCCCTCAGTGAAGAGTGTTTGGATTCAGGCCGGGGAGGAGGGGGGTTAGAAAGGGTAAGGGTTCAAGAGACAGTTGACCTCCGGTCAAGAAGAGGTCAGAGTTCAGAGCACTCCTCTGTACACTCTGTCCCCTACAGGCGAAGTTCAAAACAATCAGAACATATGTCCTAAACAAAACCAAAAAAAAAGAGGCCCCAAACCCTGTGGCGGGCTCGGTGACAGCAGATTCAACCACCAGGATTAGAGAAGATGTGCCCTGCTCAACGGAGAGAGGTGAACAGAGCAGGGACTGTCCTGTCAATGAGTTCTGCTCAGTAATGCCCATCTTGTGTCAAACACGGCCCATGGAAAACAGGAAATGAGTCCATACGGTACTTCCTATAGGAACAGGAAAAGCATTAAAGCTCCACATGGGTGCTCTGACTACCAGGGCAGCCTTCTCCTCCACCACCACCACCCAGACCCCACCTCACTGGGTGTCATTTACGCTGACCGACACGCACCGGCACTGTTTGACACGCTGCACCTTCCGGTGGCGGAAGGGCGGGTCCAGACCGGGGCAGTGCAGCCGCAGCGTCACCGTGGTGACCCGGTGTGGCCTGCAGAAGGCGCAGGACTGGAAGGAGGCCCCGTGTACCGGCTGCTTGCGGCGCTGGCGATGCTGCCTTGTGCCGGATGAAGACGAGGATGACGAGGAAGAGGAGGAGGCCGTGTGGATGTGGCGCGGGATGTAGAAGGAGTTGCACTGGCCGTAGCAGAAGCGGTTGACCACCGTGCGGCTCACGCAGCCCTCCTCGCTGACCGTCTGCCGCAGCGGCTGCGTCTTGCACCAGTCGCTGCGCAGGTACTTCCTCTCCGTGACCACCAGGGCCTCGCGGCTGGAGGCCAGCACCTCGGGCTTGCCCATGGGCTGCAGCAGTGCAGGGGGCTGGGGAGCCGACAGGCTGTTGTCCTTCAGCTTATACGGTGATGGGATGGAACCCTGGGGGCCTCTGGATTTCTTGCAGTGGACCGTGCTGCACAGGCTCCACGCCAGTAGCACGGGGAGGGCGAGCTTCCAGAACATTCTGAGGAAGAAGAGGAGGAAGGAGAGCATTAAAACCAGATTTTAGGGGGCACCGTGGCCCAGTGGCCTAAACCATACATACCATATACCTAAGGACCTGGGTTTACATCTGGCTAAAAGTCATTTCCCACTCCCGACCCCCATCTTTCTCTCCCAATCATTTCCTGTCAGTCTACTGTCCTTTTTGATTAGAAGATAAAAAGCCCAAAAAACAACATAAAAAACATTCACCAGACCTTTCCCCTTGAGATGTTGCTTAAGGTGACAGAAATCAACAGAATCACTCAAGCCTAAGCCCTAGACGTTGCCTCTGGCACAGACTCGGCAGAAATAACAGTGTGCTGGAGGCGGCTAATGAACTGATGGGCGTCAGTCCAGTCTTTGAGGCGATAGCTGGCTCTGTTGTGTTTATGATGGATCTGTTTTCTCTGCGAGACTCCAGAGTGGCTGCACCAAAGCCCCCGTGCGATCTGTCGTGTCGTCTGATGATGGGACCCTCGGGTCGAAGCACTTGGCCTTTTCTCCTCTTTAAAAACAGAGACAAACCTACTGAGGGGGACTTTGTGCCTGTGATAAAGTTAATGCCGCATTTAGGCCCAGTTCGTTCCTTCATTTTAAAAGGCCAAAAATGGCGCCCACTCTAAAGTCCTCTGTCTGTGACCAGATAACCTCTGAACTGCTGTTCACATTCTCAGACCTATGGCTCTCCTCTCTTTGTCTGTTTGTCTCTTTCTGTGAGTGCGTGTGTGTGTGTGTGTGTATGTGTGTGTGTGTGTGTGATGAAGAGTGTGTAGCTGAAATGACCGGAGGTTGTTGTCATTTCAGTATGCTATGGCAGACACACAGCTAAAGGGGCCGGGTTAGCCCCACAGTGGCTGTTTAAAGAGAAAAGGAGACATCTTCAGTGCCTCCATTCAACTGGTCCCTGAATCATTACTTTTATTTGCTTTCATGTCAGTTTGCAGAATTCCCTCAAAAACAAACAGGGGTGTCCTTCAAAAGGAGCACTTAAAAAGCCATAAGGCCCCAGAGGAAGTTGACTTTATTGCTCTCGTCGCGGGCTAAAATGATTAGCCATTTGCTTACTTTAGACATGAGGCATGCTACAGATATGTAAACACACTGTATGTTACTTGGCCATGTGAATGTTATTAAGTGAAGGATGGAAAGTTGTGTGTGTGTGTGTGTGTGTGTGTGTGTGTATTGGTCACAACCTGACCAGGCAGCGACCCAGAGAAGACCAGACGGGCAACAAAGACAAACCCAGTTCCACACAGTAACACACTATGCAAACACACTACACACACACACACACAACCTTCAACTGATAAATTGTTTCATGATAAATTGTTCTTTGATTTGTTCTCCTCTCACAGTGAACTGGGCTGGGCTAGTGTTTGATATGACACATACATCCCCTGTTTGTCTCTCTCTCTCGCTCTCTCACACACACACACACACACACACACACACACTCTCACACTCACACTCACACTCACACTCACACTCACACTCACACTCTCACACACACACACACACACACACACACACACACAACCATGCACATCATCTTTAAAGACCTGCTGATTCAGTAGATAGTTGGATCTTGTCCAATTGGATGAACTTCCTGCCTCTGCTCCCTGTGTCTCTGTGCATTAATAAAAGATGCATTAGCCACATGACTTACAGTTCCCCAGTCACAAGAGTAGGAGTGTCAAAGATGACAGATGTACTATAAACTTTCCGTTTCGATTCACAAGCATGATCGAACTCCGGCTTAAACTATGAATCTGGGTACAATAAATTTCTCAGTCTCTTGCGTTCAGACAGACAACCATCCCCATATAAATACAACACACGCATAACAACACACACGCACACAAGCATGCACACACATAACACACAAACAGATAACACACACACACGCATAACACACATACACATACATGCTGCTCACAGTGCAATACACACACACTAATTTCATAAATCTCTCTGGAAGACAAATTGCTGTCTGACGGTAATGATAGTGTTCTAAGCACACAGAGAAAACTAAACAAAATGTCTACTTTACTTTCCCCCCTTCTGTCTTCACCCCCTATCCCTTCTCTCAGAGTCTCTGTTGCTCAGTCAAAGGTGACACGGTTTGAACATACATGGTGTGCAGGTAAAGGCAGGGTTTTGGAAGGCAGCTATGAGTCAGATATTTTGAACCGTCTTTTTGAGGTTACAACCATAATCTTCGCCATACACAATTACAGCTCTTGGCAGGCCAAACAATTTGTCTAAAAGTATGATGAGACATCATCCATTTGGTATGTAGTGTCACTTTTGCTGTCATGTCTACAGCTCGGCGAGTTTAGTGTCTCTGGCTTTGAATAAATCTACTTTGAGCCAGTGCAGAAAATGTGCAGACAATTATGGACTGGTTTATTTATTATCATTTTTATATTATTTCTTGTAAACATACAATATCATAAATTATTGTAAATAAGTTAAACAAATCCAAAGAATTGTGTTTGCTGATAGTATGTTCCTTACCATTATTACATTTTTTTTTTTTAATGTATTGCATGCACTTGAATTTCAACCTGTAAGCAATAGTGACAAATCGACTTAACGAAAAAAATGTGTTACATTGGTAAAGTGACTTCCAATGGTCCCAACACACTGACTCTTATACATTCAACCACCATGACCTCTATGCTACCAGCATCTCAGCTCTACCACCAACATTAGTCGAGTCTGCCAAACTCAACAAACACACACGGGGCAAAAGAGATTCCTGTCCTCCCGGATACCTGCATCTTTGTGATACTACCATAACAAGGGGAGCTGAGCTGAGCTGAGCTGGCGAAGAGACCACAAGGGCAGAACTCAACATCTCAGCCCCACTCCTGGCGCCAAGCGCTCTGCCCCATGTGACAGCAGACTTCCCCTCTGAACTCATCACAGCAATTATGACATTTACGGGTAAATCTCTCCACAGCTCCAGTGCGGCTGAGGGTGTTATTATGGACAAATCTGCCAAAATTACCTGCAATGCTCACACACACACACACACACACACACACACAGAAACACACAGACACACACACACACAAAGAAACACAGAGAGAGAAAGAGAGGGAGAGAGACACACACAGAAAAGAGAGAGCAAGAGAGACACCACACACAGACACACTGATGATGTTTCTCAGTTGAATGCAAACCATGCAATTAAAGCCTATTATGGTAAATGCTGGTGGTTTAATCTCCTCAGGCTTGCGGGGTGAGCTGGTGTGACAGACAGGCAGGCAGGATGTGTGGGGGTACTGATCTGTCAGGACCTGGAGCCTAGCACAGGCCCCCTCACAGAAACACACCCCCACCCCCCCAACCACACCGCACCCACCCACCCAGCACACACGCACACGCCTCACCCCTCCGCTGGAGACAGAGGGAGACACAGACATGACTGTCTGTCTGCGAGTCGCTCCCCCAGACTCACTCGTCTGTGTCTGTCTGTGTCTACGGGTATGAACAGGGGCACTGCTAGACCTATTTTGGGCCTTATAGGAGAATACAATTTAGAGACCCCTCTTTATTAATGACAAACGTAACAGTGTTCTCAAAGGGCCCAATCAATGCACAGGCCCTTAGAATCATCCTAACTCCATTCCCCCAGCCCCTTGGCAGTGCCCCTGGGGAGGTAAAAAAAAAACAGGCATACATGTACTGTATAAAATAATGTATGTTTTGTACATTTTGTCATAATTCATTATTTTTCTGTCCTTGTTTCCTAGTGTAGTGTTATCATGCTAATAAATAACTATTAATCCCCCCCATCATCAGGGGACCCAGTGTAGTGGCTGTGATTTAGGTTGGTGTGAGCATCACAGTCTGCAGTTGCTGTGTTCTGTGTTAGTTGTGTTAGCCAGGGCTTTCGCAACATCTCCCGGTGGAAGGCACGGACTGATGGAAAAGCCTCCTGATTTAAGTCAATCTGAAATCCTCTTTTCCTCAAAACAACTAACAGTGCACATGTAGGCATTTTTTCCCTTCCACAAAAACTAATTCCACCCAAACCAATGTGGGATCTGAAGCTTGGACTGATTTGTTTTTTAACATTTTTGTCACATACTAACTACATAAAATAGCCATTCATTCACTTGCTTTTCTCTAAGGCTGTAAATCACATGAGTGACTAACCCAAAGCTCTGAATTTCGAGCATTATAAAGATCAACATACATGCCATGTTCTAACTTGAATTCATGCTGAACAACTTGATACAACATGAAGCATGCTCTTTGTTGTTTAATGTAATTCCATTTACTTCTACCATAAAGTTTACTTATGACTGAAAGCATTGGTAATTAGCGGCTTTGCAATCTAATCCACTGTTTAGCAAGAATAGTAACACTGACTCCTGGTGATACCCAACATACCTACCATAGAAACATTACAAGAGAGCAAATGAGAAGCATGCGGGGTACAGTACCTGCTGAGTGTGTGTCCCAGGTGAGGGAACTGAAGAGGTGCTCTGGAGTCGGTGGATGAGGTGAGAGGTTACGCAGAGGTTAAAGGTGACACGAGTGGCTGTCCCGGTGGCTGGCTCCTGGAGAGGGGCAGATATTGGCTGCCATCAGGGCAGCTGGAGCACAAGAAGAGGATGAGTAAGAGAGAGAGAGAGAGAAAGACAGACTGAGTGAGAGTGAGAGAGAGAGAGAGAGCGAAAGGGTGAGAGATGAGATGAGAGAGGCCAGCAGTCCCACTGGGTCCTCCCCCTTTTTGGCTGCAGGTCCTCAATTTGTTCCCTTGTCACTTTGTGTTTAATTTCCAAACGGATGAGCTGTCATGTCGGGAGTGGCCAGGTCTCTCTGAGCTGTTTCCCCACCGGTGTGCACTCCTTGCCTGGATCACTCAGCCTCGAGTGTCACCTCGACATCCACTCAGCACTTTTGCGGCTCTAACCAAAGGGCAATTCCTTTCCTTTCAAAGGGAGCTGATGCTCTGTCGTGACACTCGCTGTTCTCACTGCGGCGTTCAGTCTGTCACTTGGTCTCTCTTGTTTGTGCTCCTGCCTCCTTCTGCGTCTCCTACTCTCCCCTCTTTCTCTCTCTCTCCCTCTCTTTCTTACGGCACCTCTGTTCCACCCTTTCCCCCTCCTCTCTCTCTCTCTCTCTCTAGACCTCCTTCAACCCTCCCTCTGGCACCACCCTGACTTAGGCTAATACTCTTTCAAACTTTACTAAACCGTTCTTGCTTTTATGCACTTATTGTTCACATCTCCCCACTCTCTCAAACACTCACTCACACTGACAGAGACAGAATAAGCGTGATGGAATGTTTAAGACCCTTTTTAAATCTCTCCTCATGTGTTTTCAAACTTCAAGCCTCTCCAATTCTGTCTGTTTGATTATTAATCTTTTACACTTATGTCTAAACTGAGCACTTCAACACATTCAAGTGCTAAGTCCTCGTGACTTTCTTTGTAATATACCCATTCACATGTTCCTTTTTAGCAGTTGTAATGCCTGTTCTTTTCTCTTTATCTGACACACAAATGTATGTCTACATAAGTGAGTGTGTGTGCACACACACATAAACACACACCTATGGGGCTATTACAAGTAGTAGAAGACAATTAACGGTTTCAAACTGGTTGAGAAGTCAGAAGTGAATACTGAAATAAAAACCCTTCCCTGTACTTTTCCTGTGTGTCTCACTTTTTATCATACCCATAGACATAGACAAAACGCACCCACTCCAAGTGAGTAAGCGAGTGTGAGAAAGGAGCCGGAGTGGGACAGAGGACAGACAGACAGGCATCGGCTCATAGCACACTCATCGCTTCCCACCCAAAAAAAGAGAGCCATGCATCCATTAATCATATTTCAGAGGGAGAACATTCCTGTCTCGTTCTGTTGTTGCATTCTGTTTCTGTTATGAAGTTCATTCTTTCATCCTTGTGGTTTTCGGCTCACACTCGTCTGACCACTACAACAACAACAATGTGTGTCACTCACCATATGACAAAACACACTAAAGCCCCCACTCTCACACACAGACACACACTCACACTGATATATTCATGCAACACACACACACACACACAAATACACACAAACACACACACACATTCCTTCGCCCCCACGAGCCATTACTGAAAGCTTTGGCGCAGCGCTGTGCATGTCTGTAACTGTAACGAATGTCTCCATCATTTTTAATAAGTCTGATCTGAGCTCAGAGATCACAAACACACCCCTTGCAGCCACACCCAAAGGCAACACCGCTCCCCTGCTGCGCCAGCCTTTGACAGAGACCCTCGCAACGCTTGCCCAACCTTTGGGTTATTGCTGCTCTGTCACTGTTTGTTCTTATCATGGCACATGGTCAGTGAAAACAGCTTGAGGAACATCTGACTTTTTTTTGTTGTTTAAAAAAAGAGGCTTGACTTCTTATCCCCCCACCCCCGGCAAGGCTTTTATCTCCTCATGGGAGCATCAGCACGTGTTCATAAATAGCAATAAAGGCGCAGAAGCACTTTGGCAACCACTTGATAGAGCATTTCCTCATTTCCTGATGCTGATACTGATTTGCTGATTCAAACCTTTGGATGGCTTTTGGCTGGAGTGCTTATTGGCTGTAAGGTAGTGCGTTCTCATATTCATCACCTGATTGCTGATTTAACAGCAGTGCCTTGTGTGTTACTCCTATTTCCTATTCAATCAGTTTTGTACATTCAGCACCATATCTCATCTCTCTAATTGCAGTGCGATGGTGGGAGTATGTGGGTCATGTCAACAAGAGGTAAATTTAGTATTAAACGGCTCCCACGCAAAATCCCCGGAGCAGAAGTGCTGGTGTTTGGAGAAGCTACAGAGAATCACTTATTACCATCCAGTGGCTCCAGCAGGAACTGCAAGGTCCAACAACAACTCACAAATCACCGCAATACTAACGTTGGGTAGTTTCCGTTTCAAATCTCTCTGCTCCCCTTCTGCTTTAAAGTTGTTCCTACAAAGGCATAGTTACTTGCTGACAGAGAGATCTATGTATTTATGTATGTTTCCTGAGGGCTTTAACTACATAGCCACAATACACTGTGTTTAACTCAATGTCCTCGTATAATACTACCACAAAGAATAGCAAAAGAAAGTATGTTTGAATCAGACTGTCTGCAAAAAAAGTGAATGTTGGTGCCATAACTTAAAAAAATTAAAAACACTGTCGACCATTCATTGTTCAGATAAAGGGCTGACTTTAATACATTTTAATTAAAAGTGTCTTTAAATATGGTATAAAAATAAATGAAGAGAGTAACAAAGAATTAACGACTACATAAGACAAGACACAGCCTGTTGTTGGTGGTGGTGGTATCATTTCCAATACATCTTCAGTGTGACTTCACAAGTGCGATGGAAAACTGTGCTAAGTTGTGTGTGTATGTGTGTGTGTTTTTTTCTTCATTTTCCTTGTAGTGCAATAAACATGATGCAGATGAAAACAGGTGTCTTATGCGTGCCTTGTTAACACCTCCTCTAATGTGACTATTTCGTTAATTAATATTTGTGGTTCTCACAGAGCTTATCTATGCAGATTTCCTTGACTATGTTTTTTTTGTCCTTTTTTTATTTCTATTTTTTTACGTTAAGAATGGACAGCTGATGTCAAAGCCGTCTGATATACATGGAAGAGACTGAACATCAGACTGCTTCGAAAAGGCATTATCATCATCATCATCCATGTTTCAAAATGTCTCCAGAAGTCCGAACAAACACCAAAAAAATAAAAACATTGTCTTCAGGTTACTGAAACGAAAAAGCAGAATAAGGGATGTAGAAAATCAGTCCCTTGGACATGCAACGACTGGGTTTTGAAGTCCATTTTGTCTGTGGGGGTGTGGAGCAACCAGATGAAAAAATGGAGAAAAAAGACTGTCTTTGTCCAGTGGCATCAGAGTCTCTGCATTTCAGTTTGACCGCACAAGAGCAGCTCACCTTTTGGAGGTGAGAGATTTCCCCTGGGAGTTGGAGGAAAAAAGGGAACACAGGGAGAGATAGATAGATAGATAGATAGATAGAGAGAGAGACAGAGAGAGAGAGAGACAGAGAGACAGGTTAACATGGCTGACTGACGTCACTCTCGCTGACTGTGTAATGGGCTGGGTGGGAGTAAGCAGTAATGAATGGTTTAAGCATGTTAATGACTGGCCAGTAGGTGATTAGAAAAACACTATGCACATCATCACAATGGTTAATGGGTAAATTATCAGCCGTCATGCTGTAATCTCTATGATGAAGTTAACTCATCGCTTTAGATAACACAGTAGACTTCAGATTATTACATGATAGATTAAGTATATACACAGCACATCCTTAAGCATGATTGAAATGAACACAACTATGCAACAATAAAGCGTAATTTCACCAGCCGGCACACAAACATACATATATTCAAAGCACTAATAACCAAAACACCTTAATTACAGATTATGCCCATTTCTATTTTTTAGAGGTGGGTAATTCTGTCTTCAAGGAGTAAAGACCTGCCATATATTGGTTCTTACCTGTATATATCACCCAAGCAATTGTAGTTAAATTAAATTAGTTTATCTAGCAGGCTGAAGTGTTGTGCATAGTAAAGCTGGCTTTCCGAATGGCTGAAACAAATATGTGTTTTTACTTTCTTACTTTCTGATTACCCACCTCTGCTAGTTATGAATTACTCTTTGACTTTATGTAACACAAAATATCTTGAAAAGGGATGTAGCATTCCACTGCTTTTGCACATGACATAGAGAGAGTGTTAAACACATTGCTGCATATTGAAACGTTACGATGGATGACGTAAACACAGTACACATGAGGAATGAGGAGAGCGGGGACTTGTTTGGCATTGACCACTCAACTGGTGACATTACCTGGAAGCATATTTCCCTCAAAACAAGTTCTTACTTTTCTGTGGACAAGGAGAGAATAAAATATAAGGGGGATGGAAGATATCTTGGCAGCATAGCAACTGAAAGATGCCAAAATGTGTAATGAACGCAAGAAAAAAAAAAGTAGTTTCTAGAAGATTCTCAGTGCATCTGCCAGTGACCACTCAGACCTGACAGTGTTAGCACTCACCTGAGGGTACGCTTCATCAGCTGGCAATGGCTGACAAATGCACTATGTTATTCTTGTAATGGTTCACGTGAATAACAAGACTTCAAGTTCAATATTTCCCAATTCATAATTCAGTAATTAATTATGGGCTGAACTATCAACAACTAACTGGTATCGGTGACAAAACCTGTCGTGACAAACCATTTCCCACCCAGCTGAAATATGTGAACCTGCTCAACGCTACACAGGTGGATAAAGGACTGTAAATGCTTTGGTACTGTTTCTGTTATTAGGCTACAGTGTTTCACCTAAAAGAAGCAGGCAACATCAAAGACCAGAGTAGAAGAGGAAAGACAAGAGGAATGGAGGAAAGTTTTTTTTTTTAAAACAAGAAAAAGGTCAAGAGAGGACAAGGTAGAACAGGACAGAGAAGCTGGGGAGGGGCGTCTGGTAATTTGAGGAATTCCTGAAATCAAGAGTTAAATTCTCCGTACTGGACATGACTAACCCTGTGGCTGCCCCATGGTGTCGAACTGAAGCGGAAACGGCCACAGCATGCACAATGGATCTGTTACAATGGATCTCACTATAATCCACTGGAAGTGGCTACACCAGACATGGTAGTGTTGTGTAGGTTTGAAATGAAAAAGAAAAAAAAGACCAGTAGTCTAAAATTTTGTCAGAAGTTCTGCTCCGCAACCACTTCTGCTTCGGTTCTGCACCTCGGCGTAGCCTATGGGTCAGTCTGACATCACGTGGGATCACGGAAAAGGGATAAAGCCCGGCCCGGCGCGAACTTTATCGGACCACACAAATAAATGTCTGACTGGCTGCTTTAACCGACCACACATGGGGAGGGGGTGGGGGTGGGGGGCGTGTCCACTTACCACACTTCGTGTGAATTTCTCAAAGGAGGTTCTGCGGTCCTGTATGATCAGTGCCGACTTTAACCAACACAAAACAAAGAGAAAAGAAGCAAAGCAACCAAAAGAAAAAGGAAAAAAAGGAACAGGCAGAAAAAAAGAAAAGGACAAAAAGAGAAGAGAAGCCAGAAAAAGAAAAAAGAGTGCTGAAACAAAAGGAGTGTGAGTGATGGTGGGGACAGAGTGTGTGGGAATCCGCATTACAACTGATAACAGCTGACTGATCTCAGTGCAGTGTGCAGTATCTGTATGGATGCAGTAACAAAATAAAGTGGAGATGGCCACTGGTCTGTTATCAGTTGCAACAGAGCGTAGGTAAAGGAGAAGGGCACTTAAAAGATGCAGATGAGTTTCAACACAAATGCTTAAAGAGTGGTGATAACATAAACACTGGTCTATTACCGTTGTCATGGGAGGACTCCACCATACTGACGATGCCCCAGTCTAACAAATTACAATTGATCCTAATGAGGGACGTCAACACATTTTTTACTTAATAAATGAATTCTTTATAATCCCCCATTTCGCAAATGATAACAGTGTAACTAATGAGGAGAAGACAAGAATTCAGCTTTAAGTCCATATATACAATTCAATACAATTTTACCCTACAACCGCAAAACCACATTGAGACACACCCTCCACCCTAACGAATGGCACACAAAAAAAGCACGTCTAGTGGTGTTTTCAGGGCTGTGGAGAGACAGGCAGACAGTAAGAGAGAACTGGTGGCAAGATTCAAGTGTGGCCAGAGGAGTAACAGGTGTCACACCCCCCCTCCCCGTCTAGGCCTCCCGTGGGTGGGGCAGCAGCGGTGCAGATCTTCAGGCGTTAAGTGAAAAGGCCACGGATCCTACGGGCCAGGGCAGGGGGTGGTTCAGATACAGTGCACTTTGGGACTGGGAGCCATTACCTTTTTCTTGGCCTGCAGAAGCTCCTGGTAGGCACTGGATCGAATGAAGCGGCTGTAGGAGTCACTTTTCATCAGCTTATATATGTGCTCCTGTGGAAATAAAGTGTAAGGGCATCATGAGTGCACTTACACACACACACAGACACACAGACACACACACAGACACAGACACACACACAGACAGACACACACACACACACACACACACAAGCTATCACAAAGACACACACACAAAACTACAGACAAATGCACACAGACACAAACACATATTCATATATCGACCCCATCTTTACGACAAACCAAATGTATCTTTATTTTTCTCTAAAAGCTGCTGTTTTCTAAGCATCTTACAGGCCTACATCAGAAAACAGTAGGCCAGGGGGCGGTTTCAAGTAGGTGTTTTAGTGACTGACACAGATGCGTGTACTCCTTTCACTCGTGTAGTCCTTTTGCTTTTAGGATGTTCACCACTTGCTCAGCATTACCACACCCTAAGCCAGCTTTCTGGAACACCCCCCAGGAATCCATATTTGCACCTGTGCATCCTCAAAGGCGTAGCGGCCGGGGTCTTTGACATTTTGAGTGGTCTTGTCATAGCTCTTGGAGTCCACGTTGATTGCACTGGGCGCCCCGGACGCCAGGAACTCCTGCCAGATCTCCTGCACCCGTGTGGGCACCTCGCGGATGGGCCTCCTCTTCAGCTCCTGCACCGCCAACCAGAACCTGTGAGTGCAGGGGAAACACAGACACAGACACAGACACAGACACAGACACAGACACAGACACAGACACAGACACAGACACACACACACACACACACACACACACACACACACACACATAATAGCAACGTGTTCAACGCAACGTGCAGGTCTGCATGATATACAACTCGTATCAGCAAATGGTCAGCGTTGTTTCTTGAATCATGAGAGAAAAATAATCATAATAATAATAATAATAATAATAATAATAATAATAATAATAATAATAATAATAATAATAATAGCCATTTTTATAACAGAATTGTAGCTAAAGGTTCTTTCCATAAGTGCATTAAAGGGTAAAATACACTATAGTAACTGGCATTGGCTGGGTATTACCACCAGGGGGAGTAAGAGCTGTAAAGATGAAAATAAGCTTTTTTCATGCATCTGCATTTGTGTATGCGAATGTGAGAGTCAGTGAAAGTGCGTGTGTCTGCCTGTTCTCTAATATTCATTACCATCCGCCTGTGTGTCTGTGTGTGTGTGTGTGTGTGTGTGTGTGCTTGCGTTACCTCAGGTTTTCTGAGCTGAACTCGGATTCCAGGAACTTGAGGAACTGCTCTCGTCCAACAGGGTCCTTCAGGACCTCATCGATACCAAAACCCCAACGTTTTACTCGCTGCTGGCTAGGCTCTTTACTGCAACACACACACACACACACAAAAGGCATTATGTAAGAAGAAACTGAAACCACATTCAACCCATAATTATACTGATGTTTACAGCATAGCTACATCCCTATGATATTTTATGCTTTTGGAAAACAAACTGACAGGCGCACACATGCACACATACGTACACACACACACGTACACACACACACACACACAAACACACACACACACACACACACACACACAGAAGTTAACAGTACCACTGCTGAGTCTGAAAATGGACAATAAATACTGCTCTTTCGGATCAGGTCCCCAAGGCACGCTTCATAATTAATTCATTAATTTCATATATTATTTAGACGCATCTTTAAATATAACCTGTGTACGTCTGCACGTTATTAATGCTGGGCTGTGTAGTGAGTCACGGAGGCAACAGATGCAGGGAATCGGTTCTGGCTCTGTGCCATCCAAACAACCTTTCAGAATTCTTGGCCCATCAATAGGATTAAAGCTTACCCGCTGCAAGAAAGCCCCATGCCAAATATCACACACAGACACACACACACATACACACGCAGGCACACACACACAAGCGCGGACATACACATATGCATATATATATACACACACACATACACAAGCACATTCATACACACATATACAGTACATACATACATACATACATACAAACAAATGCACATACAAGCACATACATATGCAAACACACACACACACACACACACACACACACACACACACACACACACACACACACACACACACACATATGTATACATACACTCTCATACATTTGCACATACCCACACAAACACACCACACCACCCAAACACAAATACACACACACACATACACACTGTAGCATTCACTCTACATTAACTTCTGTATGCCCATGCAGCCAGTTTTGAATTTTGCATGACTAAAGACTGACTCATATGTGCTCTGAGCACACAGCTGGAACACTGAGAAAAACAGACACTTAAATATAACCAATTATGAGCACAATCACTGCTATTATCAAAGTACAGTCTGTGCATGTTAACAAGTACTTGCTTCATATATGTGAAATCCATCTGATTTCTCTCACTGTTCTTCAAAATTATGACGTCTGGTGTGTGTGTGTGTGATTATTCATATGCTTCCATATGTGTATGTGTGTTTGTGTGCATGTGTGCGTTAATGCATGCATGCATGCCTGCATGAGGCAACAGGAGCAGAAACACACCTGGCCTCCAGCTCCCAGAATGTGGTGTCATCTGAGATCCACGGGTTTGATGGGTCAGGAGTCGTGAGGAAGGGGTCATACTCTACATACTGCTCTGTGTACCCCAGTAAACTGGAAATAAACATTTAAAAAATATATTCATAACATTCGCAATGAACCCATGAGAGGCACAAGGCAACCTGCATAACACTGTATCTGTAAATGTTCATGGTTGAGAAAATGGTTGGATCAAATATGTTGCAGGGCTTTTACTTTCTCAACGTGGAACCTTCATCTCCGATTCTAAGGGGTGCACAAAACAAATATGGGAATGAGTTCTCAGGTCTCACCAAGATGGGGATAGAGTTCAGCTAGAGACTATATGCAGAAAAAGATCTTACATTTAAACTATCCCCAACTCAACTGCCACTAGATTATTATGTACCATATAATATATGTGTTATGGAAAAGTAATCATTGTTAGAGGAAGCCATCCATGGTGCAGGGGGTGCATAGAGTGTTGCCTGGTGTGTTTCAGAAGTATATGGCGGTTAAAAGATTGGGAACCACAGCAGTAGGCTTTCCACTGTAGTGATATGAGACCATGAACAATGCTTCTCTGTACAGTAAAGCCAAAGTAGCAAAAAGCAAAGTGTACTACGTACTCGTTAAGTGCAAGACCAGTTACTTTAATGTCAAATAGAGACAGGCTTCAATACACAAACACATGTCTTTTGGATATTTTAAATCTCACTTGTCAAATAAGAAAAAACCTATAAAAAACCTATAAATTACCAAATGCAAATGGCCAGAGGCTAATCTAAAAATCAATAATAAACAAAACATTTTAACATCATTAAGTAATTAAAGTCGGACTAACCGATCGATTGACAAACAAAGGAGCCCCACTCACCTCTCTGCCACTTTGGACATCTTCAATCGATGCCGGTCTAATTGTGCCTGCCAAAATTTGATCTGAAAAGGCAACGTTAGGGCAACAGTCAGACTACATGATTGTCTGCCTGTGGCTACGTCCAGATTGTATGGGCATTTTCTGTGTGTGCATGTGTGTGTGAGTATATGTGTGTATGTATGGGCTTGGCACAAAGATAAGTTGAGGAAATGGCAGTTAGCATTTTAAAACAAATTAAACTGTAATTGCTCAAATCATTTAACACGGATGCCTCCACTGAGTCAACTCAAGAGTGGAGAGATTTTTTCCTAGTGTCTGATGCTGATGGCGTCTGATGCTGATGATAGTTTGTAATGGCGGTGGTTCGATGGGTCAGTAGTTATCTGTAGTGTAGGGTGTTGATAAAGGTGTGTGATGGCTGTGGGTCTATAAGGGGTACCTGTTCCTGCAGCTCCTCTGCAGTCGGCTGCTTCGCCTCTGGAGCAGGTGTGTGAGTGGGGCTGTGGCTGCGGATATCATTCTGAAGACCATATACAGACTGAGACGCACAGGCATGCACACACACACACACACACACAGGCAAATGCACAGGCAAATGCACAGACACATGCACACATGTCCACAGACACACACACACAGTGAGACACACACACACACACACATACATATATATAAACATGTGAAAGTAAAGCGTATCAAAAAATCAATAAAATATAAAGTATATAAAAAGTATCAATTTGGTTATAAGCAGCCTGTGCCTTTTTTGTTGACAGTCCGATTTGTTGACTGCCATCTTGTTGACACGCTCTGTCTATATGGAGATATTCATCCTGCTAGATTTTGTCCGGCATTCATACCTTTCTTGTTTTGTGAGGATTCTTCATTCTGGAGGATTTCTTTATGTCCACCTCTGTCGTATTCACACACCCAGGCTGTGAGTCAGACAACAGAAAACATACTTAACATCATAATGACTCAAAACACAATGATGACCCACCATTTTTACTCCCTTCATGATACAAGTCAGTTATGTCAGTCCATCTATGCTACTGCTGGGATCACAGTGTTTGCAAGTTCTGTTAGCAGTATTTCGCTCACTGCACCATAGCAAAAAGGCTCTGATCTGCCTTTAAGACACACAGGGCTGGTTTCTATGTGGATTAAGTCTGGTCTTACACTAAAAGCTTTTTGCATTGGAGATTTTAATTGACCTTCTCTTTCAGCCTAATACTAGGCTTAATCCTATGTACAGGAACCCAGCTCTAATTGTGTTTTTTTTTGTTACGTCTGGCTTACTTTTACATACATCCTGCTCAAGATCCCTACAATACTCTTACCCTTACAGATATGAATGATATTGAATATAAATTAGGACTGATTGTCATGCAAATCATCTAACCACGAAGGGGTCGTACTCTACATACTGCTCTGTGTACCCCAGTAAACTGGAAATAAACATTTTAAAAATAATTATAACTTTTGCAATGAACCCATGAGACGCACAAGGCAACCTGCATAACACTATCTATCTGTAAATGTTCATGGCTAAGAAAACGGTTGGATCAAATACATTGCAGGGCTTTTACTTTCTGAACCTGGAACCTCCATCTCTGATTCTAAGGGGGGCACAAAACAAATGCCTGAATGAGTTCTCAGGTCTCACCAAGATGGGGATAGAGTTATGTCTGGTTTACCTTTACAAACACCCCACTCAAGATCCCTACAATACTCTTACCCTTACAGATATGAATGATACTGAATATAAATTAGGACCGATTGTAATGCAAATTATCGAACCACCTCCCTTGACTGTAATTGACTTCTTAACAATGTCGCCAGGAAACAAGAAATTATCAGTGAAGTATAAAACTGCACTCGGGCTGAAAATGAACCAGACATTTCCCTTTTAACACCCCTCAAGCAAACACTTCTTCAGGCACAGACACATAATCGAGTGACTGTGAAACTACATTTACCATAATGCCTCAGTGCCTTCAAAAATAGGGGCTGGGTAAACTGGGAAAGCGTCAGCAGGCAACATGTGATTGAAGAACCCGTGAGACTATGTTGCATTTCTTCTCTCTCTGTTGTGAAACTCTGCTAATACATTTCATGATCCCTCAATCATCACCAGACCCTTAAAGAACGCAATTGCCTGACTGGGCTCAAGAGAATGACACTCAGTCGAGGACTTTAATAGCCTTTAGTCAGCGCTCTGTTAACTTACTGCTGAGTCCCAGAGGTGTCTCACATGGGGCTGCCTCTCTACTCACTGCTGAGTGCATTCTAATGAGCTGTGGCCAACAATGGAGCCACACGATATCTGCTATGTAAACAGGCTTCGGGTTTATGAGAATTTGGATACTGCCTTCTCTATTACTGTACTGTATGCCGTATATACAAGTACCATATTTCTGTGAAAGGAAATCATGCTATTTAATGGTCTGGCCAAAATCAATGGTAAACTCTGCATATCTCTTCTCTCTCTTTTGACACAAACTTTATTGTTACTGTTATTATTCTTGTTGTTGTTGAAACAGTGTCTGGAAATACAACAGTGAATAAAAACCCAAAGGTCTTCAGGGACAAAGGTGCTTTTTAAAAGGTTTGGCATTGTATCCTCTTCGGAGATAAATGCAAAAAGAGGAGGCAAATAAATCAAGCTCTAAAGATTGGATGGGCTCCCGAATAGTCATATCTCACCTGGCACACAAGGAAGCTATAATATTTTGTGTACTGACAGAACAATGCCTGCTAGCGAGCAGCTTCTATCTCTATAACTCTACAGTGTGATTGGGGAAATGGATTTGGGTGACAGAAATATTTCCACAGAACAACGGGAACAAAGAGAAACAGCAAACGAGCAGCAGCCGCAGCAGCAGCAGAAGCGTACCACTGGTCGGTGCACATCCCAGAAGGCTCTTTCTTGACTGTCAAGAATCTTCCTCTCGATTTTGTCTCGCTTCTTATCCACTCTAAATGGAGCAGAGGAGAAGAGGAGGAGGGGGGAAAAAAAGAAAACATGAGCAGGTGGTTCTTCATCGACATGGACATCTATCGGCTTGTGAAATGAAGGCATTTTAATTAAAGAGAGAGAGAGACAGAGAGAAAGTGAGAGAGGAAAAAGAAGAGGAAAGAGAGGTAGGGAGACAGAAAGAGAAAGTGGAGCGAGAAAGGGAGAGTGGAGAGACAGAAAGAGAGAGAGAAAAAAAGAAAGAGAGAGAGAGAGAGAGAGAGAGAGAGAGAGAGAGAGAGAGAATATGCCGCTAAGAAGAAGCTAAGAGTTTTGGCGGGTCTCATATCCGCAGGGCAAAAGTACTCACTTCGCTTGTGCTTCAGCTTGCATAAATATAAATTCCCATTTTCTGGCAAAAGCTCGCTGTAACCTGGCTAAGCTTTCCTATAAAAAAAGGAGAGAAATGGAGAGTGAGAGATTCACAAGCCAGAGCTTACGACCTGCTCTATCCACATCCACATATACCAGAACAGTTTCATTAAAGAACAGAGTATATGTGGCCATGCTTTTAACTGTATCAGATCCATCTTGTAAATTGAGCCCCCCTCCTCCCCTTTAAAACCCTTCAGTCTTCTGTCACAACACTTAAGAGGAAACATCTAGGACATCTGCGGTAGGGAGCACACAGCACTGATATCTGATCACAGCTGATTATGAGAAGGAGCTCAGGAAGGAGAGAGGAAATGTGAGAAGAAAATGAAAGGAAAGCCAAGAAGAACGAGTGACTGACAGAGAACACTTTAGAAGGAGAGGAAGAGGGAAAAGAGGGAAGAGGAAGAACACTGACAAGAATTAAAGAGTTTTGAAGGTGGGGGCAATGCACTGGGGAGAAAGAGAAAAAGAGTGGGGGGAAAAAGGGCCAAGTCATCTTACAGCCTCATAATCAGCCAGCTCCAGACGGGCTTTATTTTGCATCGTTCTCTTGCACAGGTAAACAGCTGTGAGGAGGACAGAACAACAGAAAAGTAGAGAGGGAAACAGAGAAATGGAAGAGAGAGAGAGAGAGAGAGAGAGAGAGAAAGAGAGAGAGAGAGATTGAAATTTAAAGTCTTTTGTGGTACTACTGTCTAAGTCCTGTGTAAAAATGTTACATGATTACACCAATAAAGGATGTGTCAGTAATGTCCATCAACAAGGATTACATCACACAATTAAACAAAGAAAGAGACAGAGGGAGAGAGAGAGGTTAAGAGAAAGATAGAGAGAGAGAGAGAGAGGGAGAGAGTAAGAGAGAGAGGGAGGGTGGGAGGAGAGAGGATTCTACCATTTCACACTTCTAAAGTGTAGGCGCTAGCTTTGACACATGCTGTCCCTTAAAACAGGTGACAGGGTCAAATCTGTCTAAAAAATCATTAAGCACAGGTAGAGGTGCCATTACAAAACATTTAAAGCGGCATGTCTGTGTTGTAGCCTGTGGCAGCATTTCACACGACCACCTGCACTCACATACCAACTGTCGAGATTTTGGACATGACACAGAATAGCTTTGAGGAACCCACATCTACATTTTTCTGAGATCTACACTTATAATCTAGCCTGGCTGTCGCACCAAGCTTGTAGACTGAGCTTGGTCTGGAAAAGCTCTTAGACTGGAAGTTGAAATCACACCACTGATTCCAATGACGAATGCATAGCATTCGTTTTTCATTGGTGCCTGATTTTTCGAGCAAGGGAACAGCCAAAAATAGGCGGATTGGCCAGACTGACTTGAATGCGAAAGTTAATGTATTGGCACAGGAAGTATGGGTGGGCCCAGCCTACTTATAATCATCATTTAGAGAACACACCCATCATGTGCATAGGCTTGCTGTGCATGCATGTTACCCAGCGTGTACCACACACCCACACACACACACACACACACACACACACACACACACACGCACACACGCACACACGCACACACGCACACACGCACATGCACACACACACACATGCACACACATGCACACACACACACATGCACACACACACATGCACGCATGCACACACACACATACACATGCATCTCCTCTGGCCAATCTCAGATCATCTGGAAGGATTTCATTAAGCCTGGTTCATGTTCTCATTAGGGGGTGTCATTCTGCGGTGTCACGCCCATCATCTGAGGCAATTAAGCCACCCCACCCCCCACCACCACCCCCACCACATACACACACACACACACCCATCATTGCTCGCCTCATTCATTACAGCACCACGATGGAGTGACGGAGGAAAACCACAGGCTTCACCAAACGTGCCTAATTATCCTCATTTCGTGTAGGCCTCATTGTTCATTACAGACGTCAGCCTAACGTTTCATGGCCAATTTCAAACTCACTGTAATTAATACCGTGTGTCACATTAACAACATATACAGGATGTACATTTAAATGGCTACATCCTAACCCATGGGTAAGGAAACACTGAAACCTTCACAATCTGACAAAAAATTCTGGCTGCTATTGGAAAACTAAAATTAAAAGTCCGTCAATACAATATTTAATTAGTGTTTCATGAGTAATTACTACACTAAGATGAAACCTAGCCAACAAATTCACCAAGCAATCTGCCTCATATTGGATCATTTTTAATATTAAGCTTAAAGATGGCTGATTATATCGAATATTGCTGATAATACATGTAATTATAAACAAACAAAACAGGTAAATAAAAAACAAGGTTATTTTTTTTAAATATATATTTTGTACCTACCATAGTCAGTGTTCTCAGGTTCCCAGCAATTTGAAGGCCAGAAGTACGGTGTCTGTGCAGGGACAAGAACAATGATAAAATGGATGCGAGATGGCCAACACTGACATGACTCTAAAACTCATTTGGTAATTGCATGCGTAAAATAGGAAAAAACCCAAGAATTAGAAGATATGCCCAGCTTCTAAATACACATGGGGAAAAAAGTACACCATTTACTGGCAACAAATATACATTAATTACATTTCCCAGAATGTACGCCATTTCCTAGAAAGCACCCCCACCCTCGTTATGAAGACTGCAAGGCCAGTGAATCTGAGTGTCTTTCTTGTAAATGCATCTTGTCCATGTGAGACCTACTTGCAGGAACTTGGAAGGAGTTATGGCATTGTTACCTACAGAACCAATTTGACTATGCCCTCATAACACAATGCAGAGGTACTGCATTGCACACTCTGGCTTCAGCCAACACAAAAGGGAGAGGACAACATGAAAAAGAGGCATTAAATGCTATAGATGCAAAGTGGCCATGCAGCACTTTGCTTACTGCGCTATCTTGCCAACAGCACACAACAGATTTAAATACTCTTTTATACCTCCAGCCATCCATGTTCTGCAATACATAAGCAAACTATTTTTTTATGTCACTGTTAATTTAAATGTTTGTGGAATGTGTGTGTGTGTGTGTGTGTGTGTGTGTGTGTGTGTGTAGGTGCTACCAGTACTTCAAACTAATTGGCCCACTGGGAACAAATAAAGTATTACTACTACCACAATGCCAGTGGCTGTCAAACAGTCGCACCTGAAATCTGTAGAACGTGTTGTCATCTTTGAGTGTGAGCACATGGTCTGAGATGGGGAAGAAGTATCCATGCGCAGCCATCAGAGTGCCCAGGTGCAAAGCTTCCACTGAGGGAGAAGAGAGGAGAACTGATCATAAACCTGCCACCTTACCACAAACATACACACACAATCATGCACACTTACTTACTCACACACACACACACACACACGCACGCACGCACATGCACGCACGCACATGCACGCACGCACATGCACCCGGTCACACACACACACACACTATAACAGGTATGCCCTTTGCCAGAAACAGACAGTAAACCAGATTTGAACACGGGTGTAAATGCAGAACTCATAGGCCTCTTCTTATTCCACTTTTTAACTGAACAATCTGAGATTTGAGCATCTTTGGTGGTGAGAGGAGAAAAACTTAATGGCATTGACTCGAACAACGGGAGTTTAATTTTTAATAAGGTCACTTTCCACTTCCTGCTCCCTCACAACACCAGAGCTGCCACCTCCTAGTGCATGCACAGATGCACAAACACACACACACACACACACACACGCACACACACACACGCACACACACACACGCACACACACACACGCACACACACACACGCACACACAAATAATATACTCTATTTTTATCCTACTTAAACCACGTAAAACCCTCCCTATCCACCTCACCACCACACACCCCCTACTTGGAATGTACATCAGAGAGCTTACAATGAATAAATAAAGACATAAATTAATATTTTAGTATATTTACCAGACACCCTGTGATAAAGTGTGTGAAGGGCCAGAGTGTGTTTGTGGAGCTGGTGGTAAAAAGCCCACATCGATGGCAGAGGCAACACCTCTGAAGTCAGTCGGCTTATGGTACCTTGCAAGCATTGAGGAATGCTACTGCAATAAAACTGGATCAAAAAGACAAAAAATACCCACCCAGGAATAACTGTTGTCCCTGTGTAAAAAGTAGGTCTGCCAGTTATTTGAGGAAGCTGCGAATAAATGCCACTGGGTCAGCACTAAAAGGGTCATAACCTAGACTGACATTAAAAAGAGGAGTGTTGGGGGAAGGGAAGGTTAAGGCTGTAATTCAGTGACTGCATCCCTCCCATTCACTCTTTGATGGAGGCTCAGAGGATGCAGATAATGAGTCTTATGATGGTGCACAAAGTCACCATCTTTTCGTCTGACTCCTTCTTTTTGTGATGTTCACGCTTGTAACACAACGTG
Source organism: Setipinna tenuifilis (assembly GCA_030347295.1). Taxonomy (NCBI): domain Eukaryota; kingdom Metazoa; phylum Chordata; class Actinopteri; order Clupeiformes; family Engraulidae; genus Setipinna; species Setipinna tenuifilis. The sequence continues at coordinate 4,557,796 of CM059286.1, forward strand.
ACGCTTGGGCATGACTGTCTGGGAGAAGACTCAGATAATGACAGTGGGCTTCAGAACAGAGAGACAAAGACCTTTTGATGAACTAGTGATTTGGACCATGCTGACTGTTTTCCCATCCCTAGAACAACCGGAACTTGTCCCTGCTATCCCTTAGTAATAATAATAATAATAATAATAATAATAATAATAATACAATGTATTTGTATAGCATAATTGTATAGCAAAGTGCTTCAACAGTTTGGCAAGAAAACACAAGAGGGCATTTGTTACAGTTCAGTAGTGCCGGAAACGAGGAAGTTCATTGGGGCGCTGCCGAGAGTTCCTGCTAGTTTCCCCAGGGAGTGACGGGTGAGGAAGAACTCCTTGTTTGCATTGGGTTGTTTAAATCTAGGAAGAAACCTTAGGCAGAAGTGGGACCCCCAGGGGGAGCCCATCTGCTGGGGCTAGTAGAGGGAAAGTACTCCCCACAACTGGTAGATTGGTAGTACTCACCAATACTGACAGCCACATCTCTAAACCCACTGAATAGGCACTGAGTCTTGATCACTTAAAATAAGTAAAACATATATTTCCCTACTTAATGTCTCTCACAGAATTGTTTACTAGATATGTTCACAAATTTTCATTAATTGTGTTCCATTTCATACTGTTCAAGCAGGTGCGGTAAAACCCAACTGAGTAAATCCACACACCAACACTCTAGCTCATTAACTCCATCTCACTAATTATTGCTGGATAACACCTGAAACTCTGCTTTCCTAATTAGACAATAATAACACAAAATGTATTTTATCATCTACCCCCTTTTGTGAACCTTACTGTAATAGTCTTGATTTTGTTTTTCCATATTATTTTGTTTTGGCAACCTAATGTACATAACATGAATCAGCTGTTGTCTTTACTGTATTTACTGTTCATGAAATTACTATTATGTGCAGCACTGATATAAAACTGTGGTTTGACTTTTAGCTAGTTTTAAATGGTATCTCTGTAGGTGTTGCCATTACTACATTATATTGAGATTATGTTTTAAATAATGTTTAGAAAAAAAATGTAAATATGGATATTTCTCAGTCTAAGGGACATTTTGGGCCACATTTAGCTATTACTGAAAATAAGATGAAAGCCATGACTGTTAAAAAAACAAGCATCTACAGCTAAGGAGTCCTTTTTTAAAAAAATAGCAGGATAAGATATGGTTGGATAGGATACACTCAGCCATACAGTTTTTCCAATAGCAGCTAAAATGTTGGGTATTGTTACATTCCCAAATTACATAATATATATCTCATTTGTACAGACTGCCATATTTTTTTCAGTCTCTGAGAAGCAAGATATGCCGCTAGAATTTCAAAACATGACCTAATAAAAAGTTGCTAGAGATATTACAAGTTTTTGGTGTTACCAAGTTACATACAGGCATATTTCCAGTTGATATGTGGAACTCAGCTGTAAGCAAGTCACTGTAGCTAAGCAACGACCTACTATTTTTTTTTAAAAACTCAAAATTTTAAGGGGTAACGGCTGCTGAGGTGACCTGCTCTGTTGAAATCATGGTGAGGTGGAGGCAAAGAACTCTGCAATGTGAAAAAAAAAAAAACAGTGAAGCGCTTCACAACACTCAAACTGTGTCTCCGCTGCACTATTCCATAGGGAAACAATGGAATTGAACTGCCTGGTAGTAAAAAAAACATGGCAGCATGAACAGCCCCAAAGGTTCGATGCTACATGCATAGATCTCTGGCATGAGGCTTGCAGGGCAGCTGCCTTCATAGAGGAGTCTTACCCCTGGGGGTTAGATATAGAGACCTGAGGTCAAACATCACTGATCAATTCAATTTCACTCCATTTTACTCCTTTCCAACACTCATTTATTTCACCTGCCAAGGCCCGTCTGGAGCCCAATGAAGCTAAAGCTCAAGGAAAAAAAAGCCCTCCATTAAATTATGGACCTGCCCTAGATAGAAAAGCAGCCCTTTCTTCAGTTCAATCGGTTACATTTGGGCTAAGAAGGTAGACCCTGTTTGCTAAATCATCCAGCGCGGTTAGCTAAGTCTAAGACTCCCATTAATCCACAGTGTGAGATGGAGAGACCAGTGTGGGGAGAAGCAGCACAAATAACACACATCTTTCTCTCTCTCTCTTTCTCTCTCTCTCTCACTATCTCTCTCTGTCTGTGTCTCTCTCACTCTGGGTGCTTTAATGGTGCTGATGACACATAGGGTCTTGTCTTGTCCTTGTCACTGATAGCACCACAGGAAGAGGAAATCACTCTCTTAATTCCGGGCTGTCCTTGAGAAATTTGACCTCATTCACTGCTTGACAGAAGAGGTTCTCTCAAAGGAACATAATTGTTTGTGAGAGTCTATGTGCATGTGGGCACGTGTGCATCAGTGTGCCGTGTGCCATGTGCATGTGTTTTTGTGTGTGCGAGTGTGTGTTACATGCATGAACAATGAGAGTTGTAAAGGAAGATTAGAAGGGAAATTGACAGAAAAGCAAGATGTAGGTACAGCTTCAAGGGGTTGTGTGGGAACATGTTTAGTCAGCCCTACACAGCCAAAACCTGACACTTTACCACAAAGAACATACACAGACAATCATGCTCATAACTCTCTCTCTCTCTCTCTCTCTCACACACACACACACACACACACACACACACACACACACACACACACACACACACACACACACACACACACACACACACACACACACACACACACACACACACACACACACACACACACACACACACACACACACACACACACACACACACACACACCTCCACCAATCACCCACACAACCAAACACAACACATTCAAACAGAACGAGTACACGTTTCTCTCCGGAAGGTACATCAGCTCGACATGCTCTCAGTTATGTAACAAAAATCAATGCATCACTCCATCTCAAAACCAGCTTTGCTCACCGTGCAGCTAAAATGTGCCTGCATGGGGGTACAAACTATAACCGGCACTAAAGCCACTGTTGTATCTAGTGAAACAGACAGTGTGCATATGGGTGTGTAGAGCTTTTCCTGAGTGCTTTACAGTTTAAGCGGCCACCTTAACAACACATCCCTCCAACCTTAACTAAGTTGTCCCAATAGAACAAAAAATCAGACTCTGTCATACAATGAAATGATGAAATTATAGGAATGTATATGGGACCACCACCTTAACTATCAAACTCCCTCTGCTAGACAGTGTTCACATAAGCAAGTCAGTTCTGGGCTAGGGATGTGTGCTTGCTAGAGACCAACTTGCCATAAAAACAATCACACCTTCTGTTCAAAGCGTCTTTATTTGACAAAAACTACCTCAGGATTTCCTGGTTTCAGCGACAGCAAGGGGGCACACAACAAAAACTACTACTACTTTTTTAAGGTAAATACACCTTTTGGAAGTGCACATGTAAATATATAAATAAATAGGAATTAAAAAGAAAATATTCTACTGTGTCCTAGTGTGGCTGGGAATATGCTAGGTTTCATGTAAATTCATGAATTCTAGGTAGATGAACACATCTAGCTAGAAGAGCACATCTAAGAAGTCTAGCTGCAATAAATGTTGTGGAATTCAGTGTTCCTCTATGTAGGCACTCCTTTTATTATAAATGTTTTTTCCTTTCTTCCCTGCCAGTAACATGAGTGGGAGGTGTGGGTGCTTAGTTTGGAACCGAAGGCATCCCCTAGGCATCTTCAGGCAGCTGTGTGTGTGTGTGTGTGTCTTTCATATAACAGATAAATACCTAAGCGCTAATGCAGAATGTCACCTGCATTACCATTTTGGTAGACCGGAGGGGGCCTGAGGGAGAGCGAGAGAGTCAGTAGTTTATTTTGCGGATCAAAAAATTTGCATTACCTTGATCTTCAATGCTTAGGTTTTTAAGCATCCACTGGACAATATCAGAACCTACAAAGGAAATGACAGAAAAAAAGCAAAGATTCAAGTCAGCTGTTTAGCCACTGATGCGCCCAGAGGATCATGTGTGATAAATAAATGATAATGACAGATGATCGTCTGTCAGAACCACCACCACAACCACCCCCCCCCCCCCCCTCCCTTTCTCTGACACACAGATGCTTTTCAAGTGGAGGTGTGGGCGTTCAAATGCCAGCCCTGACAAATCATATGGATCAGAATCTATTGCCAGCCACCTACCTTACCTCCATTAGCTCACATTATGATTTAACAGTCACTGACAGAAAACACTTGCTAATAACACACTCCCTTTCACAATATACCACATAACTATACACACGCACACACACACACACACACACACACACACACACACACACACACACACACACACACACACACACACTTCCCTTTAGTACCATAACATTACCAGCACCTACAATATTTTTGTAACAGTGGAATGACTCATGAACATTGAAGGTGAATTAAAAAAAGAGGATTTGCCCCCCATTACCCGCTTTCTAGGAGAATGGAGGGGACATCCTTCATTTTGCTCACAGACATTTTTAGATCATCTGTATCAAACACTAGAGGAAAATACCACTTGCATACCTGGAGCAAAAGGTTATTAACGTAAATTCCACATAGAATTTAATAAAAAATTAATGAAGTGAAAACATTTTAGATATGATGAACCCAGACAACTAATCCTGTCTTTGTCATCTAAATTCACAGAATGTAAAGTGTAATTTTAATTTTATCTTATTCTTTAATTTATTCATTTAACACGGTGCCTAGATAAATTGCTAGATATTTTTACAGAACCACTATCCCTGTACATTGCTTTGTTCTAATCCCCTAGCCATTCTCTTTTATGGATTTCCACCTTTAGAAGCCCCGCTAAGCTCCCCGTAGCTACAGGAGGCTTAGCGGGAGCTTCGACGGCTCTGATGGTAGACTCTACAGGGCTAGCGTCCAGACCTAGAGGAGAGGGACTGCCAGTCAGGGTTTTGGTGAGGGATTGTTATTGTGGTGCATTTTTAATCTCCTCATGTCTGTGAGAGCCATGGTTGAAACCATTAGCACAGTATTTCTCACCTGAATCAACGAGTCCTCTCTCTCGCTCTGTGTTCCAACCCCACATCTCCATTAAACCTCAGCTGTTCAATCTGCCTTTTTAACTTGCAGGTGGCAAGCTGGGATCGACACACTGATTCGGTTGCAACCTAAGCTCCAGTCTATGCCAGGTGTGAAATGGCTAAATGATGTCAATGCTGATGGGACAGTAGTAAAGTCTAGTGAACATTGCAAAAGTTTGGCTATGATTACAAGGTCACCTACAGATCGCCGGCACTACAGTATCCACACCTGGCAACTTATGTTCTTGCAATCAGAAGCCACGCGACTATGACTACAACTGTTCTGCAACCTGAGTGTATAATTTTCAAGATCTCTCCCCCAAGATCACTTAGTGACGTCAGCCAACCGTGAGCTACACCAACACCAAACACCCCAATCTCAAATACTTGTGGCTTGTGAATAGTTGTCGGAAAACAGTCTAAAAATAACAAGTGACATTAGTAACATGAAGGGACGCTCAAGGCTGGGAGAAGCAGACTGGGGAGCTTTTGGAGGAGACAGACATCTTTGTTTTCACCTGTAACCTGCACCAGCAGGCAGGTGGGCCCCTGGGGGTTGGGGGGAATGGAGTTTGTGGAGCACGACTAAAGACCCACTGCCTGGAAGTGTTTGTCCCCGTCTGGGGCAGAGAGACTTAGTTAAATGAATCCCCAAGCCATACGGAGATAGAAGTGTCCTCCTTGTGGAGTAGCCAGCCCAGCTTTTAGAGCACAACTGGCCTTTTGCTGAACCCCCCACAGACCTGGAGAGATGACTCTTCTTCTCCCTCTACCCATCTCTCTCTCGCTCTTTCTCTTTCTCCGTTTCTCTTTCCTTCCCTCTCTCTCTCTTTCTCTCTCTCTCTGAAAAAGTTTCTCCTCCTCTATCAATACTTGTCTCTACCCCAACGAGAAGCTGTCACAAAAACTCTCTTCAGCTGCAGGGTCCCAAAGGAAACCTCATTTCCAGAGCATAACTTTGCCGGTCAGAGACAAGGCTGTGATGACAGCTGGAAGATGGATCCGCTTTGTGGTCGACACTTTAATTCTCCTCTACTACATCAGACACTTACAATACACAGTGATCCAACTCTGAACAGCATATATGGGACTTCAGGGTATAGTCGATGAAAATGTTAAATGAAATATTTGACATATTTCAGTTATGATCAATGCTGTTATACTATTTATTTAAAAATGTACTGGTGTGTTGTGATGGTAATATTCAGATGAACAAGATTTCTTTTTTTTTTTTTCAAAATAATACAATTTGTCTTTGTCCAGAAGTAAACAAATCCAAGAGATGGGGGTTTCAAAATAAATTGGACCACTGGAGATTTGTGCTCAGATCACAGTCATAACCATAGTTACATAATGTTTGTAATGTATAATGTAAAGGTGTCTTTAAAGCCTCCATGTGCATATGCTAACAGATGACTTGACAACTAACACAATTCTTTGGAAAATTCCACTTTAAAAGTTAGTTTAATTGGTTAGCTGGTGAGCTGTGATTCTCTCTGCAGCCATTGCATCTTCCTAGAGGAAGTGACCTCATACCTGAAAAGACACTGGGAATCTTGGTAAGAAAGCTCTTCACTGTGCGGATTGGTATTCCATTCTTCTCATCCTGCATGCGGGCTATCACATCCTCCATCTGAGAAAGACGAAAAAGAGGGGGAGATAATAGATATTAATATTAAAAAATGTAAGAAATCAATGAAATATTCAATGACGCAGCAATGTGACACAATCAAATATTAAATAAGAGGAAGAAAAACATGATTTGGCACTTTAAATTACATTCTACATAATTAAATATACTTCTTAGAGTGAGGGAGTGGTAATGGGCCTCACAATAAATTCACAGTTTTCTCTTCACATATAAAAAGAACACTAAAAATAGACTTAAGCTTGAAATTAGATAATGAAATTATTGGAATATGTTTGACAATAGACACTTCATCAATTGTCCTCCATTCATAGCAGCTGGAAAGCTTAAAAGATGCAATGGACAAAAAAATATAATTTTGGAGTAATGTATTTCTTAACCATAACTCTGCCCCTCCCTGGACAACCACCACCCCTAACACCACACCTTCACTAACAAAGGTGCTGCAGGAAACACTAAAATTGCTTACACATATATTTTAATAAGCAGGTAGTTAGGAAAGTTAGAAAAAAACATGCCATTGCATAATATAGCTACCAACTAACACATAACCCTTAAACCCTTCATACACATGTGACAGCTGCCAGACTAAGGCAGTTCATCCATAAAGTGCCACAAACTGTCTCTTGCCAAATGTAAAATGACAACTCCGGTGTTGAAATCCTACTGGCAGAATGATGCAAAGCAATGCCCTAAATCCCACTAGCTGTCCATGCCAGTCAACCCTAAGTCTGTGCAGACATGTAAAAAAAATAAACAGGTTGATTACAGTCATTACACATGCAGGCCAAATACACTGAACCAGTTACTTCACAAATGCTGTCTGTACATTAGATTAAAAGATAATCACTAGGCTAACATTTAATTTTGGAGTGGACTATGATGAAAAAAAACAGGTATTGGCTGAGGCTGTTTTGTATCCAACTCAATAAGAGACATATGATTACAGCATAGCCTCAGTGTAGATAGTCATAAGTCTTATTACTCACTCCTGTGATCAGGTTTCATGTCCCATGTGTCTTGCTAAATATGTGCAGTAAAATGCATTTTTACTGTAGGAGACACACAAATGTGAGCGAGACTGCGTATGCTGGATTTTTCTTCTCTCATCCCATCCAAGGTCCTTCTCATGTCCCTTACCCTGGCAGTAATTACAGCACAGGCCTTTTACAGCAGAATTAGCCGCTTGAAGCACCAAATTAATCTTTTAATTTTTTCTGTGAGCTGACCTGGCTGAACAGGCTGTATTGTGGTACAAATACTGACCCCATTACTAATAGCCCTTTGTGAAAGGAACAAAATAATGTGAGGATGTGTTTCAATGATCTTTCCAGTACTGGATATGTGAATCATTTGTCGTGTCCCATGAGGGAAGTCAGGGTTTCCAGGAACACACCATACTTCACGCTTGAGTGCCAAGTGCGATATTAAATAATTTCCTCTAGCATGAACACGCATTGAGAAAAAAATAAATGAATCCACTGCCTGCTCTGGCTGTTGTGTTATAAATATGAATGCATTCTCTAACAATGCATAGGACAAAGGACTAAAGATCTGCTCTAGTACATCTTGTAAGACATTCATGCATGAAGACAGGATGACAGAAAAGTATAAGGGGGAGGAAAAAAGAAAAAGAAAAGGAAAAGCTGAGCCCTGATTCTTTTGCTGGCATCTGGCAAGGATAGATGAGTGAGTCAGACGACATTCTATGCCCAGATGAGCCATCTTCAGGCCCTTATCGTTCTTCTTACAGATCTTACAACCTCATTTCTCAGCCACTGCAAATAGCATATCTGACAAATGAACACTTTCTCACTAATTTTATTAACTCAACATGTGACAAAAGCAGTCATCGGAAAGTACTGTACAATGAATTACTGACAAACATAGCCTATAGAAATACATCCTTTTTAAAAAGGTGATATGGATTCTTAAAGTACCATGATGTGAATGCCTGATATAATCCTGAGAAACATAAGATATGAAAATACTTTAGATCTTGTTTTGCAAAAGGTGAAAAAAGGTAATATAAATGTTTCCTATGATGTGAATATCTATCATAATCCTAAATGAATATACATTACAGATTCTGAAAATGTGAGAAACAAACTCCATCTCATATATGATTACATTTAAAAAGTGTACTTTTTTGGGCAACCACATAATTCATAAATTCTTCCAAGAAGGCTGTGCTGATATCTCACCCTGCACCAGTTCCAAGGTTCTGACTCCCTCTGCCTGCAGAGAATCTTGCATGTGTAACTTCCTTATCAAGCCCATAAAAGTCACATATGTGCCTCAGGGGCAAACAAAAAGAGGAGTCTGGGAGGGCAGGTGTTGCACTTTTCTTATTTATCCACTCAAGACTGGAGCATGAACCACACTCCATAAGCTGGCGGGCAGGCTTGGGGAGTAACGGAATACATGTAACGGCGTTAAGTAAAAGGATACAAAAAAAAAGTAACTGTATTCCCCTACAGTTACAAAAAATGAAGGCGTACTCAGATTACAGGTACATTTAGTGAAAATTGGGATTATTTAGCAGGATTACAATTTGAAAACATTTTACGTTATTTATTTCTTTTTTATTTCAAACTGGAGATGGAGGGGAAGCGACAAACTATCCTACAGACATGCATGCGCGCGCGCAGTTACACAACGGGCGAAATCGGGACTGACATGTCTCAGTAAAGACCGTCTCTGGTTCACTTCACTTGAACTTCGCGTCGTCGTCCGGCAGCATTGGCATGACTTCAACCAAGAACGCATTTAATGGGTGGAAATTTCGACATCACTTTATTTTTAAAGAAGCAGTAATCCGAAAGTAATCAAGTTACATTACTTTAATATTATGGTTCTTGGATTACATTACTGAATACATATTTTATGGGGTAACTAGTAACTTTACCAGAATACATTTCTAAAGTAACCCTCCCAACCCTGCTGGCGGGTGATAACTGAAGGCTCCGGTATACTTCTGTGCAAATGGCTGCACAAGAGTAGTGTGCATCTAGGCGTACTTAGTTACTTTATTAGTTTAGCTAATAAGAACCATGTACAGAAGAAATCATGTACTAGAGTTAGCTATGTAGCTAATTCGCATCTCTGGGGAAAACTTTGAAACTGTTGTTTTAAGAGCGCATTGTGCTGCTGTGGGGCCGAGAGGCTTGCGGTTCTTGGTTCCGGGAAGCTCCCAAAGAAGCATAACCCACAGCTACAAACTGGGAATCTGCACAGTATCAAGGGTGATTCCAGCGGTATGACACAAGCTTTATGGAAAAGTTTTCAACCAAAGTTTGTTGCATTATTGTTCTCATCTCAGAAGCAGTGAAACATTGCAGGGTACTTTTAGTGAATTTCGAACTAACGAGAGATCAGTTTTGCGCATGCGCTGTCCACACACTCTAAATGCTTTTGTACATGGCACTAAATCAGTCAGCCAATCAGCCTCCACAGGCTGCAGTAATGACATACATTTTTTGTCAAGTGCCCGTTGCGTGCCAGTGCATTGCCACAGAAATACACTGCAGCACTAAAGGAGGTGGACGCTCAGTATCCTCTACACCACTAACTTCTTCCCTAGGGTTAGACATAGCTGATGGCTTCCACTGAATGTCTCTGTTTGGCAAGCGTAACCCAACCTTGCAACTGTCACTGATACATCCCTAAAGCAGCCCTTTAACCGTGTAGTAATGAGCAATAGCCCAGATGTAATGACATTACAATTACTCCTTGTCACTGTCAAAGGGCACATACTGTACGCTTAACTGTCTTGCTGTTCCTTATTTTTCATCACAGTGTTTCCCCCAGTGCTTTATAGTCAAGGTGGCAACCTTAACAACACACCCCTCCCACCCTAACTAAGCTGTCCCAATAGAACACCAAAATTAGACTGAGAGTATATATATTCTGGTCCATACATGCATGACAGACACTTCATCAATTGCCTTTCATTCATTTCAACTGGAAAGTTTGAAACAAAAATGATGCAATGTAGAAATACTTTAATAATAATAATAATAATAATTTTGAAGTGATACCTTTCTCAACCATTACCTCACACCTGCCTGGGCAACCATCACCTTCACAAATTCCCTGTGGGAGACACTGCATCTACATCCTCTCTTTCTTTCATAGTGTAATCTTCATAGGAAGCCACAGCTGCACACAATGCCCACATATTGTTGTTGTAAAATGTTTAAACATTTTAACATTTGTTTAAAACGAAGCCCTATGTAATGGTGATATTACAGAAGAGTCTTTGGTAGGTTGTTTTTGTCCATCTCTGGTAATGTACCCATTAGATCCTCTTCTCTGGAGAGTGTGAATTGGACTGCTTTGCAATCCCCACAGAATTAGCCATGGTTTAGCAAATACTGGCCAGAGCTGCTTTCTGATACATTTTTACAACCAACCCCCCTCCCGTGGTCATTACAATCAAACAAACACCACAAAATCACAGAGTTCCAAGCAGCCAACCTGCGGGGTGTAAGAGTAATTGGTGGACATGTAACACAGCTAACCAAACAAACGCCAGGAAACACTGGGTCTGCTAAGAGAAGATTGCTAACAAATGACCCAAAGGGTGCATAACACCTCTAACTACACGAACAAAAAGATACTGTGTTTTTTTTATTAAATTACCACATGTTGTGCTACGGAAAAAAATTCAACCACAAAAAAATGTTCTTTTATCTTCCTAGCAGCTCTATAAGCCATATGCAGTTTTTTACTTTGACTGCAGATAATCCATTGTTTATTCTATTCCATGTGACTACATTTCCAAAACATACAAACCAGTTTCTATATAAATACCAATTAAGTCATATTTCAGAAGAATGCTTTGCATTCTAAGGGCACACATCTCAGTGACAGTAAAAATGACAACAACAATAACAGAGGACAAAGAAATCAGAATTTTAAAAAAAATCATCGAACCTCAAAATCCTGGAAGCTATGAAACTTGACAGTTGATTTCTCAGGCATAGGGGAAACAAGGGTCCTGGGGCAATAACCAAACTCATCTAATCTTGTTCTATTTTGTTCTGTTTGGAATTGACAGCTTTTTCCTGGTCAAATGCGCAATGACTTGCTATGTGACAAAATCTATTATATTTCACATTTCTGTTGGTTTAGTATTATGCTTACTGATTTCACTCTCACGAAGACAGACATTATTAGGGTGTGTTGATTTATTTAGTTCCCTCTGAAGGGCAGGTCTTCATGGTGCTCTTCTGTGTGGCTTTTACAAAAAAAAAAAAAACGGCGACCCAAAACAATTTTAAACCCAGCTCCTGTTCCTGTTCCCTCATCCTCTCTGTTACTATGGTAACTAGTGGAGATAGTGATGACGCCACTGCTCACATTTCTATGTCACCTTTAAGGACACAGAGACAAGGAGAGCCAGGCAGTGTGTGTGTGTATGTGTATGTGTGTGTGTGTAAGTGTGTGTGTGTGTGTGTGTATGTGTATGTGTGTGTGTGTAAGTGTGTGTGTGTGTGAGAGAGAGAGAGAGAGAGAGAGAGAGAGAGAGAGAATGAGAGAAAGAGCAAGAGAGAGAGAAAGAGAGGGAGAGGAGAGAGAGGGAGGAAGGGAAGGAGGGGGATGAGGGACATTGGAGAAAGTTATTGTATTGTGAAGGACAAATGTCATAGGCAGAAATATAGGCAAAAGCCATCTTGATTCAAGCTGGCTTTTTTGCACAGTACAGTGCACACACAGTACAAATGGCCTGAATGTCCAAAACTTATAACTCACTTGCATTCTCTTCAAACCCCCTTGATTCATGTAAAAACAAAATGTTCTTTAAAGCAACACTATGTAGTTTCAGTAGAAGGTTCAGCCTTTAAACTATATTTTCAAAATCATACTGATGGTACAGGAACTCAAAATAGGTTTGATTACACCTTTGTCATTACTTGAGGTCACCTGCATTGTCTACACTGGCGCTATGCAACTTCAGGGCTCGGGTAGGGACCATGTAACCAACAAAATTCAAAATTGGACTGCCTTATGGCATACATCCATATGTCCAAGCCCCCCCCCCCCCCTCCCTTTAAAGGACCAGGTAGGTGAACCTGGTTAGAACCATAAGCAGTAAAAGAAACGACAGCGAGCAGTCGTCATGGCTAAAGCACCAAAAAAAACAAAGTGGCTAAGTGTGTATTCAGAAGATGCAAAGTAATAACATTAGAGCCTGGAATAGGGTGAATATTGGCCCTGTTTCACTCGCTGGAGTGAGGTGAAATAGGAGGAGGGATACCCCACTGATGTTGTCTTGGCATTGTTACTATTGGACAAGTATAAATTCTTTGCTTTTTAAAACAATTTTCATATAAAGTATTCTAAGGATAGCCTACTTGCCAATTTAATAAAATAACCATAGAAGAACCACGGGCCGACGTTAGATCAAATTTTTGTAACATTCCCTGTTAGCTTTGCCTCTTGCCTTACGAGGGAAACAACACTTCACAGCATTTTACATGTTACTGCCGTACCGGTTTTGGTTATAATTCTACACCAAGTGCTCAGATGCTTTGGATTAACCCTGGAGGGCTCATCTCCTGTTCTTACAATACACACTCCTACAAACACAGACATCAATCATGTCTACTACACACACCTATGAAGTGCAAAATTTACAGTCCCTCTGCTCTACTGCCCGTGTCTGCTTGAGCTCATTTGGTTGTCAGACAGCAATTTTCTTTTTCACCTGGTGAAGCTGGGTGATTAGATACAGCAGGCTGGGTGAATAGAGAGCCTCTGTCAGACCTGATCAGATTGGTTAACTGGAGCATCGTGTTAAATGCTTGACAGACTGTTAAACCTCACACTCACTCACACCTACGAGTCACCCAAAGGCAATAAACGCAGTTACCAGCACTGAACTGGAAATACATTTAAAAAGTCCAAAAATCCTTCACTTATTAAAAGCTAGCCTTTGACTATATGTACTAAAAACAGTCTTTGTTTTTTTGTTTAACTTATGTGCTTGTTAGGCTGTCTCCACCCAAGACATCCCAAACAGGGCTCTGGGTGTAAATCAAAGCATCAGTTAAAGTGTCTGATTTTATGAAAACAGAGGGCTGTCAAAGCACAGGTTGTTATACTGTGGCATATGTCACCATGAAATAATTATCCTTAAGAAAAGCAATTTCTGTTTGGCTGTTGAAAAGTGTTGTTTCCCCTTTAACAACATGCATTTAGTTCTCTTGTTTACACATTAGCTACATGCTCTCTCTCTCTCACACACACACACATTTTCTCTCCACACACACTGTCTCCCCCTCCCTTTGTTTTTCACACACACACACACACACACACACACACACACACACACACATTCTCTCTCTCTCCACACATGCATTGTCTCCCCCCTCCCTTTCTTTTTCACACACACACACACACACACACACACACACACACACACACACACACACACACACACAGCAGTAGCTCCTCTTTGGTGGGGTTAGCAGATGGCTTCTGCCATTCCGTGTGTTGGATAGAAGAGGTGTTTTTTTCCACATGATTGGAGGTGATGACAAAAAACACACACCCATCACTCTTTCGGCGCTTTGAAGTCGCTCTTACCACTTCTGATCTGTCGACAGTTTAAGCTGATATCGTCAAGCTGAATCTACTGGTCATGCCTTGGCTCGCTGCAAAAACAGCCATTTGTACGGCACCATTTCGGATCTAATGTATCAGCCATGCCTGGGCTCACTGCAAAACAGCCGTTTGTATGACACCATTTCAGATCTAATTTTAGCCAGAGGAGCGGGTGAAACTAAAGAGCCTGTTTGTCTTTGTTGTTCGTTGCTTATTTATTACCTCTGTTGTCAGGACGCAAGTGTGATTATTCATCTAAGCGCTCTATAAACCGAGGCCTCCCCATTTTGAAAACCTGTGTATCATTATTAGCAGTGTCTAGGGTTACACATGCTGTCTATAATCACTCCACATCTGCTTCAGAGCCTGTGGTCTCTTAAAATTGGTCAAATAACATCATAGACAGATTGACCATTACAGTTTACTGAATACCACCAGAAAACAGCGTGAGGTGGAACAGCATTAAAATGGTGCGAAATGCTACAAAAAGCAGCAGAAGGATAATGAAGCCGATCTTTCTCTCTCAATGTCTCCCAGTCTCCCTGGCCAACCCTCCACCCGCCCATTTGCAGGATATTGGCAGCTTTGCCGCACTTGGGCATATGGACGTGGGCACTTCCTAAAATCCACTGCAGCGATATTATGGACTACCTATCTTGCCTGACAACTTCTTCAAGGGTTTAGTCAAGAAGGAAATTCAATCATCCTATTAAAGTCTCTTTGGATGACTGCAGTTCAGCTTAAGACTTAATCACGATAATTCTGCTTCCCTTTAACAAGTGATAAATGTTACATAACCGGATAAAATAAAATAAAGAAGAGGGTATCTTTTTAGAGGTCTCTTCAGACACTAATAATGTAAACTTTATTATGTGCTTATCCAAAGCAAAAGGCAAAAAGAATCAAAGGGACTTTACCTCATGTTATATCTACTATTTTTTTAATTACTTTCTGTTAGGAACCAGGTCATTCCCATTTTGTTCACTTTAGGCTTTTACACATTCTATGAATGTGGTGCCAATGTGTATGAGCAAATACACAGCCACTGTACGGAACGCAAGCTAAAGTTAACTAAAAATAGAACTTTAAGACTCAATCCTTTCTTTACAGCACAGGGTTAGTTGGCATTGTGGTTCAAACAGCTAGTGCATCAATCTTTAAAGGTGAATTGACTGATTTACAATCAATAGCACACATTACCAAAGGCTCAGATACCCATTATCCAACTTCTTGTTCCGAACTGTCTTGCTCAGAATATCCACTATCAGACAGTAAGATTGTCAACACTGGACTAAGCTGCACTGGGACAGGTGATAAGTCTCATGATATGACTATTTAATATCATGCACATGGGATGTTCACTGTTGCATAGGAGTTTTGAAGTAAAGATAAATTCTGATAAGACTATGTCTTAACTGCATGTTGTGCCACAAACACTCAATTTGCTCATTTTAACTAGTCAATTCTCCTTCAAGGAAACAATTTAACATGAGCAACAGCAATGAAAAATAAACAGGGCAAGTGTCAAAAGTGCTTTCAAAATGTTGCGCTGCTTCGCATCGCACAGCATTGCATCATGCACCACTGCTTCGTACTGCAGTCAGTCAGGACAGTCCAACTGAAAATAAAGTAATCACACTGATTTTGTTGCTAATACTTGCTTGCAATGAGCAGCAGGTCCCAAGCTTTGAATATCATCGGTTACCAACAAGAAGTCATGTTCACATGGTTTGACTCTGAGGAAGACGCTGTGCGTAAAAACGTCAGTTGTTTGCTTCACCAATTACAAACTCTAAAAAGTACTCTGTGTGCTTCGGTCTTTCCTGGGTCTACTCTGGTTGAAAAGTGGCCCAGAATCTGCTGTTGATTCCGCTGTCCTGCTTCATGACTCACTAAAGCCTGAGCGCAAGTAAACCTCTCTTTTTACTGCTTGCTTACAATGCTAGCAGTTAGGACAGTGTTACAGTTGTCTTGACTTTGTCTTTAAGAAATTAATCTAATCTTTAAGAAAGATCTAATATTAAGTTGTGTTTGTATACTGTTCTCCTCAGAGCATCAAGAATAGAATTAGAATTTAGTAAGTTCTGGTCTATGACTTAAATTAAACTCCTAAGAAACACTGTCCAGAAGCCCAATATAAGCCCAATCTCAGTTCAATTTAGCATCTTAAAATAGATTGCTTGTGGTATGAAGGCTCGTAATATTTGATATCATTTGTCCATCACAAAACAATGAGGCACAATTTAGTCACCAAGGTGTCTAAAGGGCTTGTTTGTGGGTATGCAGATGGCAGTAGATAGCAACATGCCCTTCAGAAGCTGATAAGTGGCCCAAGCTTCCCTGGCCTGGCTACACTAATCTGCTGTGGGGTGTTCCTGCCACGCGGTTTGACGTGACAAGATAGAGTCACTGCTGGTGACAGCAGCATGTTGGAGGACAATGATAATGTTTTGGGTTTTTGCTGCTTTTAGTCAGTCACAAACAACTCCACAGTCTGGTGTAACTGTGACCATGTGTGCAGGCTTAAAACGTGCATTCCAACCTGTCATCTTATCACTCAACTGTCACAACAGGGCTTTGTGGCAGTCAGGTTGAATATGGCCAATATCTGATAAGACCATCTTACTTAAATATAAATATATATATATGACTTGATCTGGCAAAATCTAAAGTCATGTCAGAAGTAGGGTCTGAAGTCACATATAAAGTCAGTGAAGTATTAAATGTTCTTATTGATCTTTTATAAAACCAAAGGTATTACAAACCATCGCCCCAATTTCTATAGTCAAGATAACTATGTACATGGTAAAAATCGGCTATTTAAAGTTCACTTACACCATTGAAACATCACCGAAATGTTCACAATAAACATAATTTTCTCAGGTTTTGAAGTGAGAAAAGATGGTGGAATTGCACCATTAAAATTGTCTGGATCTTGTTATTCAAGGTATGAAATTATTTTAAAGTGTGTTTTCTTTTTTTTCACTTGTGCCAAAATCTCAGTTTTGAATTTTGGGTTTGGATTGGATACAGCAGTAGACCATGGTCTGTGGCCATAAAAATGTTTTGGATGCCTACCCTTTTGCCCCTCGGCTTTTGCCTTTAGTACGTAACTAAGTGAGTAAGCCTTTACTGTCACAGTAAAATAAAGTAAAAATGTTTGAAGCACTCCGCAGATGCTCAGTTAAAAAGTGTGAGGTAATTTCCAATACAAACAATTGAAAATGAATATAAATAGCCATGCAGTGAAGAGAAAAAGACAGACAATGTGGCCATCGTTTTTTACATCATGTAGATATTGTTGCCATCATTTAGATTAAAAAACAGCTTGCTGACATAAAACTGATTACCCAAATAATTGTTTTGGTGCATCTACAACAATAAGATGCATGTGGCATGACCATCTTAACCACAGGTAAACACCCTGTTATACAGACACTATGCACACTCCACCCATGCCTTGTCTTTTACACCACTGGGCAGGCATTCGACCCCACGTTGCCAAAAATCACTACATAAAATTGCTGTTGCACCCCTCTGTTTAGCACTGTGAAAACACATAGACCTTCTCCAGAAACACATACACACCTATCTTATGTGTTCACAGCGTGCTGCCTTGCCAGAAAGGGTATCGCTGTATAATTCTGGATCCCACATCTCCCACGGATGATTCATGCTTGTACCTCAGGATGCCTCCTGTCCCTCATCTATCTCTTTCTCTCTCTCTCTCTCTCTCTTCTCTCTGTCTGTCTTTCTCTCTCCCCTTTCCCTCTGTGTCCCCTGACACCATCTCACACCCTAAGGGCAAAGCTTGTCTAAATAGCTTCATTCATCCTTATCTGACCCATCAGAGGTTAACTAAGTTCATGCAATGCTAAAAATAAAGCAAAAATGCCAGTCCCTTCAGGTATTGGGTGTGCCCAAAATTATCACTCGTTCACAATAATTATAAATTGTAATTTATAATACATTATAAAGGGTGTGAGTTACTGGTACATTGTTTTGCTCCCTTCATAGTGTGTTCGGCCATATTGTTTTCCCTTTTTTGCGCTGCCTCTTCTTCAGGTTCCAGACTTCCTTTTTATGTGTCACTGTTTGGGTTATGTGATTTTTTTTTTTGGAGCCACTTTCATAAGTTAACTTTAAGAACTCACCATCCCACTGCTTTTTCAGGTCAAATACAGAGAGACAGGGGCCCATGGCCTGCAACAAGGTACTATAGAGAGGGCCCCGACACCCACACAATGACTCACGTACTTGTGCACTGAACACATGAAGCAGAACATGGACCAAAGCGTTCCATTTTAATACAGTGGTCAAAAGCGGGCAGACCCAAGGAGAATGACACACCATCAGTTGCTGCCCCCCCACCTTACTTAAAAGCTCAAAGCCACTCGCCAAAAGGCCTAGTCTCTCTGTAGACGTTTAGCAGAGTAAAAATATTTGAATATTTAAGTTGACACTCTCTCCCTCTCAGTTTTTTCACCTCTCTCTCTTTCTCTCTCTCTTTCTCTCTCTCTCTCTCCCTCTTTGTGTGTGGGCGATATGTGAGAACTCTACAGTGAGGCAGAATCGCTGCCCACCTGCTATGCCGAGGCCCCATTTCTAAATAAATAAATTACATAAAACACAAAAAATGCCGCATAATCACACAAGCAAAAAAAGGACATTTTGTGGAGTGATGGATTAAACATGAGCATCACACCCACAAAATGGACATGAAGTTCAGCGCTCACTATTATGTAAGGTTGCCACTAATGCATGATTGCTTCAGCCATCGTCAAGGTCATGATAAGAGAGGTAACAATACTTAAAAAATTCCTCTCTGTCCCCTCTGCAAAAGGAGTTGCCTATAGCCTTAAAGTTTGTCCTTCGAAGACCAGGCAAGACTCCACTATATTTGAACAGACCTACAATGAGAAGCATCATATGTCAACATGGGCATCGTTATAGGTATAATCTTCCTCTTCCTCCTACCATCATCATCGTTTTTTATCAGTGAAAGCATCATCTTTTGGCAAAAAATATCTAACACCACTCTGAAAGATTTTTCAAGGTGTTGCCTTTTTTCTGTCTGTGTTTCACAATATTTACCTCAGGGGCATATCATCCTGAATGTGATTACAGAGAAACTCCTTTTTCGGACTCTTATCACAATGTTACAGTCATGTTTGCACATGCAGGCAAAACAACAAAAAGAGAGGCAGAATAAAAAAAAACAAAAAAAAAGGGGGGGGGGGGGGGGGCAGACACGTCAAAGAAGAGGAGGAGGGGTGAGTTGTCTATTTTTAGCCTCTGATCAGAAAGACAGTGGTCGGGAGAGAGAGAAAAAGACAGAGAGAGAGAAATAGAGAGAGTGAGAGAGAGAGAACAAAGCTGGGGAGAAAAGGGGAAAACAAAAAGAGGGTGAGAGAAAAGAGACATTCTGACAGACAAGGGAAGGGATGAACAGAGGACGGATGGAGAGAGAGATAGAGACAGAGAGAGAGACAGAGACAGAGCGAGAGAGATGAAACGAGTGGACACAGAGACAGCAGGACAAGAGTGCAGTGCAAAGAAAGAGGGGCTAACTCTTCCCTGTGCTGTAACACGTGCCAGACAACAGGGGATTCTGTGTGCCCAGAATAGTGATGAGGCTACACCAGCTGGTGGTGCTCACCGTCACTGTCGTCTACATCATCTGGAGAAAGTGCGTCAGACGGCCCAGACAGTCGGCCACTAAGGTCACCCTCCACACTGACAAAAAAATGACATCCGAATCCCACAGCTCACATGAGCCACGAAAAAACTGCCGTAACACCTTTAGAAATGACATAATTCAGTTTTAACCAAACGAAAAATTCCGGTATGTTGCACAGCAGAACGTTATCAATACCTCCCTCCCCTCCCCCAACCCTTCGAGTTCACATGGGCCAGAAGAACACTTTAGCACCCTTTAGAAATTCTATAATTCAATTGAAGCCAAATAAAACGTTCTGGTAAGTTCCGCTACACCTCTGCATGGTATAATAATTATCAGGTATTGGAGACAGACGGATGTGGGGAGGGCTGGTCTCTGAGCAGTTGGGGGGGCTTTCTAATCAACACCTACGCCGTGATCATGCCCAGCACTGTGGCAGAAGGTCAAAATTAAAATGAGTGGCGCGTTGTGGTGGATAAACATCCTTACCCTTGTTCAACTCTCTTCTCCATTATACAGAAGTAAAAAAGGGAACATGGAAGTTATAGAGGCATTAATGCCAAACCTACACTTCCTCTTGCTTCAGTATTTTCAGCATCTAGCTCAGCTAAATAATAGAAACCCTGCTAAAGGTTCACTATCAATTACTAGGGTGCACTGTGCTCACTGTCTCTCAGCACATTTTACTTCTGAAGACACTGTGATATTCAAAGAAGAAATCCATCATATTACAGGCTAACATAGGATTTTAAATGGGATAGCTGGTGCCTTATTACACGGTTGACAAAAAGTGTAGCATTTACTGTGCACATGTGGCCTTGCTCTTCCGTGTTATTTCCCACACGTTAAGGTACTGGATGTAAATAGCATGGCATCCGTAAGTAGACATGAAACAAGGTAATCTGCCACACTCTGATTTCACACCCTGCAGATTTGTCGGAGAATGGTGTTGAACTGGCAGAGAGCAGGTGATCCTCTGGGACGATGGTGGAGAAAAAAGAGAGGAAGAACAGAGAGAGAGGGAGGACAAGACAGGGAGGCACTGAAGAGAACCAGGAGCAGAAAGGCTGGGGGAGAAGTGAAGCAAGTACTTACCAAATTTCATCACAAATCGCCCTTGTTTAGGGTACAATGAAAGGATTTTTTTGAAAGTAGGTTGGTTATCAATGTGGTGAAAATGTATGGAAAGCATGCAACTGCAATCTTTTGCCATCTCCAGGATCGTATCAACCAAAGGACTATGCCCCAACTCTGGAGAGACAAGGTCATGACAAGTTTTCAACATAACTGGTTTAGTGCTACCTTGTAGCTCCAGCCAGTAATGCACCAACCAACAGAGACTGTTAAAAGTGGTAAACATACAATAATTCATAAACAAAGATGATAATGAAATGCTGTTCTGAATGATAAACAGATAACAAAAATGTTAACAGATTGATATGGTGTTCTCTATAAAAATATAAATAATTTAACATTTATTACATTTGCAAAAGATTTATTGAAAAAATAATATACTGTATGCTTTTCCTTTACAGTAAGCTGTCTATGCAGTACAGCTCAGGTGGGCAAACTGCATGTTCCACTAGAAAACCTTGAAAGAAGGTCCCTACTCGAATACAAAGCACCTACTTACATGGTTTACTTACAAACATCATTAAGGCCACGCATCTTGTGAGATGCTCTTGACTGGGAACCATGGAGACATGGGTTGATACTACAATATCCCCCCTTGGCCCTGTGAGTCTTACCGACCATATTGCTGTATTACATTGCATTGAAGACTGTGCTCTGTATTGCACTGCATTGAAAACTGTGCTCTATACTGTACACAGACCTTACATAAGCTAGATAAATGGTCCATATAGCTTTGGTGGGTGGGTCTTTGTACTTCTTTGAATTTGTTTACTCTTTGCTTTCTTTTTTTACAAAACAATGAGGTTTAAGCTTGCCCTATACTGTTTGCAAATAAATATCATGATTTAGAATATGTACATACTGATTTCCTAAATCCAGCTTGAACTGTGTAACGAATGACTCATGTGAAAATCAACAATGTATTTAATAAATAAATAAATAAGTACTTGAGATGAACCTCTTAGTTCCACATCTATTCTCAGGCAGAAAAAAACTGGCCTGATTGGAGTGGGCACAGGCAGGATGAGGGGAGAACTTCAAAGAGACGAGAGAGTGAAAAAGATGAGAGAGGGAGAGAGGAGAGGAAAGAGAGGGAGAGTGAAAGAGAGAGAAGGATAGAGAGAAAAATATGCATGTATGACAGAGAAAAAGAAGAAGAGGGGGAACGGAGAGTCAGAAAGAGAGAGAGAGAGAGAGAGAAATGTGCATGCATGACAGAGAAAGCTACAGACAGCAAGACGAAAAAGGAGCAAGAGTGAGAGTGGAGGGGGTGTATGAGAGAGATTAAGAGAGAGGGAGAGGGAGAGAGAGAGCAGAGGAAAGAGAAGCATCCCTGGCAGAGCACCAGGGCACCAGGCACAGAGTGAGAGATGGGTATGGAAAGTGCGAGAAATATCAAGAGAGAGAGAAAAAGAGCTAGACTGCGGCCCGCTTCTAGGAGCGCATGGCAAACAGACCGTGAACTAGCAGAGGAAAAGGCAGAGAGAGAACAACAGGCTGAGGGCCTGTCATTCTGTCTGTGTCATCCGTCGAGTTGGTCTGACTCATTATTGAAGCTGCGATGCCCTGATATTCTACAAGCATTTTTTTCCTCCAGTAATTACTCACTACCTAAAGACAGACAAACAGACATACACATATACACTCAGAAAACCACACAAACACACAGAGATACACACACACACAGATACACGCACACATACATCTGCGCGCACACATACACACACACACATATACCAATATATAATAAAGATATCATAAAAATATAACACACTGCACTAACATCCAGACTGGATACCATAACAACCTGGTATCCACACACTGTTGTCTTTGATTTGCATGTTTTGGACAATTGCATTTATGTCCAAATCTTTCTTTGCCTACGTATGATACCTTAAGGTGCATAACATCACATTACATTGCATTTAGCTGGCACTTTTACCCAGAGCAACTTACAGTGGATAAAGGTGCAGGAGAGAGCTGGTTATACACTCTCCCATCCACACATTTTTCCTACCGGTACAGGAATCGAACCTGTGACCCTCCGATCCCAAGACCAACAATTATTAGGCCACGGCTGCACAGATGCAATAATGTCTGACAATAACTTCTCTACCCAATGTCCTACATCCTCTTTGGGGTGCTTCTCCATTTAGATAAACAAATGACATTTGAGACCTGTATAGTAATGTATACCACAGAAAGCATGCTATACATGGAACAATGTAATACAATCAACCTCTTAGAGGAGTAACCATTAGGATACCCAGCCTGATAGTATTACACCAGCAACGCTGGTCATCCTTCCTGTCCTAAATGTATGTCTTTGGACTATATGTGTGTGTTATAAGAGAGCAGAGATTTTTTATTATACGTATTTCAGTTATTTTTATTTATCATTATTATATTAGGCGTAACAAATGCATGAATCACTGGGAACATGCTTAGTGCATCTCATTTTAACAGCTTAAAGACTATTCTGTCCTCGATCAAATCTGTATGTGTCCTCTGGTTGACATTGTTGTAATGATCAGGTAGACATTACATGGATACACCAGTGATTTAAGCTGTTTTTTTCTTCTGTTAGGACTGCAGAACCTTGTTAAAATCAATGAGTGACCATGAAAAAGCAGCATAGTTAAGGGCAGAAAAGGCAGACTGTCATTAGCAGCACCTGTAGATAGGCATATAAGGATGGCAATGAAAACATTTACTGTTTTTGTTAATAAGAAACAAGCTGATTGCCATGGATTTCTGTTAGAGTACCATACTTAACTAAACAAATAACAGTATGGCAGAGCTTATGCATAAGGCTGGGTGATTATTTGGTCTAATATACAGCATACAATCTTTAATTAGCCGTCTATGTCAGTCACCTCATCTCAGCATAGAGCCAATGCTTCCTTAGGGACCAATTAACCTAACATTTATTGACAACTTTGAAGGGTGTGATCTTTATGTGTGTGTGTGTGTGTGTGTGTGTGTGTGTGTGTGTGTGTGTCTAAGTCAAAAACAAGCAAAAATGAGTACCATTAAGAGTGGTATAAATGACAATACATGTGGTCAAAAATCCATCGACAGACAACATTAACCCTGAAACTGAATCTATTATACAGCTAGATAACAACTGCCAGTGGCTGAGTTGGATTTATGCAGAACTAATGTTCCTTTACTGTCAGTAACTGTCATGCATAGGGTTAGGCATAAGCACAGCCCCTTGAGATTCAGGATAGTCAACAGCCTTGTCAGATAAAACAGTAAAATATAACATTAAGTTTGTAGAAAAGCATAACTCTACAATGTGTCAACTTTAAGGGGATAGTCTTGTGTAAAATGAAAATTGGTATGTTAAAATATGATAAGTTGGTACGCAAGTTAAAACTGTGCTAGCCTGTTGCATTTCGGACTTTACTATTTTTACCGTTACAGTCGAAAAGGCTAACAATCGACTTTCATCATGGCGCCAACTGGAAACTACAGCAAGGTACTACCTGTTAAAACAGTCTTTTTGATAAATGTACACTTACAAAGTTCTCAATGCCTTGTTTTGAATGCCAGGGCCCTTGTTATACTACCAAGGAAGTGTAGAGCTACTTCAAGCTCTTGTAATGGTTTACAAATAGCTTTCTCCATGCCCTTAGTACTAGCATTGTTGGCCTTTTTGACCAAAACAGTAAAAAAAGTTTGAAATGCAACAGGCTAGCGCAGTTTTGCTCATCAGCAAACTGAGCTCATTATTATGTTTTAACATACCCATTTTCATTTTACACCAGAGTATCCCTTTAATATTCTATAAAGGTCCACAGGAGTGTGTGCGCATCAAAAATCCATTTATTAGGTGGAGGATCATGTCAGGCAAATGCTAACCAAAACGAGCGGATCAGAACATGCTAAACCTACGTCACTAGGTCGTAAGTCCCGCCCAGAGCCATGTATGGCAAGCCCACATCCCAAAGGATTGGTGGACAGAAGCTAGGTGAGCGAAAGACAGCGAATTTGCCCAATCAGAGGTGCCTTATTGACACATCATGGATATTCACGAGGGACACCGGAAAAGCCAGTCGTTCAACCACTAGACCTGTTATAGCTTACAGAAAACAGCGTCAAGCAAGAGAACTAGGACATAATTTTTCACAGAAATTACGCACAATGCATTCAACCATAGTGGCGACACAGAAATATGAATAAAAATAACGTTGAAAGGACCCCTTTAAAGAAGTGCGGACAACACTTTATTTTATTTCAACTGTTTTCAAACTACTTTCAGTGAGGCCAGGCTAATAAGCTAACAGTTAGTCAGGCTGGTTTATTATGTATAACTTCAGTCAGTTCGGTAACAGTAAAGTATGCTTTTCCAAACAACCACACTTCTCAAAATGACAACAATTACACCAGCTGCCAGAATAGCTTTATGATTCCGGAATAAATCTCTGGTTTTATCCAAGCCAAACCTTTGGGCTATTGTAGTGCAAAATAAAAATGTAGCAAAAAAATCCAGGCAAAAGGCAGGAGAAAAAGGTCCATCTTTAGTCCCGATTAGAGATTACGAATGCTTTACCAGCAACATAAAGTTTCAGCAGCAAATCCAATGTTCTCTGGGAAAAGGCCTCTTCTTACTCAGGTTCCTCTACCTAGTTGCACTGAACTCACATGAGCCATTATCTTTACAATTAAGTATATAATTCTCTTCTTCGTATTCACAGTCATATTCATATTATGTAAGTCGCAGGTTGGTTTCAGTAGTCAACCAAAAGTAGCAAAACAACACCTATGGATAAAGGCAGTGATGACTCACAAATCACAAAGCGCCGACATATTGATTTGGGGAAAAATATCACATGTTAATTCACTGGAAAGAACATAATACATTTACAGTTTCTTTACATCACAGATTGTCGATGTAATACATTTACAATTACATTGTACAAAATACATAACAATTGCATACTATTACACACATGCAGTACATATACAATACACAATACAGACCCTCATAGAAAACACATAACTATCACATGGTAGCTTTCTAGCTGAGAGATCATTGGCAACTTCATTAGCATCTTTCAGTATTTCTTCTTATTGTATGTCACATGATCTTCATTAACACAGAGAGAGAATTGGGAATACAGAAATGTATGTTTCATCACACACTCCAATACTGAACCAAAGGTGAGAATGCACAAGGGTGGGACTAAGTGCAAATGAATGAGGATTATATTTTTGCACAAATGAAGTCACTCTTCCTGTGACTTGTCACCACAAAACTCACAGAAACATATGTCCACAACATACATTAACAAAGTCTCAGAACCAGGTGCTGAAGCTTACCAAAAGTATTTCATTTATCCAATGTGTGTCACAGATATAATTCTGATTACTAAAGTATTTATTTGAATGTCTGCATAATTTTTGCCTGACTGCATTGTACTGTGTTTAGCCCATATTTGCCAGCTGAAAATAATTGCATCTCACAGTGCAAGAATAAAAAAATAGGAAATGTCCCTGTCAGCGCATGTAAATGCTATGAGATGATGCACATCTCTGTGCTATGTGCTCTGTGTGAGTAAAATATCCACAACTGTTCTTGCCAGAATACCACAACAACAGATTGTGAAACACGTTCATGTTGACAGCAACAAGCTACACAGAACATGAACACCAATCAGAAAACATGTGAGTGCAGGCAACAGGCATGTTCAAGACCAAGCAGCACTCACTGCACAATGCATGCTGGTTAGGAATTCAGTCCAAGATGAGCCAGGTGTAAGGGGTTGTGGTACCACATGACCATGCCACATGACCTTAAGGTATCATGGGAGCAAGGCACCAGCAGTCAGATTGCATAGTTGCTCTCCTCCTCCTGCTCCAACATGGAACCTGGAACCAGCTCCATTATTTTGCCCTTATTGGCTTTTACATACACTGACAAATATGACAACGCCTGTTATGTTGAATTCCAATATCCATAATCACATCCACGACATTGGCCATATTTTATCAACTCTACAGTTAGAAAAAAGTGTCCAACCTCAGAGCAGCGATTTTTTTCTGCCCCTGCAATTGCCAGCAGGCCTTGTTGATGACGAGCCTAGTTCATCTTGAACAGGACTATTGTTATGTCTGCCATTGCAAATATTTATGTACTCCAAAACATGACTCAGCTCACAAACAACAGTAGCAGATGCTGATGATCAGCACTCATTTACATGAATTTAGATCCACATACAAGTGACCATAAACACATCTTAAAATACAATAAAGTATGTACCTATTTCTAGTAGTGGGCAACCTGGCTTTAGAAGCTACAGTTCAGTACCACATATCTCAATTCATTTGGTGGTTTTACCAATGCAGTGCAGACAGGTGATTCTGCTAATCAATTCATCCAGCAGGCTAACAAAAATCGAAATAAAATCAGCTGATGCCGTGAATGGCTAAAGCAAATATGTTGTACTGGACTGTAGCTTTTAAAACCACGCTGCCTATCACTGCCTGTTTTTAATTGCATTTGCACTAATGTGCATTTAGAGTTGTGACGTATAGTGAAGTTCCATTAGGAGCTGCAATGTTTGTTTTCCTTTATGTATGTCTGTGTAAGCATGTGTGGGCTAAATTCAACTCGGGAACCACAGTGCACTGATGCAGCCATGTTGTGTGAGAGGGGCCAAAAGGCAATTAAACCTGTTTCACTAATATATTTGGCATTTCTTGTCCTAACAACATGAAACTTGGCATTGCACTCACTCGTGCCATTAGAAAGACACCTACCAAATTTAAGCTCAGTGGAATGAATGATAGATAGATATCCACTATCTAACATTTCAGCACCTCCACTTTCTTAAGTCTTTAGGATGCACTAAGCAATATGGATCAAGATTGCCTCCTTTCAGAGAAAGACAAGTCACAGTTCATGAGTCTAGGCCAGTGGCCTTTTACAGCTGGAGAAAACACAGACAGAGAAAAAATTAAATGCCCATGAGTTGCAGTTCATGGTCTAGGCCAGTGGCCTTTCACAGATGGACAAAAAAAAAAT
Organism: Setipinna tenuifilis; assembly: GCA_030347295.1. NCBI lineage: Eukaryota > Metazoa > Chordata > Actinopteri > Clupeiformes > Engraulidae > Setipinna > Setipinna tenuifilis. The sequence goes on from CM059286.1 coordinate 4,585,973, forward strand.
CAAACTGCCAACAGCACCCTCAGTCAACTCTGTACAAGATAGCCATAGCCAACGAATGCATAGATGAACTGAAAAAGTAAATGAGTTACTTAATCATATTTTTCCACATGGATTTTTGTCTTTTTTCTGTCCCTTCCTCACCTCTTTCTCCCGTCTCCCAATACCATCTGGCCTACATTTGCTGTGTGCTCACTCTATATGTGACACAGGTGTACAAAATTTTCCCATCAAGATGGTATATCATAGTGAGCTGTATTAAATATGAATTATGCATTGAGCCGAACAGGCGTTGAGTTGAGGGCCCCCCTGTACCATTTTCAATTTTGCCTGAAGGAAATACAATCTACCGCAGCAGACTGTGTGTGTGTGTGTGTGTGTGTGTGTGTGTGTGTGTGTGTGTGTGTGTGTGTGTGTGTGTGTGTGTGTGTGTATGTGTGTGTGATTGAGTGTTCCCAGTACAAAGTAGTTTGATAGTTTGATTGCTTCCAGTGAAATGTTTGGTAAGTGTTTGAATGCAGAGCAAAGGGATCACTGAACACTACTGCATACCTAATAAAATGTGCTCTTCTTTGCGATCACACTTCAAAGCCTGCATGAGTATTGAAGCAATTGTGTGTGTGTGTGTGTGTGTGTGTGTGTGTGTGTGTGTGTGTGTGTGTGTGTGTGTGTGTGTGTGTGTGTGTGTGTATGTGTGTGTGTCAGTGTGAACATCTGTGTGTGTGTGTGTGTGTCCCAGGGTCAGCATCTGGGTGTATTCTTCAGCATCTGTGTGTGTGTGTGTGTGTGTGTGTGTGTGTGTGTGTGTGTGTGTGTAAAATGCAGAGGGTTTTTTTGTCATTTAGGCGCTGTATCTGGGGCCAGGTTTTTTCTTTTCATTTCTAAAATGTAGACAGTACAGAAATGTTTAATTTATGGTGCTCGTATATTTAATTTATTAAAGTGCTGATGCATCCCGTGAAGTCAGACCTTTGTTTTGCAGGATAAAACAGAGGCTTGCTGATTTGTAAGACAATGATTAAAGCATTTTGGATGTACAAATGAGATTCTTTCCTACACATGTATTTCAAAGTGGAAAATGGTCATGTGGAACGCACACAAACAGAAATGAAAGAAGCAGAGCATCAATATTTTGTAACAAAAATATTGATATTTTCCGATTGAAGTCACAGAGTAGTTGGATTCTGCCTAGATCTAGCACATTTCCTCTGAAGTGCAAGCTTACACGTTCCTCTGACACTAATTATACATAAGGTTTCATTCTAATTAAAATGTTTTGGTAACCTTTCTCAATGTTTTGGAAAATGTTAGCCTTCCTTTATGTCCTTTAAAATGTTTGCTGCAACCAAAGGCCTGTTTTTTGCTTGCAAGAGCACCCCAAGACTATTTTTCCTCTGAGCCTTTTCCAACTGAAAATCAAATATGCAAAACTTTAAAAGTGCAAATACAAGTATATTTAGTTTATAAGCCTATAAATGTAAATACAAGAATCAACAGTATAGCGAGGAATTATCTGCACCCAAGTGCCTAATCCTAGACTTTTTCTCACGGAAATCCCAAACACAATGTTGACTACCTTAACAAAACCCAAACACTTCCTAACACAGCTATTAACCTAAACGACTGACTATGTTCTGATAGGGTTGAATTGTGTTGTATCTAGCAAAGCTAAGCTGAATCATTTCCACCTGACCTGACCCCAAATTGAATCCTCAGCCAAAATATCACCATTTTCAAATTACTCTACATTACTGATTGGACATAATTACTGATTAACTTAAATATTGGCCTGCAAACAGATTGAATGCTAAGACCAAGAGCAAATGTATTTTCCACCGTTGGGAGACTAGCTCAGAGGAAGAACACAACACTGTTCAGGTACTTATTACAGTTCTGTCAAATGATCAAGTGTAACCCTCCATTCGAAGAGTATAAGGTAGAAATACAATAACTATTCAATGTGGAAAAAGAACACTGACGAATGGTCAACGTTGACATTCTATTTGTCCTTCTTGTTTCCTGATGCCCACTGCCATCCCCCCAAAAACAGGTGGCAATTGTGTGCTGAATTGGTGGGTAACAATGTCACTCTCTGTGTCTGCCTTAATATTATATAGCAGGGCAAAGCTGAGATTTTGGTTATAAATTACAGATGCTACAGAAATACTAAGTTTTTAGAACACAATTTATCACCAGTGTGTTTTCTATTAAGACATTTACCTCAGTGTTCAAAAAATGACCAAAGAGTTTAAAGTAATTTTATTTCTTCACCTGATGTTGACTTCATTAGTCAATTTAGTAACTTTTTGATACCATATGTGTCTTCTAAAAACATGACAGAGCAGCTACCAGTTTCTTATGAATCTGCGTTCATCTCTAGCTTCCTCCAAATAAATGCAAGTAAAAAGCTTGCTATCCAGCTAAAAGGCCACTATGCCAGGACGAATCCACCAATACCATAGAGTATAACCAAAATAATGCCTTGCCTTGAAATATAGCAAATTATTCTAACAGACACTCCTTGATGACCATTACTCAATTAAGAAAAAAAATAAAGGACTTCCAATTTATTTACCAACACAGGACTAATACCCCACAATTTACAACTAAAATTGCTGCTTTGTTGTCACTATTGGGCAAGCATGCAGACCACAGAGCATTGTATCCAGTAATAGAGGCTTCTACAATTAGGACACATTTGTTCCTCTTACTCTACCATTACACAGTTGGCATTTGCCTTCAAATACATTTCTTTAGTAATGCAACAGGCAAGAAAACAAGAGGGTTCAAACCACCCACCCATAACAGCCCACAAGCTGGTGCACTGTTATGCGTTGGAAATAGCATCAACTATAATATAAAACAAAACTACCTGGTCAAATCAAAAATCTGTTCAAAGACCATTGGACTACTTGTGGCAAACCCTTCACAGGAAGCTCATATCAAGAGTAATTTAAATCACCCACAACAGCCTACGAGCAGGTGTACTAACATGCGCTACATGGAAATTACATCAACTGTAATGTAAAACAACACTACCTGGTTGAATCAAGATCTGCTCAGAGGTCATTGGACTACTTATGGAAAACTCTTTTCAGGAAGGTCTCATATTAAGAGCAAACTAAGACTGCCCAGAAACCTGTCCTCTGACTTCTCATGTGTCCAGTATAGACAATATCAACCTCTGCCCTCAGGCAGGCACTTTAAAGTTCTTTCTTTCAAACACATTAGAATTAAAAAGTCCTTTGTATATCAGTTTATCCTACAGTTGAACCAACTAAGAAAATCCAGTGAAATACTAACCTGGGCCTTGTATGATTGTGCAAAAATGTGTGCAAAAATGAGCTCTACTTGTTCATAATGCTGTGTGTCAAGTGGACCTGTGTTTGTGTATTTGTTGTCATGGGGATCTTTACTTGTGCATTTGTATAATGTGGTTGTCTCCTGGATCTATATTTGTGCAGATATATATATATATATATATATATATATATATGTGTGTGTGTATGTGGAAGAAGAATGGAGCGCAAGAAAAATTGCAGACCCGACTGACAAAAAAGTTGTTAATGCGTGATGGGCAATCTGAATTCAGAAGCTACAATACACTACCACATATTTCAAATCACCTGCCTAAAACTGTGATTAATACAGATGATATCTTTTTTACCTGAGTGAAAAGTTATGCTGATTTAGTGAATACCTGGAACAAATATGTGGTACTGGATTGCAGCTTCTCAAGCCATGTTGACCATCACTGCTACTGTACTCATGCTAGAAGTAAACTTTCTACACATTACAGATGTCACATGTTACAAATGTTCTTACGTGTAGCGAGCAAGATCACAAAGCACTTTTGGGATATGTCAGGGACAGAGGTGGAGATCCTGGCTTCAAAAAGTAAAAACTCTGCCACATATTTTATCTATTTTCTGAATTATCTGATCTTACTGGGCACACAAATCAGCAGACAGGTAGATTGACTAATTAGTAAAGTCACAGGTGCACAGGCAGATGGAACACATGGCAGAGTTTTTACTCTCTGAGGTCGGGATCTCCATCTCTGGTCCAGGATATGCACCGGGGGATGGCTTTATAGACTATATTAAACACTTGGGACCTTACCTTTCTGTAGACTAACATGTTGGGGGAGTCATCTGCCTCCCCATTGGTGTTCTGCATATTGTTGGTCTGTGCCATGGTCCAGTGTCACCGCACAACAGCAAGTCCAACAAATCACAGAAACTGCAAAAAACAATGGGCATCAGTTTCACTTGAAATAACTAACAATTACTGCTAACAAACACTTTTCTGCTACAAAAAAAAATTTCAACTTATATTACCAGGGGGTCTTCCAAAAAGCAGGTTTAGTGACTTACCTGGTATACTCACTTAGAGCAAGTGGTAAATCTACTAGTTTTGCTAAATTCATGAAGCTATAAGACCCTTCTATTAGGTAATTTACCACTTAGTCTGAGTTAACCTATCTAGGTGGGTTAGTCACTAAACCACCTACTTGGAATACCCCCTGGGCTCAGATATAACTAAACAAAACTATACGCTACAACAGAGGCTCTTCTCTATGATAGTACTGTCACAACAATAATAAAAAAATATCAATGATGGTACTTTTAAAGCATTTAGTTAGAATTTGAGGTTTCCAGGATTTACATTAAATGATTTTACCAATTACTGTTTGTGTATGACACATCATAAAAGGCTACAATGGCATGCCCAACCATAGATATTATTTTGTCATTTAACGTGGAAAAACTAGCTGCTGTAGTCAATGTCAACATGCATTTCTAGACACTAAAGGTCAGCAGCACCTGTTCTCAGTCCTAATGCTAATTACATAGGTAGCCAAATTAACTCAGAAATAAGATATGGAAATTATGTTAAACATCGAAGAATGGTTGTCATGAAAATGTAAGAAAAAATCCTCTGAGGTCAACACTTGTTTGCAATGTGTTTACCTCCGTTAGCCTAATGTGTTTGAAATCGGTAGGCACGACGCTGTGGTATATGACAGCAAAACCGTCATTCATACGACAATAAACGTTTTTAGGGAGAACTGACCAGATGGAGATATGGCAAAGCAATACTGCCGAGGGGTGAGACCGTTAACGCGGAATTTGTCCGAATAGCGGTTTTATACGAATAATGTGGAGCGAGAAACTGTGTGAAATCCTATTGTGTCATCGAGAAAAATACTGCATGAAAATCACAAATTCGATTCTTACAAGACCAAAGCAAAATGCTCAAGCATATTAATAAGCGAGGTGCATTAGACATGAAAAACCGCATTATACAGCATTGCCAGGCAGATTAACAAACAGGTATCAACAACGACGCCCTATGCACAACACAATTTCAATAATGCTCTCATTCAGATTTCAGGACCGGAGACAGCTCCCGTGAAAGCGCCCTCTCCATAATCAATCATTTACGTCTTCAGAGGCAACGACTAACGATAGTGTATGTAAATAAACCATTGTTTCTTTTATATTTAGCCTACCTGAAAACACACCCCGTTGACAATTCACGCCAATCCCGTTTCCACGCGTAGAATATACTTTACAGATTGTCAGCTGGCAGACATAGGAATGCGATGATAATTCATTGGAAATGTGAAGAATGACACTAGCTGTAGCTCTTCTCGTCGCGAGAATGATGCTGTTGAGAAAGAACGCGCAGCGGCCACTGCTCTCTGCGGGAGCGCGCATCGACCTATGACCAAATCACGTGCAAGGAATTCAAATAATCTGACTGAATTCTAAGGATTCCTGTAAGTATTGAAGACAGAACAAAATCAAATAAAGCATTTTACATGTAACTATGTGAAGTGACTCACTCAACGCCCCCAGGTCACATTTGGCGCAGTTCTTATGGGCCTCTTCTAGGCTGCAGATATTCTAATATCTAGTTGAGAAGAATAACATCACAGGACATTTACAAAGTTGGCCTATGAAAATTCACAGGCTCAAATTGCACATGGTTTCTTAACCTGCCATTGCAGTTATAGGGGCAAACGCAACTTTAAAGGGCCCTGCCGGCTCATAAAACCGCGCATGTTAAGTATAAAAACCAAGCGAGAAGTGGATAGATTTGTTCCGTAATTGATGCCTAATTATCTAGATAACAGTGCGACGCAACACAGTGAGAGAAACAAGTACATAAACGGCCTAGCATACGCCCAACTCAGTCACTACGTTAAGGTGTTGCATAGGCTACCATAAAAAATTCAAGTCAAATGGGAGTACAGAAACTTGTGTTGTTCGTCCAACAGTACCATCCTGTGGCCAAATAGCCTACATTACATACAACAGTCTGATGCACACCTACAAGAGTCCTCTTTTCACCTCTGGAAGCTGCTATTTGATTACCGTCATACCATCATACAATTGCTGGTATGCGTGCCTTTACTTAGGCTATAGGACAACTGAAATGTTTCAGTGTTACAAAAGCATAGTTGAGAATTTGACATCGCAGTTCCATCATACTGCAAAATGTTAACTTACCTCCATAAAGCCTCTTACTTGATGTTTCCACTCGGTTCAGGTGTACGTTTCCTGCATACTGTATGATCCAATAGCTTTTCGAATTTTGAACATAGTTTTGGGGGGGAACCGAGGTAATTCAACCTGTAGCCTACAAAATATCTACACACTGTTGGTTTGCAGTATGAACCATCAATTTTACAGTTTCAAGTGATACAACCTTATATCAGACCAGATCAGACGACTGAAACATATCAACATTTCAGTAGGCAGAGGAACTTCAAAAAGTGCTGAGTCGGCCTACGGCATAGGGTAGGCTACGAGGTATTCAAAATTAACCGGCTACTTTGAAAATTGTGCTGAGTGACATTTACACTGTACACGACAACATGTAGGCTACATAGTGTGTGACATAGGCTACTGTAGGTGCGGTGAAACATTTCTTTTCATTGGTTTAGCATTCTACAAATCTAATTTTGCGTTCCAGATCATTACCTGCTTTACTCTCTTATACAGTCTATGGCTTTACTACGTTTTATGTCGCAGGCATATCCAGGCTTTTTCTTTCAGATATTTATGATTAAGAAGCCAGTTGAATGAAAAAGTTCAATCTTTTGTATTCTGGAAAAGAAAGTCTTTTTGGCGTTAGCCGAATTTGTGGAAACCTTACAGCGGTGAATAAAATCTGTAGTCTGCACAAAAGTGAATAAGGGTTGTAAAATAGTATACTGGAATGTAATAGCTTAATAAATAGCTTACATACATCGCTAAAGCAATTTTGCAGCAGGTAGCCTATGGTTCATAGTGTATTCCCGTGAAGCTTTGCGCGGAGTGTTGCTACAAATAGCCAATGATATTGCTGCTCAGGCCAAACGCTTCAGTTATTGGCTACTTTCAATTCGGTGGAAATTTTCAAAGCGCGTTGATTGTTAACTCTCAGTTAACACGGTGCTAAGTGCTACCTATCTGACGGGTTTTGTGATATATTTCACTTGAAAGGTTTTGTATTCATCAGCGGAGAACAGGAGTTTTTTTAAAACGACAGTAAGTACACTATATGAGCTTCGAATTATCTGACATTTGCTAACCAACTAGTCTTTCATTGGCAACATTAGTGCAGCGCCAAATACTTTTGTTTGGCTTGGTAAAGGTAGAATTAGGCGATGTGCCTTGGTCTTTAAACGTCAGCCACTTAATCATTAAAATTGGTAAATTAAATAATACATTTGTACGACAGCTTGAGCCGTTATTTTGTCATTTGTGAGGTATTATCAGTCTCCTAACTAAAAGTAACGTATGTATGGTACTTCTGATGTTCTATTAGCCGAGTAGCTTGCAGATTTAACATTCTGGCTAGGTCGGGTCATTAGCTATAACCGAAGCTTGTACACGATAGCAAGTCCGATTTCCTACATTGTTTCATATATCGTTCCCTTTCCATGTTTGTCATCTTTTTAAGTTCACGAGGATTGATTAATCGAGTGACGTTTTTGGGGAAGTTACGTTAACGTTACACTAACGTTAGCGTAATAATGTCGATGCAAAATACTTCGGTTGGTGGAAGGAAGGAGGAGAAAGGGAAAAACATCCAAGTGGTTGTGCGATGCAGGTAACGTGCTGTTATAATTTGTCTAATAATCGTATGTTCATTGCTAAATCCAAGATAGTGCCGTGTACCTGGCTGTAGGTAACGCATAGTGAATGCTAACTTGTGAATGCTAGCTTTTATTTACTAGGAACATTAGCCTACCCTTGTGACAAGTTTTAATGTAAATGTTTCACCACGCACAGACCTTTCAACGCAGTTGAACGAAAGGCAACATCCCATGGAGTTGTTGAGTGCGATCAAAATCGAAAAGAAGTGAACTTGAAAACTGGCGGGTTTACTGACAAATCGGCAAGGAAAACATACACATTTGACATGGTCAGTACTAGCATACATGACTTGAAATTCACATGTATGGATGAATATCAATGTTTTCAAAGTTTTTCTTTTCTCTGTCAAGGTTGTTTAATGTATTTACATCAACTGAATTTAGGTGTTTGGACCATCAGCCAAGCAAATCGAAGTGTACAGAAGTGTACTGTGTCCAATTTTAGACGAAGTTATGATGGGATACAATTGCACAGTGTTTGCGTAAGTAGAAGTAATGAGCTTTAAAATGTAGATACATTTAATTCATAATATAGAAGTTAACACATTATTACCTTGAGACAATATCCATTATAGTTTCAATAATATGTTAAGTCTTTCAGTGAACTGTACCAAAGTGTATTGCCTTTTTAGCTATGGCCAAACTGGAACTGGGAAAACTTTCACAATGGAAGGAGAGAGGTCTACTGATGAAGAATACACCTGGGAAGAGGTGAGGCACCTTTTTTTTTGACAAGGTGTTGGCATCAGTTTTACGGCATGTGTTGCAATTTGTTAAGCGCCATTCTCCCATGTGACCTCCATTTATGAGGAGCCCTTGGGCAAGGCACCTAATACCTCCCTGCTCTCCAGTTGGCACAGCAGCAGGCTGGCCACTGCTCTGAGTTAGTGTATTCACTCAGTGTGTGCCGTTTGTGTTACTAATTCAGGAATGGGTGAGACTAATTATGCAGAGACTAATTATACCTCAGGAATTAAAGTATTTGTATGTGTTTGTATAAAAAGATTTTTTCCTTTGAATGATGTCCCAATCTTGCACCAGGATCCTTTGGCTGGCATCATTCCTCGTACCCTGCATCAGATTTTTGAGAAGTTGTCTGATAACAACTCCGAGTTCTCAGTCAAGGTGTCTCTGCTGGAAATCTATAACGAGGAGCTATTCGACCTGCTCAGTCCTTCTCCTGATGTCACAGAGCGTCTACAAATGTTTGACGATCCAAGAAATAAGGTTAGCATTCAGATTCGCTAGGAAGCAGTCAATACTACCTATGCACTAAAACAAACACTGCTTGTAGGTTACAGGTATGACAGTAATGTATAACAGTAAACAGGATTTCCCTTACACTGCTAACTTTGCACTACCACCATTGGATGCTCTTTTACTCTAGCACAGCACTGTTGTGTGTTTACACTATGTACACTGGTAATAATTTTACAGCAGTCCTTCATGTTCTTAAATCTGCGTGCCTTTTGTGTATGGTGTATAAGCTACTGAACGTAAATAAAGTAACCTTTTTCTTACTTTCCTTCCTTTTTTTCATTCAGCGGGGTGTTGTCATTAAAGGACTTGAAGAAATTACTGTTCATAATAAAGATGAAGTGTACCAGATTTTGGAGAGAGGGGCTGCCAAGCGGAAGACTGCCTCAACCTTAATGAATGCATACTCCAGGTACAAACTGCCTTCCTGACTGTAACATCAATAGTTCATTATGCTGTTGGCACTGATGCCCCTGCTGACGTTTGATGTCTCCCTACCCTCAGTCGGTCCCATTCTGTATTCTCGGTGACTATTCACATGAAAGAGGTCAACTTGGAAGGGGAAGAGCTGGTCAAAATTGGGAAACTAAATTTGGTGAGCTTCTCGTGTTATGTGTTTTCAAGGTCTTTTGGCGTGTACTGATGTGTTACCTATTTAACTTTTGCTGTAGTTGTCAGAGGTGTGAAAAGTATCTACAGGCATGCGTTTTTCAGTGTTTTTAATCGCTTAAGTGTACGATGTGCTTTGTATAGGTCGATCTTGCCGGCAGTGAAAACATCGGTCGCTCAGGTGCAGTTGACAAGCGTGCTCGAGAGGCAGGCAATATCAACCAATCCCTGCTGACGTTGGGCCGTGTCATCACCGCTCTGGTGGAGCGTCGCCCCCACGTTCCCTACAGGGAGTCCAAACTCACCCGCATCCTCCAGGACTCTCTTGGTGGCCGCACCAAAACATCCATTATCGCCACCATTTCACCTGCCTCAATCAACCTCGAGGTCTGTCTTTGGACTGTCTACTGATCTTACTCTGATGTTTTCGAGTTAAGGTGTTTTTACACATGCATTTAGTTTCCCACAAGAATTTTGGTGGCTGTGGTTGTCCGGGAAAGTGTGGGTAAAAAGCTGTTGCTGCAAAATTTATAGTACCAGTCTTTTGCATTGTTTAAACTTTTCAGCTGCAATGAATAGAAGGCAGTTGTCTATTTTCAAACATATTCCTATAATTTCATCACCTAATTTTAAGGCCAGGTCTATTTTTAGTGTTCTTCTTGGGGAAACACAATGCTATATGCAATGATGCATCACTGATGAAACAATTGTTCTGTATAAGCTTTTGCAAAACGTTGAATTTGCTGGAGTAATTACAGTTGGTTATGTCTGTCTTCTCCTTTGTTAGGAAACGCTGAGCACTCTGGAGTATGCCAACAGGGCTAAGAGCATCTTGAACAAGCCTGAGGTCAATCAGAAACTCACCAAGAAGATGCTCATTAAGGTATGTCGAAAAGATGGTGCAAGATTGAGAGAGGCCTTTGATGACTCACTACACCAACTTAATGAGGGCTCTAAACTCCACACACACACACAACCTACCCTTTTTTGGTCCCCTGCCCCTGTAAACTCCACACACACACACACACACACACATACACACACACACACACACACACACACACACTACCCTTTTTCAACCCCTGGCCCTTGCACTACAATCCAGCCACCTGCACATAAGATGCACTACCTACCCCTGCTGCTGCTCTGACTCTTTGCACATACCCTTGTACTTATCTCTGCAATATTTGTTTACACTCTGATTTCTGTCATTCTAGTTTGTTCTTTGCATATACTCCCCTCACCCTTTTTTTTTTTTTTTTTTTGCACATCACACAAAAAAACAGTATTGTAGTCGGTGTCCCTGCTCTGGGAAACTTACTTAAGGCACATATCCATCTCTGTGTGCTCCCTACTTTATTGTCTGTCTCACTGTCTGTATATATATTCTGTTTGTCTATATTTACTGTTGTCTAAGTTATTGTGTAGTCCCTTAGGTTAATGTATACTTGTGAGAAGAGAAACTGCATTTAGGTTTTTTTCTGTATGTCCTCCACATATGGGGAAGTTGACAAAGTCCTTGAATTCTTGATAAGTCTTTCAATATTAATTGTCGTTCAATTTTTCAGGAATATACTGAGGAGATTGAACGTCTCAAGCGTGACCTGGCTGCCACTCGAGACAAGCATGGTGTTTATCTGTCATCTGAGAACTATGAGTAAGTTACTGTTCTTAACCGTTTTCCTTATTATATTTATTGTTTTTCAAATGGATGCTGTTGGATGCTTACAGAATTCTGAGAGTCTCGTTTTTTGTATTTCCATTTGCAGAACCATGAACGGCAAGCTGATGTCTCAGGAGCTGCAGATTACTGAATACTTGGATAAGATAACTGCCATTGAAGAAGAGCTTAAAAAGGTTGGTGTCAGCCCCCTGTATTTATTTATTTTATTTTATTTAAGAAAACTAGTAGTGAATGGCAATAGAAAATTCAATGGCTGTAAGAATATATACATTTATATATACATTTCCTAAAGCAACACGTAGTAGTTTTTTCCTCTTTAGTTGCTCTACAGGTTGGAAGCAAAATTGTCTATTACTAGTATCGTAAATAATTTGGCCTACTGCAGGCATACCGTTGCATGCACGCTTATTTACTTTGTTTGGTATCCACATTCATCCAGCACCGGCTTTGAAAATACGGATGTCCTCAGACAGGGTGGAGTAGGCCATTTCGCTTAATTTTATGAAAGTATGATGTGTAGGCCTGGAGGATTATTCGAATAGTGGGAAAAATCTCCTTATTGCTCCGTTATCTTCCATATTGCTACTTTTTTCTTGGAGCGATTAAAGTTCATGCCTGCGAGTGCTTGACAAGTCCAGTAACAACAAAGCCAAGTGACCCTCGCTCTTGAACCTTGTAGCCTCCTTCAGCTCTCACCAACAAGTGCAAGCTGGACCGATGTTCACTCTAGTTTAACTTTGTCTGTCCTCGCATCCTCCGACATACCCTTCCTTTTCTTTGCAGGCTTTGTCAAACTTGTTTAGTGCGATTATAGCCCATGGAGGGCAGCAAAGCAAATTCAGAAGTGCCTTTCACCCTGCTACAAATTAATGAACCACTGCAACGATTTTGCAAACATTATTTTAAGGTGTAAAAACTATGTAGTATTGCTTTAAAGATATTCGTGGTTTGATACCTGTGCAGTTGTGGCCTAATGAGTAGGGTCTTAAATCGAGGTTTTATTCCTGTACCAGTAGGGAAAAAAGTGAGTAGTGGAGTGAATAACCAGCACTCTCCTGCACCCTCATCAATGTCTGAAGTGACCTTGAGCAAGACATCTAACTGGACATTGTTCCAGGGGGACTGTCCCTGTACCTAATTCAGTGTAAGTTGCTCTGGATAAGAGCATCAGCTAAATGCAATGTAATGACATTTCAGGTGATGGAGCTCTTCAGTGACAGTAAGGAGCAGGTGGAGCAGTTGACGGCAGACCTTCAGGAAACAGGACAGCAGCTGCAGGAGACCAGGCTCAGGCTGAATGAAGAGACCTTCATCACCTCCAAGCTGGTTAGCACTGAGGAGGAGCTGTACAGCACTGCAGACAAGGTGAGTGAACCACTGTTATCTTTGTTGCTTGACTGTTTTACTGGACTGACTGAGTGTTTCTTCTCTGCCCTCATCACCCCATTGCATTGGCATAATGGCGAAGGTGAAACGTTTTGTGCTTTGTTTGGGTTGGCAGCTTAAAGGTGCCATATGTAAGAAATTAACAGCATGTAATTTCAAAATGGTCCTTGTATGTCCGAAATTAAGGAAACATGTTCAGTTGAAACACTGATTTCACTGACAACAGTGCAGCCAAAATATTTGTTCATGTCTTTGTGTTGCGCCGCTTACCTGTAGCCTGGTAAACCAGCCCGTCGTACTTCACTTTATTTCATACAGAGGTTCTGGCTATGGTTTCATTGACATGGTTGTTGTCTCAGGTAGCATCTTGCCTGACCAATCAACAAACAATTTCTTCTTGGAGGTGTAGTATGTAGTTAGCCTGGCCATAAGCCTGCCTACGCACTACAATTCAAATATAGCACATAAAGTCGATGTCACTCCCTCTGTTTACTGATTAGTCGGGCAAAATGCTGCCTGACACAAACAATGAAACCACAGCCAGACCGTCTGTACAAAATAAAGTGAAGTACGAGGGGCTGGTTTACCAGGCTAACTTGCATGTAGAGGGGGAACAACACTTTACAGTATTTTAAATTTGATTGCAATACTAGTTTTGCACACAATTCTGCATATATCACCCTTTAAATTATTTTCTCTGGATCCAGAAGGAAGCCTTTATTCTGACGTGTATCATTAATGTTAACGGCCACACGTTTCTGATGGTACATGTCTCTTTGTTGAACAGATCTATAGACACATTCTCTGACCAGTATACTTTTTCCATAGTTGCTATCTACTGCTGATGTCAGCACAAAGGATGTGTCTGGTTTGCACGCCAAACTGGACAGAAAGCGAGCGGTGGAGCAACACAACTCCAACGTGCAGCAGAACTTTGCCCAGCGAATGGAGGCCGGCTACAGCCAGATGCAGATATCCCTGCAGCAGCAGTGCAGCGTTCACAACAGCTTCATGGACTACCTCGCCACAACAGTCTGTAAGTGACTCTATCTATCTATGAAGCAATTTGTGTTTCCATCAAATACTGTGATAACATCCATTCTGCGTGCTGTTCATGCATGGCACCCGTAGTCTTATGAAACCGGCCCCATGTTCAAAACACCAGCATGAAAAATTCATGGAAAAGCACGGTTGGTCCTTCGAAAAATTCCTGCCAGCATGGGGGCACACACACATACATTGCATAGACGGCATGTTATTGCAGGATCTCATGGAGGGGACACATGCACAATTTTTCTTCAGAAATGTGAATGGGGAGTGATGAGGGGGTGCAGTTAGTCTTTTAAAGCCAAAACAAATCACTGTGTGAGCCATTGCTGGTTAGTGTATCAATTGTGCCCTCCTGTTCTACCCCCAGCGGACCTCAAACAGGTGAACAACAGAGCACTGGAAAAAGCAGTTTCCACAGTCACCTCCTACAAGGCCGGAGTGAAGGCTGTCTTGAATGAGAGCGTGAGCCAGTGTGTGGCCAAGCTGGAACAGCAGGAGAGTCTGAGCATTCAGGCCAAAGAGAGCCTGCTCCACATGCTGGTAAACTGCGTCTGTTTTCAAATGTATTAAGGCTTGTTCACACAAGACCTAAAATGAATATAGCTTTAATGTGTAGAATTATCTGTTGTTGTATCTTAACCTTTTCTGTTATTATTTTATTTATATTTTGGGAAACAAACAGGAGGAGCACCAGAGTCATTTAGAGGAGGAACTGATGGCCAAGGCACTGCCAACTGTCAATACTCTGGCGTCGCTGATGGGGAACCTGACTAAGACTGTGGAGTCTCAGCATGCTCTGGTCAAAAGGGTAAGCTTCAGTCACTGGAATTGGCAGCCTTTTACACAGGGCTGATGAATTAGGGGGGGGGTGATGACAATTTCTGTGATTACATTTACTTAACACTATGTTTTTATTACATTTAAAAACATGTTGCATTCATTTAACCCTGAAAAAACTTAACTGAGACAACTCAAATTCAACTCAAACTTTGACATTTCCCACCACTGAATTTTCCTTCATATGGTGTATGTGTGTTATCCAGTAAACAGGCAGGGTGATGACCTTAAAACCTATTTGCAAAATGGAATGTGACAAAGTAATTGTTTGAACCTGAGTGTTTTTGACATGGTTAAAAAGCAATAATTTGTCATGATCAAAATTCTATTACTTGAGAAGCCATCCTTTTTACACTAATTATTCACGTGAAGTAGCATTTTCTGTTTGTTTAATTTCTGGTTTTGTTGTCTGTTGTCCCCATAGATGGAAATCATGAAGCAAGAGATGACCTCACACTTGGGTCAGCAGGCTCGAGCGCTCTCGGAGATGCGGGAAGCAGCCATGGGGGAGTTTGGCTCTCTGAAGGCTGAGATTGGGGATCTGAAAGAGAAGCTGGGCGAAGCTGATCAGGCCCACAAATCCGTAAGTCTGCAGAACCACAAATCTCATCACCAGAGGCTATGCCTGCCATTCTTGGATGTTAAAGCCATTTTTCAACTATTGTGTGTTTTGACAGTTAAGATATTGGTTTTGAAATTTAAAAAGCTTCTGAATGGTTGTGTTCAGAATTGGTTATAAACCATTGTTTTTAATGTGTGTCTTATGCTACATTGGCCATTCCCATGGGGATGTCGAGTCAAAAGGCATATAACCATGGCTCAGAACTTGGTCTAGGCCGATGGAAATTGCAGATGCGTTTTATACACTGTACCATGACCACTGACCATACTTCTGTTGGGTATCGAGCTCTACATAATTGTTTTTTCTTAAAGTGTGTGATTTCTCCTTTACAAACTAAACAAGGTCATTTTTTTATTGCCATGGACTTTTTTATTAAAATGGTCACTACACTTGGGCTTATATCCAGCCCACTATGGCTCCGCTTTTGCTTTGGCTTATTCCTCTGCCCTTGTTTGCCCCCCCCCCCCCCAGAGCCTGTCGGAGCTGCTGCAGTGCCTACAGGGCCAGCTGAGTCTGCTGTCTGAGCAGACCCACAGCAACTTCCAGGGGTTGATGAGGAAGACAGAGTCCCTGTCCGCTCCTGTGGACACCCTGCAGCAGGCTCTGCAGACGTGAGTAACCCCCGATTGACCCTAGCAGAATGGGCAATTTTAGATGCATAGTGGGGAAGCAGAGTCCCATTGAGAAGTTAACACAAGGGCACCTTTATGTTTTATAGTGCTCTGTTGGAAAGGGTTCATTTATTGTTGATGCTCCCAGAGAGGGAGAGAAAATAATACCAAGCAGGACATGACAAATGTGTAATTCCGATTGTAGAGGTTTCCTTTACAAATTGTTTTAACTATACTTTTAAAATGTGACAATTTTTCAAATCGATGTTTGTAGCTCACTGTTCTCGTTCTCAGTTACATGATGGTGTGGTGGAAATGTGCTGCAGATCAGCAGTATTCGTTTGTTCTGATTTACTGACCTCTAGTGGTGGGCCCTGGAAATTGTTTTAATTTCATCTACCTCATCATGTATGAACACTAATTTCTCAAAATATGCTGAAAAGATTTAAAAGGCTCCACACCATTAATTGTTTCTTCTATAACACCGATAATGCTAACCTACATATGTACTAATGTGGCATGTTGTTGCATGTATGAAGCATTATGCTCTATTTGCACAGAATGGTAGATGGACTGTAGCCTGATAAACCAGCCCCTCGTACTACACTTCATTTTGTATAGAGAGTGCATTTATGTAGCGATTTTCTACTGACCAGAATACTCTAAGCCTTTAAAGCAACACGAAGTAGTTTTTATCTTCAGAATTGTCTCATAGAGAACTAGAGAGGCGGTTCACTCCTCCAAACTTGCAGTACCTAAGTATTACCATCTAAGTGCAGTTATAGCCCATGGAGGACGGCAAAACAAATTCAGAAGTGTCTTACACCCTGTTGCAAGTTGATGAACCACTGAAATGATTTTGAAAACATAGTTTTATTACACCTTAAAATAATGTAGTGTTGCTTTAACAAATGCCTCACATTCATCAATTCATGCACATGCTTATACACAAATGGTGAAAGGTTGCCATGCAAGGCACCAATAAGCACATTGGGAACAATGGGATTCATGATCAAGCAAAGAATGTATTAACCTGCCGTGTTGTTGTACAACAGAAAATGCTCTGAGACTGAACAGCGGGAGATGTCCAGACTGCACAGTTTTGAAGCGGCCGTGGACGGCTTGGTTGCAGAGACGAGCAAAGTGACCGACGATCTGGCAGGAACTCTGGAGGAGTCGGCAGGGTACCGTAGCGGCCTCCAGACCTCTCTCCAGGCACTGGGGGAGACCGCCAGAGACTGGTGCCACAAAGCCACAGATCAGGTTGAGGCAGCAGCCGAAGTCCAACTCCTCATGCAGAGTAATAAGGATGCCCTGTGCACTCTAGGCCAGGTAAACAGGGAAATAAACTCTCCACTGTGGAGAACCGAACACTGTTAAGTTGGGTTGTCAGCCTCTGTACAGCACAACAAAGTAAAAGTCCTGCCAGGTATTCCGTCTGCCCTTAACACAGGTGATTTCACTATTTGGCTTA
This sequence comes from Setipinna tenuifilis, assembly GCA_030347295.1. NCBI lineage: Eukaryota > Metazoa > Chordata > Actinopteri > Clupeiformes > Engraulidae > Setipinna > Setipinna tenuifilis. The sequence continues at coordinate 4,603,652 of CM059286.1, forward strand.
TCTACCTGGCTGTAGAGTTGAGGTAATTAGTTCAGTTAATTGGCTGGAACTAATATGTGGCAGGACTTTTTTTTTTTTTTTACTTTTTGAACCCATTGTGTGTGTGTCTGTGTGTGTGTCTGTCTGTCTGTGTGTGTGTGTCTGTCTGTCTGCCTGTCTGTCTGTCTGTCTGTGTGTGTGTGTGTGGTAGATGGCTATGGATAGAAAATGACTTGGTGTGTGTCTTTGTGTCTGTCAGTCTGTGGAAACACGAGGAGAGGCGATGCTCCAGGAATCGACAGACTGCTTCAGGCATAATCAAACTGAGGCGTCCAGCATGCTTGATGTTCTCCAGAGCCGAGCAGGCAAAGACGTGGCCACCCTTAGTCTCTGCAGGGAGGATCTTTCAGCGCAGGCAGCACAGGCTCTGAACACAGTCCAGGGCTTCCTGCAAGAGGAGCTGAGAGAAGATCTGCCCACTGGTACGTCCCCACTCACTCACTATTGCAGCTCATGTACTCTTTTGATCCTCAGTGTGAAAAAAAAAATGAAGTTTTCTCACATTTTTGATTGAAAGATGATGGTACGCCATAATTTCAACAGCTAGTGAATTGTATAGTGTATTGACTCACTGTGACTCCTTTAGCGAGATCTGGTGACAATGAACGTGCGTTTTTTTTTTTTTTTTCAGGCACCACACCTCAGCGTAAGGAGTACGACTTCCCCCGTGCGCTGGTGAGGTCTCGTGCCCGTGAAGACCTGATCGATGAGTTCCATTCCCAGATGGCTGCACTGCAGGAGGAGGAGTATGACTCCCAGGAGGAGCCTGAGGCTCCTGATCAGGTACAACACTGGAATATTGTACCCCAAGCTTACTTGAGAACCCAAGAATTCCTTATTTGTGGTCCTGTGCGGCAAGCCTCGTAAATCCAAAGCTAACCCTTCAATGAATTGATTTGCAGAGTCCTGAACAGATTTGGTTGTCTCCTATAGTAAGTAAAGGGAATGAATGGTTCACTAACGTGGTGTATTACTGTTCTCTAGTCTCTGCTCTCTACTGTACCACATGGGCTTTAGGGCTGCTCAATAAATCTAAATTTAATTGTGATTACAATTATTGCTCTCAATAATCTTAAAAATTACTATTGGACCCATATTGTGCCCCAATCCACTTTGCAAGTAGGGTTGGCTTTTTTTTCTGTAGACACTGAATAACACATGCACCGTATAGAGGGAAATTCAGTGTTGGGGACACATCAAGGTGCAAAGAAATTCTTAGCTTTAAATTTACCCTAAAAATTTTTAAACTGTGTTTCCTAAGTTAATAATATTGTGTTCAATCATGATTACAAGGTTGATCAAAATAATTGTGATCTTTTCCATAATCAAGCACGCCTACCCTGGTTAATGCAGCAGCAGTAGTTGTGTTTGTGCACTCGTCACATTTGGCTACATAGTAAGGGAATGTGCTAACAATGACACTACTTTGATGTTTGTTTCTGGGCTGCGTGTGGGCCTTCCTCAAACTGTCACATACCAGAGCTAAAGATCCTGGATTCAAAAAGTGACCAATCATCCAATCATTTTCGGAACCTCCTGATGCTGAGCACACAAATAATGAGACAGGTGAAACAGCTAATTAGTGAAATTGCCTATGTTGGGTGTACAGGCAGAAGAAATACATGGCAGGGTTTTTACTTTCTGAATCTGGAATCTCCACCCCTCTCTCACCTCTCTTCCCACTACAGAAATGTAAAGTATTGTTGCCATGTTTATGCTTTTTTTTTTTCCCTCTCGAAGAGCATTAATATAATAATGTCTGTACTTTATACAATTCAGGTGGGCATAGATGAAGAACTGTGTCCTTCAGATGTGAGTGCGGTCACCGAGCCCTCCTTCATCGACATAAACATCATGTGCGATGAGAACAGCAGAGGCCCATTTTTCAAGGTAAACAAATATATCTGAAATGGCAGTCCTTGCTTTATCATCTAGGAGCACCGCTAAGTTATTCTCCTAAAAATCTAAGAAAGTATGCTAAACTATGAACACTGACCATCCAGACTTTGGGCTATGCATTGAATTGCGTTTATGATCTGTACTTTTGTTTTTGTTTTAGCAACAGAAGAAAAATGGCAAGAAGAAAGAGAACCGAAAAGCTCTCATCTCCAAACAGCCAGAGATTGAGGTGGCCAATCCATCACGGTCGAAGCTACCCCTCAGATGTCAAAACTAAACACAGTTTTGATGCATTTTCATTTTAGCGTGTACTGTTTTTAGATGGAAGGATTTAATGTATTTTCTACCTGTTGTAATTAGTGTTATGTTTTGACTTATCTCTAATTGGTGTTTTGTTCATTGTACGGTTGCATAGTTTTTTTTCTTCTTGGTGTTTTCTGTTCCCTATGATACACATTTCAACTTGAAATCCGTTGTGATTATGTTCAGAGCAAGAGTATATGAGCAGCTAAAATACACACATCATCTGTACTTTTAAATGTTTTATATTTTTATACTTAATAACATTAAAATAACTGTCAAATAAAAGACTGTGGGGTTTCCATAAGCAATGAATCAGATGTGACTAATTGAATAATACATTAGAAATCAATTAATCAAATAAATGATACCATGACACCATCCAACACAAAAGAAGCGTACCTGTGTGGGCTGTGTTGGATAGCATGACTGGGTCTTTGTAAGAAACTAATTTCTGTAATTCCCAGGGGCGATTTCAGCATCTGGTCTTTAGGGGTGCCCGGCCCCCAGTGCTTATCACACAACACTATTATTATATATAATATATTATTCATTTTGCACTGAGCCAGGGGGTGCCGAGCAGTTTCACGGGGGTGCCTTGGCACCCCTAAAAATGGTCTAGATTCGCCCCTGGTAATTCCTGATATTTTTTTCATTGACTCATTATTCAACCAATCATTACGACGTCCTGTGGTCACCATACATTAAGGAAATGTGTTAAAATTAAATTGTTCCTGATAATACATTGAAAGCAACAGTTTAGTCTAAGTAGCAAAGGTGGGTCTTTTTTTCCTAATGGCATAGAAGTGAAATTGGAAGCTGAACAGTAGAGTTTTCATATCCGTGCACTTACAATGTACCAGAAAATATAAAGTAGGCCTATGCGTATTTTGTCATCTTGCTGGTATTACTTATGTGCTTTTACCCAACCAATGATGATGGTCAGAAATCTATTCAAGACTGCTGGGGGTACTAGATGGAAATAAGTAATTGTCATGTATTTTGGTTTTTATTTGTCAGCATCACTTGAGGGTTTTTCTGCCTAAAGCCAGTCCAGATTGAAAGTAAATTATAACGGCATAAATTAAATAGGGTGCATGAAATCTGTGGAAGTATAGAGAGCTGTTATTTTGGTACGTTCGCTTGGTATTTTACCCGGAAGTAAAAATAGCCGACTATGTGACGTGTATTGACGGAACTGGGTTGGCAGTGGCAGCTTTTCGTGATACAACCTGGATACAACAGCCTCGATAACAACTCCTCCACAATCTGGTCTTGCTTATCACCCAGCACTCAAGTAATGACAATGACGACTCCCTCGGTGGACCTTCTCACGTTAATGTGAGACCACACCGTTACGAGTGCGTGTCCTGTGATGGATTTAGAGGAGGCATTCCAAGTGGTTGGAGAGTTCGGCAAATACCAGAAACGCACCGTGGCAGTGCTCACGTTGTTACAGGTAAGATGTTGGTAGTGTGGCACCATCTGAGATGTACAGTATATTGACGTTGTAAAACCATTGGCTAATGGTTCGTAAAACAATTAAACATCAGTCGAGCAGTGTATTCCTTCTGATGTATAAGTATAGTGATTATCCGTGTTTTGGATTGATGTAATGACGTGTCTTTCAGGAACATTTTATCAGTCTGTAACTTCGACCTTACAGGGACTGCTGTATAGTGTTTTTTTTTTTCAGGTACAGCAGCGAGACGTGTGCGATTTAGCAGTAGCCTGCTTGTTTAGAAATTGTGTTGGCCAGGTTAAATATTCAGCCTAAAACATTGGCTTTAGTGTTGGCTGATGCGCCAACCTCACGAAAAGTTCTATTTTAAATGCATTGAAGCAAGACTAATTAATTGCCGTTTTCTTAATTATTATGTATGCTTACAGATTTATATGGCATGTCAGTCCATGCTAATAGTCTTAATTGGAGCAGTGCCCAAGTTCACTACGGGGAGACTGGCGGATGCAGGTGGTGAAGTACAAGGGAGCCAAATAACATTCACTGAAGATTTCACCTCTATAGTTTCAGAGGTAAGTTATGGGCTTTTCCCGTCAGCCAAGTTTGAAGTGTGGAATACACGTTCCTATTTGCATTATGCCTAGACTTGTGTGATAATAGTAAGCTTTTGATAACATTTATTTATCTGTGGCTTAATTGCCAAGTTGTTGCGTGATGATGCATAGACATGGCAACCTCATTCAGATGTCTTCTTTTCCAGTGGTACCTGATTAAACACCAAGCCTATAAAGTCCACTTAGCTGGTTCGCTGTTTTTTGCTGGGGTGCTGATTGGAAATGTGTTTTTTGGACCTCTTTCAGACAGGATTGGAAGGAAGCCTGTATTTTTGTCAGGTAAAAAAGGACAGTCATCCACTTAAGCATTAAACAGAAAACGTGTGTGTGTGTGTGTGTGTGTGTGTGTGTGTGTCATAATCTAAAACCAATCTGATTCACTGTCAGTCTCACATGATCAGAAGGATTGGTACATTTCAAGATAGGGGAGAGGCATGATAGGTGGAAGTTAATTTATTTCACTTTATATAAGCATAAAAGTATTCAGGTGCCTTGACCATTACGCCAACACTGTCTGCAATCATATTGTATTCAAATACAGAAGGTACTTAAATGCATAGGTACCTTTTTATTATGGAATGGAGCTTCCACTCTTCTCAAAAGGCTTTTGGAAGATTTTTGAGTGTTTCTATTTGAATATGTTCCCATTGATCTTATGGAGAACTTATGAGGTCAAGCACTAAGATAAGATATTGACTAAGAAGGCCTGGCTTGCAAACTCTCCTGTCAGTGGTGTTGAGGACAGGGCTTTGTGCGGTTCAGTCAAGTTCTTCCTCATTAAAAGTGCTACCAGTTTGGGAAAGACAATTGTTAGAAAGCACTTGGTAGTGCAGTACACAGGGGTATTGGTATTAACCCAAGAAAATCCACATGATGTAAAAAATCAAAATTTTGAGCTATACCTAATAATGTAAAATGGCAGGGGGATTTATATTCTTCAAGCTTGGGAAAGAATCCCATATCTGAAAACAAGAAATCAGTAGTTGGATTCAGTTACTCTGTTTTTTGGACCTGTAACAATAAAATGGCATGCCACATCAAAGCACCTAATCGAATGTGTCCCATTCTCTGTTCATGCCATGTCTGTCCCCTCAGCCTTGTTTTTTGAGGTACTATTTGGGTATGTGAGTGCACTGGCGCCGAGCTATGAGGTGTTTGCCCTGTCCCGACTGCTCGTTGGGCTGATGAATGGAGGCATGGCGCTCGTCTGTTTTGTACTTACCCAGGAGTATGTGGGCAAGTCCTACTGGGCCATGACGGGTAGGTACTGCTCACAGGATAAACTCTCTTGTATGTCTTTGGCCTAGAACAGTAATGATCAATTTGGCTTCAGAAGTTACTATCCACACCAAACCACCTGGTCCTGCCTGTACTGTGCTATAGGTTCTTAAGCCAGGTTGCCCATCACTGAGACACTAAAAACACCGAATGATGTCAGTGTTTTAAAATGGGCTATTTAGAGAATTAAAAACATTAGGTCATCGGTCACCAGCACATTTTAGGACCAGCTTTCTTCCTCACTGACACTATTAATATATCTGTGGTCCATTGCATCTTTCATAGTTACTCATTTTTCTTGTGTTATCTTGCTCTTATTCAGGAACCTTGACCAACATGACCTTTGCGGTGGGAATTGCCTTGTTTGCTGCTCTGGGCTACTATATCAGGCCATGGCGAAATCTGGCCACTGCTGCCAATTCTCCTGGCGTTCTCTTCTTTCTTCTTTGCGTGTAAGTTTGGACATCTACTCTAAATGGACAGTGAGCTAAGAGCTTTATAGTAGTCAGTGACAAATATACAAAGATGATTGAAAAGATATACTTCTTTACTATACTTCTAATATCTTTTTACAGAGTATTCATGTGTAATGGTACCTAGCTGGTCGCTGTGCTATATATGCGCTGTGCTGTATTTGCTTCTTGGTAAACCCTTCTTAACACAACCTTGTGGAAATTGTTTAGGCATTAGTAAAAGTATTACTATTGCACTTTACAGTATGTCTGTTTTGCACTTTTAACTTTTGAACATTTTTCCAGTGTATTGTTTTGTACATTTCTGTCATGTAACTTTTTGCTGTATTTATGTGCTATATATTTTCATAGGCTGCTTTATATTCTGATACACTTGCTATTATTCTTCCATTATATATTTAATTCTGTGATGTTTGAGCCACTACATTGGAATTTCATTCTGGTTACACTTGTATACTGAATGATGACAAGGGAAGTCTATGACTGAATGCATAACATTCACTTGTTCACTCCCTAAAGCATTATGTGTGAAGCAAAACGATGTACCTCACACCCTATGAAGCACCCCATATAGTAAATGAGTGAACATGTTCGGATGTAGACTGAGTTGAAGTTTTCCCGTTCTCCAGGACTCTCCCAGAGTCCCCTCGCTGGCTGTACTCCCGAGGAAGGACGCAGCAAGCAGAGAAGGTGCTGCAGGACCTGGCTCAGAGGAACGGCAAGGGCCGACCCATCCTGAAGCTGCGACGGACCCCAGGCCTGGACCGGCCCGAGGGCTCCAGCACGGGCCTGTCTCACCTCGTCATCCACCCAGTGCTGCGCCGGAGGACGCTGGTACTCATGTATGTGTGGTGAGTGCAGTTGCTGTTACTCAAGGTGGTTACTCTGGTGGAGACCTCGGGTTTGCCTGATTCGGGTTGGTAACTTGGCACTTGACAGAGAATGTAATTGACTGATTTCTTTGTTGTTGATGTAGATTTTGTATAAATCAATATTCTTTAGGTGAGCCTAAGATTACGGCTGAATCTAAAATGTTCACTACATAGTGCACTTTATAGGGTGGGAGTAGTGCATGAGTGAACAAGTGAACATTTTGGACACATGAAACACAAGCAGCTCTCTAGGTCACATGTAAGATGAAGGCCTATCCAAACATGATTCCTCTTTGTGCTCTGGTTGTCTTTGTCAGGTACACATGCAGCTTGGTGTATTATGGGCTGACTATGAATGCCAGTGAAGATACAGGAAACCGTTACCTCAGTGTGGCCATGTATGGGCTAGTGGAGCTTCCAGCATACCCTTTGTGTATTTATTTTATCAACAAACAGTGGTATGCCTCTCTTTTACACATTACAAAAACGTAATCTTTTGCAGTTGTGTAATTCATCACTGTCTGTTTTACATGGCTGCCAAAAGTATCTTTTTATTTGCCAACTCCAGAATTAACAAGGGCTACCTAATATGTCCACAAATATAAATTAGTAATTTTGTAAAATAGTATGATTTAGTGCAAAACATTTTAATAAATGATTTTGATGTTTGGCCTTGTTCATTTGGGGGTGATTTAGCTGTAGACACATTAAGAATTTTACATTACTTTTGTTATGAAATCAATTTGTTTACCATTTGTATGTAGAAGTGTTTTCTATATTTTACTACGAGTTTGGTGTTCCTAATTCTGTATTTGGGTTGTGTCTAGGGCTGGAAGAAGAAAAACTATGGCAAGTTTTTTAGCCTGTGCAGGTGTATCATGTTTACTTACAATGATGATTCCAGTAAAATCAGGTAAGCCATATGTTCATTCTTTTCAAATTGTAACATGTTAAGATTTGTCTCAACTTCATGTAGGGGAGAGCCGTGACGAATGAAACACGGGACGTAAGAAACACAGCTATTTTCTCAAAAACAATACACATCTGAAACATCATATGTCGTCAGCACATTCAGCATGCAAGACTTCACAACCCCGTGAAATCTCGTGTCGTGACGTTACTGCGTTTAAACGTTATCTCCGCCAGACTGTTTTTGACATCGGTAACCAAAATATTACCTACTGGTAGTTTTTTTGTGATCAAAAATCATTGCGTGTTTCATTCGCGCCGACAATGAGGGACGATTGTAACAAAGGACACCTTGCGTTCAAAGTTAAAAATGAACGTGATTTCTTATCGGATGTGTTAAATTACACCACTAACTAATAGAATACACTTGTGGGTTGATTATCACATGACAAAATAACTCTAATTTGCTTCACTGTCTTTGAAAATAACCGTTAAGTAAAAAGTGTTTCATTCGTCACGGCTCTCCCCTACACAAAAAAGTGATTTTGTTCTGCATTGGTATATTTCCATCTGGGAATTTTATGGTGATCTAGTTGGGAGATACAGTAATAAATGGACAAATGTGCAAATCTGTAAATTTTAAATTTTCAATTAGAGGAGGTTTTCCAATAGGGTCAGTCCCATGTTATGGCCAATACCTTTGAAATATTGAAAAAAATATGGTCAATTAATTTGTTTTTAATGTGGTTTTTAAGTTTTGCTGTTGTGTTCTTCTCCACAGAGTCCTGGTTTAATGCTACTTCATTAGCTCTGGTGGGCAAGCTGATGGTCAGTGCAGCCTTCAACATTGTGTATGTGTACACATCAGAGCTGTACCCTACTGTTATCAGGTACTCGGACTGGGCATTTCCTGCAACTTCATAATACATATACTGATACAGAGCTTGTGATACGATGCTTTTAATGATGCATGTTGATTGTAAATAATGATCATGTTCAAAACAGAATTTCTTTTAATACCAGTAGCTGTTTTAATGATGTATAACAAGGAAAAAGCCTCAAGTAGAGAGCCCCTAAAGGGACATGATGAAAGAAAACCAAACTAAAATGTTTCTGGTGCACACATAAAAAGTTTCTGGTTTCTCCTGGCTTTTTTTGTGCTCAACAGAGAAAATCAGGTCAGCAGAGCAGCACCTTGCTTGTCTTATCTCTGAGATGTGTTTATGCTGACGTAAACGTCTTTTCCTCACAGAAATGCTGGGCTTGGTGTGTGCTCAATGTCTTGCAGAGTTGGTGGTATTCTGGCACCCTTTGTCCCTTCTATGGTGAGTGTGTGTGGTTGGGTGTGTGTGTGTCTGTGTGGTCACAAGCACCAGCAAGTGACAAAGTTTCAAGTGTAAAGGGAAGCTAAATCAAAAATGAGTAATAGAGACACATGCCATAGACCTGCCTTAAACCAGTGCTGCTCCCACACACGTGCTGATAGAATCACATGTAGTGGAGAGTGGGACAGGTCTTTACACTTAGGGGTGTTGGGTAATGTAAATATCCACAGTCTGTGCTACTTGCACTTTGCTATTTTGTATTTTGTTTGCCAGTGATGGGCAACCTGATTTAAAAACTACAGTCCAATACCACATATTTTAAATTACCTGGGTCTACCTGTAACACAAGTGAACTCACTAATTAGCTCTTCTACCTGGCTGAGTTGTGAAGGAAGAGTTGTGCTAGATCCAACTGATTTAGTAAATGGGTGGCCAGGTTGCCCATCTCTGCCCATCAACGTCCTCTTTACATGGCAAACCTGACAATAACAATATTTTATGTAAATAACATTTTGTAGGAGTGATTTTTCTGGCCAATGATTGTTCCACATGTATGTCAGTGCAATGTGAAATGCAAAAGCAGGCCTACTGAACTACTAAAGACATTAAGGCAAACATGAACTTCTGTATTTAAATATGCCTTTTCGGTGGTCTGATGTATTATATTTACATTTTCTAAAATAGATACTTTGGGGTTTCATTTGCTGTGAGCAGGTATCATCAAACCTAAAGCAAACAGCTTGAAATATTTCACTTTATGTATAAGGAATCAATATAATATCAGGGTTTGACTTTTTGATCTGAATTAATGAGATAAATGAGCTTTACCTTGAAATAAATGAGCTTTACCTCTACCTACGTTTTTACTGATACTGATACTTTGATTTATTCATTTGATTTAAGAGAGATTTTATGTATGGTTCTTGTATGTTTATATATTTTGTAATTTATATTTTGTATTTTGCTTCATTGTAAATGAAGCAAGCCAAGCCCTGAATGATTCTTTGAGTTTAAATAAAGCTAATCAAATAGTGCCTGGTATCTTCCAAAGAGTGCTGCACTTTAAGAGTGATTCTTCTGGCCAGTGATTATTCCCTTGCTTTTAGTGGCTGTTTTAAGTACTTGAGTGTCTTAAAAAGCCACTATATAAATGCACTGTTGTGTTGGTGCTGTTTTCTTCCAGAGGGTGCTGCATGCGTCCATGCCCTTCATGGTGTTCTGCCTGAGTGGCATCTCTGCGGGCTGTCTGGGGCTCCTCCTCCCAGAGACGCTAAACAAACCCGTTGCTGAGACGCTGGATGAGCTGGGCAGCCCCACCTACCAACGCATCGTGGAGACCAAGGTGCGCTCCCTCTGCCCACACACTCATCTGTAACCACAGCATGTTTGCACATTCTGCCTGTCTGACTGTGGCATCTTTTTTTCCTGTCTGTTGGGTGTGACTGCTTCTCTCCTACATCTGCTTTAATCCAATGGCAAAGTTGTCTAGTTCTCTGTAAAAAGGGTTTCTGTATAACTACTTCATTCCCTATCTCCAATTAAAATCTGTGTTTTCAAGTAGAAACAAACAAATGCAAATTGTGCAAGCTGATACAAGCCTTGCACATCTGGATGAAGTATTATGGTTGTCTTTGTGTTTTGAACAGGTGCGCTTACTGGAAGATGAAGAGGAGAAACCAAAGCACAAGCTGAATGGATAAGCAGCCTGGAGACCAAAGCAGGATGAGAGAGAGGTGAAGCTCAGGTCAGGGACCAGACACACAGCGCTGGCCTGAGTGTGTTGTCCCCTGGTGCTCCCCCACCATCTGCCCCAGACTCACCAGCATCGCTTGAAGCGTTCACCGCGCCAGCACACAGAAGCAGCAGTCTCAGAAGCACTTCTGGTACAACACTAGAGGGGCATCAGATTCCAGCAAAGACTTGTAAGGGAAATTCCAGGCTTGCACTCAGCAGCGTGAATTGTGAGACCAAGACCAATCAAGGATGCTGTGGGTGAGTGGCAGCGTCTTCACAACTGGGGTGTCCAAAAAACGGATTTTGTTTCATTGTGTGATAAACTTGATAGTTTTTTTTTTGTTTTTTTTTTTATATACTTCATTTTGTGCTCAGTGTCATTCCAAAACTAGACATGCCATCACAGGGCATGAACTCAGCCAGCCTATTCACAAAATTGCTCTCAGCCGTCAGCTATTCACAAAGTGAAGTGCATAGCACAGGACCAAACTATTCCTGGGGAATTCCAGAATGTTTTTCTTTTTTTTTTTTTACAAGCATTTTTCAACGTTTTAATCGTGTAATTACTGTAATTCTGCCCAATGCCATTATCATTTTTTCGTACTCATGAATTTATTGTTTGTCTAATGCCTCCTTGAGAGCTGCCATTTATTGTGCCTTTTACATGGTCAGAAATTCATAACATTTAGCATTCACTTCTAGTAAAGGGTTTTGTGCAACACGTTTTTAAGATGTCAATTTAGTGTCAGATTAAACTTATTGGCCGTCACTGTCTCAAGTCTTAGTAGCTAGTTGCTGTAGGTGTTGCTTTCAGCAGGTGGGTAGTCAGCGGGTTAGAGGAAGGGCATACAATCAGTCATTGTCAAAACATTTTTTTTTTCAGCCAATGGAAAATTTTATTTTTGTTATCCATTTGTATTCTGTCATCTGGGATTTTTATAGTTAGTCGGGAGAGTACAGTATTAAATGGGCAAATGTGCAAAGTAAATGTGCAAATCTGTGAATCCTCAATTTTAAGAGGAGATTTTTTTCCAATAGGGTCAATGTTATGATATGGTCAATACTTAGTAATAGTAAAAAATAAAATAATATGTTAACTCATTTGTTTTTTGAAGTTTTATTTGTAAAATGCAGTGGGCCTTGATGGTCACTAGGTGGCACTGCCAGAGAAAGAAGCTGTGGCTTGAACCCGGCCCACCTTTGACCCTCTCCCCCCTGCCTGTGGCAGTGATGTCAGCATTGACGCAGGTGAGCGCGGCACAGGTAAACCACAGGTTCCAGGAGCTGAGACATCAAAGGGATCCCTGTGCATAAGATGTAACCACACAAAATGTTTTTGTTTTTTTCCACCTCCCATTGGATTTAATGACAGCCTATGGCAGAGTTGGCTCGGGCACCTGGCAGAGCAGGTAGGCTGCAAGAGAACCGGGGGGAAGAGTTTAAACTGTAATCACTGTTTTGATTATAAGCCTCTGTCTCCCAGCAATAGCTGACAGCACAGAAATCCCCCTCCACAAAACAGATAAACAGCAGAAAGTGACGTGGTCACGTCTGCAGAGCTAACCCCAGTGTGATTTGTGACCAGTTATAGGGGTTGTTTGATACTTCTAAAATAAATTTGGCTTGTTGGGTAATAACAGTTGAACAGTAACAGTTGAATTTTAAATGTCTAGCTTTCAAAACCCTAAATCTAACATATTTTCATGTATTTTCAAATTTTGAATTCTACAAATGTCACTTAATTAATAATAATAATAATAATAATAATAATAATAATAATAATAATAAACTGTGTCTGGTAACTAGAGCTGATAGATATGTCACCCCAAACTTGTGATGCTTCATTTAACAAGATGAATGCTTGCTTACTGCACTCTTCAGAAAAGAGGTAGAAGGTAGAAACTACAGAAAAACATTTAGTGACCTTTTCTACAACCACCTCCAGCTCTGAGCTCTTCACAAAGCATGTTCATGACACCATGCTTGACTGCAGGGCTTAGAGGAGAAGTGTTGATGAATCGCAGTTGCCCAGCAACTGATGATACCCAGGGCAACTTTTTGAGCAATGTTGCCTGGCAGTCTTACTAACAGATGTTTTTTAGGCACTTTCCTAATGATAATGAGCAACACATATTTTTCAGGGAAACTTCAATTACCTGCATGTAACTTCTTCTGATCATCAAATCAGAATATTAGTAGCTTATCATGCGGTGTGCCTGGCAACTTTGCCCATGAGTCATTAAGTTGGAAGGTGATCCATCTAAAGCTTATTTATATTCACTGCAGTCTTTGTGGAGGAAGATAGAAAGGCAGAAATACATTTAGCAACCTTTTCTTCCAGCTCAGAGCCCTTCACAATAAATGGTGCCGTTTTTGGATACAGGGCTTTAAGGTAAAAGTTAATTAAGCTAGAGGTCATCCATACTCTGAGGGCCTCTGAGGAAGTTCTGACAAATTTTCACCAAACTTTGCAAACTTTAACAAATGTTTTTTATGACGGAATTTCAAATTGTTACATTTTTGGAAATTCTGTTTATTTAGGTCATAAGGTATATGGCCAGTGACTGTTATTTGTGCTCGCTTTCACAAGCTGTCAGTTGGTGGTTTAGGTAATTTCTTGTCAAAAAAAAGAAATGTTGCTAATTAAACTGCCAGTAGAGTGAAGGTGCCAGTATGTGTTAAACACAGGAACTCCTGAGGCCGTTTCGCAGTTATGCTACGCTCTTAGTAATACTCCTACTGTTTTATTAGGACCGTAACCTTCCAGAATGACTCTGTATCGTCTTGAGAGACACAAGGGCATGACTGAGCCAGAGGAGAATGCAGTGACACATGAACTTCATCGGGTGCCAAGAGCCAAGTTCATGATCAGGTCAAGTGCATGTGAGTGATACAAGGGAACTAGAAATGAAACTCTGAATGAAATGTTTTGGCCAGAAAAGTACAAGGGAACATCTTGCAGATTTATTTGTAAGCTGAGGGTGGTGGGTTTGCTGTGAACAACCAAGAAGTGAAAAGCACAAAGACATAATTTGCACGTTTTGGGTCGCTAGTTTTGTTCAAAGGTGGACAAACTGGCTTGACAAATGTCATGCCATGTATTCCTTCTGCATGTGCTCTTAACACAGGTGATTTCACTGATTGGCTCATCTACCTAGCTAAGGAGTTGCGCTAATTAGGATCAGCTGGTTCAGTAAATCAGTTGGAACAAATGTGATGGGACTCAGGATGTCACCTTTGGCTTTGTTATAACCTCGCATTGCTTTGTGGACAGTTTATGGGCACAATAAACATCTCATCAAGATGCTAATAGTAAAGTTATGAATAATCCAAAATAATGTGGAACTAAATCTTTCAATCACCTTGCCTATAAGGCCAGTGTGTGAATGTAAATGAGTTAAAATGCTTTGGCATATCGTTGCCTTACAACTTTTTTACATTTAGCATGCTGAGTTGAAAAATGACAGGGTAGTATTTCTGAAAACACAATTTTAGTCCTTTCTCTGTTGTTTATACAATAAAAGTGGCAGAAACAGAATTTAAGGCGTACTTGTATCCATCCCATTTATAGTGTATTATAACCTTTGTCATGTGTGAGATTTGAAAAGTATGTCAATGACCTGAAAAGTATAATGTCAATAGAAGCCACTACAAACACATTCCCCATTGTATTTGAAAGGTTGTGTTTCTTGTACATTCCATTGAATATTTAAAAGATCTTGAACTAACTTTTTGCCAAATACCAAATTGAACTTGAAGATGACACATCACTAAAATTGAAGATGACAGCCTCTGGTAGACTCCTTCACCTCAGTAATATTCAGACCAAACTAATGTCTGTGCCGAAAGATTTGTGACAGCCAGGCCAACATAATTCACTCTCGGTTGGTCGTAAATCGTTGAAGGTGACATCAGGAAACACAAAGGTCACCTGCAATCTGCCAGGGGTCACCAATGCTGAACACGAACATAAAAAAACAAGAACATTCCTATTAGTTAAGGAGTGTAAATGTACTTGTAGAACATCATTTTTCTCTTTTTTTTCATTGTAATTTGTGTGTGTGTGTGTGTGTGTGTGTGTGTGTGTGTGTGTGTGTGTGTGTGTGTGTGTGCGCGCGCGTTTGTGCACACATGCAGAACACAATCCTGTTAACACTGCAAGGGAAAAACAGACACACTATGATTCATCAAGCCTCTAGATGTGACTTGTTTCTGAGCAGTTACATGCATATAG
Source organism: Setipinna tenuifilis (assembly GCA_030347295.1). Lineage (NCBI taxonomy): Eukaryota > Metazoa > Chordata > Actinopteri > Clupeiformes > Engraulidae > Setipinna > Setipinna tenuifilis. The sequence continues at coordinate 4,618,791 of CM059286.1, forward strand.
CATAGATCTAGGCATACACACTCATGTCTCAGGATGGCATCAAAACTATTTTTTAAACATTACATCACATTACATTACACTTAGCAGGCAAAGCAACTTTCAAAAGAGGACACAAATCAAGCTACAGATATGCAGAAGAGAACAGAGTAAACAAGAGAGCAACAAAGTTAGTGCGGACAGGGCACAGGACACAGTGTTGTTAAGCGGAGGTTAGCTTTGTTACACCTTCAGTGCTTCATCTGACATTCTGATTGCACTAAAGCTGATGTTACACTACATGATGTATAGATACGTGGCTGAGAGGGAGAAGAGATGGGAAGAAGGGAGCCCATTTCCTCCTTACCGAGTGGCTTTCTGCTGAGTGCATGGTGTCACTGGAGCAATAAAAACAGTCCGAGTGCTTTAAGAGGCGAAGGGATGGAGAGGAGAGAGTGAGTGTAAAATGGGACAGGTTCCAGCATTTTTTCTTCCTCTCTCTATTCTACTCTTTCCTGTTATTGCTAACACTTGTGCAACAGGTGTACAATCTGACTCACATCCTAGCCCCAGTTCCATCAGGCGAGGTCAGCCAAAGTTTATCGAAGTTAGTGTCTTTTTCCTCTCCATTCTACTATCCAAAGGTTGTACAACATGAACTCAGTATATATACATATACTGTAGTGTGTGTGTGTATATGTGTGTGTGTGTGTGTGTGTGTGTGTGTGCGCGCGTGTTTGAATATGTCTTTGGTGAATGTGCATAAATACGAAAATGTGGTATGAGGGAGCGTCGCGCTGACTCACCGACATTTCCATTTAGGATGTCACTCATGGTATTAATCTACCAAATACATTTAGCCGTGCGAGTTTGAGATATTACATTGACTTAAGACTTTAAACATTTAACTTTGGCCTGTCATTGTACCTGTGCACATTGAGCACAAAAAGATAACAATAAAAATTGGAACAGAAAAGCACTGGGATGTTGAAGAAGACAACCCCCTCTGAAAGGGATATTTTACAGGGGTTCAGCAGACAGGGAGGAGAAGAATTTACTAGCACCTGGATGGAGACACACGGCCATCTGAGACTATTAGTGAGGGGTGAGAGGTCATGAAAGTGGTCTTAGAAAAGTTTCGCCACGTTCAGGTTCAGACGATAATCAGGAGCAGGAAGTACCGCTGTAGTTCAACTACCAAGTTTCCCCCCTCCATTTTGAGGTCACCAGATGCCACAACACTTTTGGCAGAAGCAAGCTGGATGTCCTCCTTCAGGCAGACAGGTTCAAGTGCAGTTCATAGTGGGAAGGAAAAGCATGTAGAGGTTGAGTCCAGATGAGGCTTAGCAGGAGTCATATCCCTATCATGGTGCACTCTCCCTCTATGGGGGAAATTGAGGCACTTGAGACTGACAGAGACTTGAATGTACTTGCATTATCGGGGCAAAAAAATGGATATCAGCCTCTCTTGAAAGCCCCGTGTAGACGCTGCGCTTGTCTGTCTGATGAGAGAGATGCTTGGAGACTCTGCTGTGTTTATGTGTCTACTGGCCTGACTTAAGTGAATGGAAAAACAGGTTTTCACAGATATGAGGGCTTTCAGTCCAACACAGAAATATTCATGTCGTGATTTGACAACATGATTACTCCTACTGCCAACATCAATTACAGCTACACTGAGGAAATCTCACTGTATTAAAAAAAAATCACTTCAGTGTTTGATTACTGTACTGCCTACCTTTCAAAGGGGCCTTTGAGAAGTGGCTATGTTGTGATAATCCACAATCCACTTGGCATTTCTTCTTTCAAGCCAGCATTTGCCCTGATGCATGATTTAATTTTTGACAGGGACACTGTCACTTATCCAATGAGCCTGAAAAGCTATGTAAAACTAATGAAAAAAGTTCTGTTGACATTTTCACCTGATCCATTCCAATCACTTTTCAGGCATGTGTGTTTGTGTGTGTGTGACAGAGAGGGATTTGACCCTAAATTGATATATTAAAAGAAGCCTCGGATAGGAGTTTAATCCAGGGTCTGCTGACTTGAAATAAATGCTGAAGATAGGTGACCTGTGTCATCCAAAATACAATTCTTCAGTCTTAATTTAGAGGTTAAAGGTCATGTGCGCTCACTCAAGCTTTGAAAGTGAGATTTCCCTTGACAGGACTGAATGAGGTCTACTGTACCTGCAGAAACATGATCTTTTTCTCTCCAATAACATTTCTCTCTTTTTGGCCATGTTCCAAGGCTACTCTCAAAAACATTGCAACACACAGTATTGCTTCCTCATTGAGAATGAAAATTATGGGAAATTTCTCAGAGAAATAGAGGCTTTTCACATAAAAATTCAAGGAAGCTCTTAAACAAATGCATTTCAGTACCTGTTGCCATACTGCTGATTTATTGAGCAATAGAAACTATCAAGGATTCATTCATATTCTGCTATTTTGGCTTTCCACAAGGTTTTTAGGATTCCATTCTCTACATGAAGTGCATAAAAAGATTGTTTTAATGGCAACTTCAGTTGACTCTGGTTTCACATTCTGTGTCAGGTAGTGTCATCACAAACTTGTTGTTTTTGTTCTGTGGAGGAGTTTTTATATAGATTCTCAAAAAATGATGCAGTTTAGTTTATTGTATGGTGATATTTCAAAGGGATACTCTAATAGTATGTGAAAAAAGTCACAGGCTTTAGAAGACCAACATCACGGGTAAAAAGAGGGTGTAACGTATGACTGACCCTGCCTGACCTTGACAGAAGGTCTGACATGTAGCACTTGCAGAAGGCACATGTCGCTAGTTATTTCTTTCAACCAACAAACACAAAAGAACTACTATTAATGACAATAACAGGGATACTGTAATTCACATTTCAACACTTTAAGTATAAACAAACAGACAAAAAGGAAAATGAGTCACAATCACAGTGAGAAAAATGGCAGGGTTACGTTACTAGGATTGATCCAAAAATACATAGTCATAGTCAACAATTTTATTGTTTTAGGTGCAATTTCACCAAATGCATGGTGTCAGAATACTGTAATAAACAAAGTCATTGTGATCGATGAAATAGAAAGAAGTAATACAATATAATGATGAACATAATCACCTTTATTAATAAACGTGTGTAGGAGATACTGACAGAGCAGTATGGATGGAGTACGACAGTGATGGAGGGATGACAAAGAAAGATGTCTGTGCTCCAGCCTCTATATGGTGACCTGAGGAGAGGAGAGGAGCAGGGAGCAACCTCCTGAGGTCTGAGATAATGATCAGGCCTGTCAGACAACATCTGCTCCCGCCGCATTCCAACACACACACCCGGCAAGGACAAGCTGGAACCACCACCAGAGTTCATGACTGACAAATAGCCCCTGGCAGCTCTCTTTGCATACACACACACACACACACACATATACGCACATACACATACATGAGCAAGAATGAATGCACTAAAATAAAGAACTGTATACACAAACAGCAATTTGCATTCTGTGTCCGGCAAACTGCGCAGGTCAGGGGAGAGGGGAGTGATTGATGTGTGTTGTTTGTGAGAGCTCAGTCCCATCCAATCCTCACACCTCCCTCGTCCCACCCTCTCTCTCTCTCTCTCTCTCTCTGTCTCTCGCTCTCTCGCTCTCTCTACAGATCTCCACATTCACCTCAAGTTACCTGTATTACGTGCTTTCACTAGAGGGCTGCGTCAACAGAAGGCTGAAGCTGATGCAGTTATGCCATTTTGTATTCACACACACGACAGACATACACAGGCATACACAAACACACAACCTACACACACTCACAGAGATACAACACACACACATACACACACATACACACACACCTCCTGCTTCTGACAAGTTACACACTACTGCCAATCTCAGTCACTTTATTATAACTGGACTTTTGAGTGAAAGAGGCTGTACACACACTGTAAAGGGCGAACGATTGTTACTTTTATTTGTTTGTTTGTCTGTTTGTTGACTTAGTTTGTCAGTTAGTTAGTTAGTTGGTGAGGTAATTGGTTAGTTAATTGCTTTCAGCACTAGGGAGAAGCAAAGCAGTTTGATAAATGCAGGGTTAAATTGAAAGGGAAAAAAATTATCCCAAAGAACACAAGGTTTAGAGATAGTTGTGGCTAGGCAAGGATTAGACAGCCCTAAAACTTCCCCAGTGTCCATACATGTGGAGGAAATTTCTACTTTCATAACATTTGTCTCTGCTCTCCTTACAAGAACTTTTTTTGCAGAACTTCAAAACAGTGCTTATTCAACAGCGTGCATGCTCACACATATCAGCACTAAGGTTTGCTCGTGTGTGCATGCCCATGTTTTGCAACTGTGGCTTCTCAGCAGGAAAAGGTTAAATGGATCTCCAACAACTGACAAGGCTTTGCCAGTCTATGACCTACATTCCTTTGGTGGTTTTGTAAATTCCATACATGTATTTAATGCTCCGGGCCACGTCCTTTCGTCGGTTTGCACACATTCCATTGTCAGGTTTGTGTTCATACGTGGGTCGGCTGGATGCGCTGGTGGCTGTCCCTGCTGTCTGCGTTTGGCTGCCCGTGTGTAAACTTTGGGGTTGCGGCTGTGTGTATTTTTGTTGGGAGAGGGGGGGCTGTCGCCCCCCTGACCCGTGGCTGTCCAAACTAGCCACAGGCATAACTGGTTTCGGAATGAAAACAGAGGTGGTGTGTTGTTCTGGCTAATTTCCTCTAATGCCTCTGAAAGCTCATCAAAGTACACAATGTGTCTTAACTTAATCAGTGTGCCATTTTTTACAAAACATGTTGTTCATCTTCAGCCCTCTTTTTTGGCTACACTGTGCCAAGGCCTGATTCTTCTGTGGGATTTAAATAGCTGTTGCCTGAGAACTTAAAGGTGCTACATGTAAGACATTTACTTAAATAATCATACAATTGGTCCTGGTGTCACCAGACAAAGCTTAATTTACAACCTGCAAATTCTGTTTATGTTTTCATTTTGTGTTTTGCCTGTTGCCTCTCATAGAGGAACACTTCACAGTATTTGCAATACGGCACCTTTAAATGGACAGCTCCATATATTTCTCATTAGAAAACTAATGAAAGTCCACCTTTACAAAAACTGTATACAAACCCAATTATTCCTGCTAAATTACACAACACAATCAAGTCTAATGTCAGTGTCTCAGAGACTATAATGACTCATAAAGCTTTAGCCTAAAATGTCTGTTCTAGGTAGGATATAGCTATGTGTTGGCATCAATAACCATCTAGCCTTTTCAGAGCTCAAGTGGTTTGAGAGCAGAATGTTTTCTGTATGACCTCCAGCAGAAGGCTTTTAGCTAGTCTGACAGGTAGGTGTTCCAGTCTTTCATCAAGCACAAAATACAGTTAGGTGCAGCTATTTTTGGGGAATATGTAGTATATGTCTCAAGAAGTGTCTGAGAGAGAGAGAGAGAGAGAGAGAGAGAGAGAGAGATTCATTCTGAGCTTGAGGCTCACATGAGGGGTATACCCCACTATAAATAGGTCAACAATATGGGAACTATAGATCTATATAAAAGTTACAAACCTCTAAAATGATGTCTATGCATATGGCAAATGTGTGAGTACACATGATAACAGTTAGGCCCTGCCCTCTTTACAATTAAGTGTCCATTCAGATTAGCTCAGCATCATTTTGGCACTGTCTCCATTAGGTTTATCTCCAATAGAGCCTTGGCAAACACTTGAGCTCCCCCACTACAGAAAGCAGAGCTGGTTGGTGTCATCCAGCCTGCATCCTTGGTGTCTCCATGGTTAAAAAATGGCCCCTAATATGCCCCTTAGGGGGGCTAGAACAAGAGGAAGTGCCCAGTGCACTACCCTCCTAGTGTGGAAAAGTGACTTAATGCACTGTAAGGTGCCCGCTACTTCATGCAATAAATTAAGATGATGTACCCTTTAGAACAAGGACATGTGTTCTAATGTGTCCTTATGCAGTGTCCAATTAACTCCCTTTACAAGGGTTTGAACTACATGTTCTTGGATACCCTTACAGTAAAATAATAATTATAGTGTACCAAAGCTTGCCCCATCCAATACAGAACATATTTCTTAGCACTGCATAAACAATTCCTACTGTATAGGTAAGGAAGCAAGACGAAGTACCCAATCAGGTGGTTTTTAATAAAGAAGTGCCCTTCCACTGGAAATCACGCAGTGTTGTAAGTTTTGACTGTACATGTAGGAGAATGTCCCTTTGAAGAGAAAAAATAAGGTTATGCCATACAAATGACCATGTTAAAGATACCCTGGTTTGTTAGTTTGCATATTTCACCTGCCTTTCCAGTAACTTGAATTTGCCAACAATTGGAGCAACACCTGAAGGCAAAACAAAGTAAACTAATCAAAAAGCATATGTCAACTTAAGTCAAACAACCTCCTTCCCTCCTCCTGAAATTTCAATTTCCTTTTACCACACACAGATTGTGGTACCATTCGCAGAAGCCAGTTGGTATACAATGTTTTTGAATTGTATCAATTTTTCCAGTATCATATTTTTTACTCATCAGTTTGTCTAAAATTGTTGACTGAAGGATTCTAAATCGAGATCGTCTTGAAACAACACATCACATCACATCATATCGAATGTAAGATCATTTGGCCCACACGCATCTGATTTAAAACTGAAAACACAAAAAAATGCGCCACTTCTCACCAGCCATCACTTACCAGAAGGCAGTGTAGGATGTCGCCTGCTATAGCGTAATTGTTACCAGAGTGTATAGACTGGTGGCATGTTTTTTTAACGTTAGCCTACAGTGACATGGTTCACGTGCCTTTGATAGACTACAGAGATGCATCAGTCTCATCGATAAGAGTGATTTCTGATACATTTAATGAGTTCCTGGCCAAGGGAGCTGTCGTATTATTGGACTTCTGTTCACTAAACCCCTGACCTGCTAGTGACCTGTGGTGCAAACACTACTGACATCTCCGTGAACCGTGCGGAGCTCGCCAAGTTCACTGGCTCTGGAATGACAAAGCATGGAAGCCGAAAAATAACATCACCGCAAGACAGCCCCTTTCAAGCAGAAATCCTCCTACTGTCAGTATAGCTTACAATTTGGAGCAGTTGACAAATCTGTGCAGTTGAATGCGCCTTTTAACAATTAGAGCAAACATTCTGACTTTGTTCTCTGTGAACCAAAAGAGGAAGTAGGCTATTTAACGCTTTATTTCTGTGATTATTCCGCGATCCGTGCCAAAAATGGCTTTCTGCCATTTAACCACAATTCGCTCCTGAACTTGTCCAACCTGTGCCTATAGCATGGCGGTGTCGCCTCGTCCCCCTAAGTGCAAAACTAAATAATCGCCTCGGGAAGAGGGTTCATGCCAATACCTAGTTCATATGGGGTCACGGTATTAGTTGAGACAAGAAATTGGATATTAAGTATTACCATCCACAATGGCAATGTAGTGACCTTCGACAGCTAACCAGTGAGTAAAAGGCACATTTTATTGCGGAAAACTGACTGCGGATCTGGAGTAGCCCCCATGTACTCGTCTACTGCCTATTGTCTAGGACGTGTTCATTCGGTCCAGTGACTGTCCAAGCACTGTTTAGCTTAAATACAATGGCAGACGTAAGTAACCTGCAACAGTTGTACCTGAAAAATCTGTTTATTTTCATGTCACTCATTACATGTATGTGTGTATAACTGAGACAAATCAGCCTAGGCTAAGAAAAACATTGCACATTTTAATATGTAGTACGACTTTAAGATGCACAACCTGACCCCAAAAATAACAAAATACAACAAATTCTAAAACGTAAGACTGTAACGAATCATTTACAAAAAATACAAATATATACATTAATCTAATCACAACACTTACAGACAAAAAATATTTTCTTAGTTTTCTCGGTCAGAGAACCTGTTTGGAAGTTAGAATTCTTCCGAATCCTACTTGCTTAACATAAACACAAATCAGGTCTCTGATCAAGAAAATCTTGATCTTTTTTCACAAGTGTATGTAAAAGTAAAAGTGCTATACGGTTTAATTCTCCTTCCCTTTAAACGCTCAAAATCCTTGACTCACAGCACATGAATCATTCTTCACATTTTACAATCCTCATTAGTACATAATGTCAGCAGGAAATATTATTGAATTCACAAAATGGCCTATATATATTCGTATATAAAGTAACAAACCAACTTAATGCTGTACAGTCTAAGAATTAACTATTTGGCGATTAAACAAACACACATGGTGTGTTGGGGATATTTTATCTGTATAAAGGTACAATTTGTTAGGCTACGTATCCTACAACAATTTATAAATAAAGCTTATTTTGACCTACTTCATTTAAAACATATAAGATAGGGTGAATGAGTCCACTAGAGCTGAGTGAAGTAGAGAAGGCGTCCACTCTTCGTTCAGCAGTGTTGAGGAACACTTCCTTGTTCCTCGTGCTGCTTAAGGATGTCGTCACATTTCTAAAACCCAGAGGTTAGAAACCCGGCTTGAGAGAGTAAAAGTCCCCTGTCAGACATTCACTAAATCATCTGACTTCAGTTGGTGCAGCTGTTCGGTCAGGTAGGTGACCTAATTAGTGAAATCACCTGTTTTAAGTGCCCAGAACAAATAGCCCACGTGTCAGGACTTTGAGTTTGTTAAGTTGACTTTATATCCAACTGCTAAAAACATGAGTACATCAAACTCAGGTGGTATAGGGGTATTGGCCATAGGAGCTTTCATTGTGTCCTTGATTGTGTTACTGGTCGCTCAGTTGCTTCGCTGTTTGAAGTGTGTAGGCCTATGTTCCAATCTGAACTAGGCCTAAGCATAAATACTTTCTACAGGTATTGTCCAAAATAAGTGGTAGATTTCACACTGTAAATGAACACGATAGGCTGTAGTATTTTATATCGAATGGTTCTTCAGTTTTAACTGATGTTTTTCAGTTTAAATATAATTTGTGTGGGTATGGCTGTCACATCCATTGATATTCCTGCAACTAAAATGAACATGTAAACCGTTGACCGGATGAACAATTGGCACTGTTTGCATTCTGGGATAGGTATCTGTGGCCAGTCGCCATTCCGCTGTACCCAATAATTCAATTGCAAGAGTTTTCAAAATAATTACAGCGAGCTCCCGTCCAATACATCTGCGCACGCCCCCGCCAAAAGGAACGTAATTGAAGCGTCCGGTTTTGCTCTCGTCACGGTCCGCGTTGAAGCGGTCTGGGTCGAAAAGTTCGGGACTCTGGTAGACAGCCGCCGTCTCATGTGTATCTCGGATGCTGTACATTACACTCCAACCCTTCGGAATCTGATACCCCTGTTAAATAAGAAAATTAACAAATAAATAATTAATTCACATAGGCTACTTTGGCGCCTCCTCGGTGTCTTCACCTGCAAGATAGGGTCAGTTGGTAAAATTAATTCGTAGGGTAGTTTATTTGCCATAGCCCATTACTATAAACATGTTTTCAATATGTAGGTGGCCTAATATAAGATCTATATAGGCTAACACAGATGTTTCATTTTAGAAAATTAAACTCTTTATTATGGCTAAGGTGTGAGCATTTCGAAATGTGGGGGGTGCAAATACAATTAATTGCGTATTTGCAGCCTCCCTGAGCGTCCTTGGCCATTATGGACTACTTTCTTTTCTAGTTTCCTCGCTAATCCAGTTTTAATACACCAAGTGTTATATCTTGGCGTCTGGGCGTATAAGCGCTGCCATAACCGTGCATATGTGGCATAAGCTAATGCATTGCGCATATTTTGTGCTTCATTAGATACATTAAAAAGTATTGCCTTACATCTGAATGGCTTATGCTATTTTTTGTGGATGGGGGGTGGTTATCTTGTCCGTTATGTACATTATTCTAATCTCACTTCAGCTCAAACCTTGTACTGGATACATAAAAATGGGTTCTACCCCTTCTGGTGTGACCAGAAATACGTTTAGTGTTTCTGTTAACTGAACTCTTAAGTAATGTTTGGACTTGTTGAAACTCTGTGATTGAGAAACCAAACCTAGTAATTTTTGTTGACGGAATAAATAAATGAACATTCCGTATATAAATAACTAGTGCAACCTCTTGGGTTGGAACATTGTAAAGGTCAATACCTTAACAATCATATTTCTTCAGTAGGCCTACGTTCAAAACAAAACCACCAGCTTGTTTACGTATATTAAGTGAAAAAACTGAAACATACTTTAGGCTATATTTAATGCCAACGCGCACTGATCCCCACAATAGGCTAATCAAATAAGTACAGCTTTACTTTAAATGAACTTTTTTATTTTCTCATTTCTCTACTGTTAGCCACACAGGTCTGGTAACACTTACGTTTAGTTCGAACGTCTGGAGCACCGTTCTGTAGCCTCCAGAAACCGGTGGAAGAAACCTGAGCACTTCCTTCACAACGCAGTCAAGGTAACGCAATTGCGTCAGTTTCTCCAAACTCAAGTAGGGGACTTGAATATGAGAAGCCTGATTGTCTATAGTGTATCCAGAAGACACCCCGTTGCTTGTATTTATTGAACTTTCAGCGTCTGCACACCCCTGACCTGCTGGCTCGTCTGTTGGTGGCACAGCATCGGCCAGAGGTGCAGTTGGCACAACCTTACATCTGGTTTGTGTGCGCTCAGAGTTATTTGGAGGCTGCCTCTCTCCTCCGAGGCTTTCTGTCAAAAGTTCTTTCCTCGCCTTCTGCACAACCTCTGGGTGTTTCAGTAGTTGAAGAATAAGGGACGTTGATGCACTGGCCGTTGTGGAGTGGGCAGCAAAAATCAACTCCACTGCAGTCTCCTGGTAATAATAAATGATAAAGGTAATCAATGGTTTTCCTAGACGTTTAGTAAACGTTATTTCATTTAAAACGGCTTTCTCTCATATCGTAGCATCGTCGGTCATTTATATGGGACAATGTAGAGTAATGTTTACCTTCAGTTCTTGTAGGGTCATTTCATAATCATTTTCCTTGGCGCTGCTGAGCATGTAGTCGAAGGCGTCGCAGTACTCCTCCGTATGCTTCTTCTCCAGCTTCTCCTGAATGATTTTCTCCATGGATGCATGGAGGATTTCCCTTGCTTTGATACCCTATGAAGGTAACAAAAGAATAATTGAAATGTTAATATTTTTAGTTCTGCACATACTCGTTGTTGCTTGCTATCACTTAATGGTGCATTCCGACTATGTAGTACACCCATCCATGCATTTGAACCATGTCAATGTAATAAAAATTAGAGAGGGTTTTAATTCGGAATGGTACTTACTTTACGCAGTCCAGTGAGTGGAGCATCGATTGGCAGACAGAAGAGGTTGTTCATGAGTTGGTCAAAGATCTTGGAGAGGTATGTGATGTGGTCCTCCTCCAGCCTCAGACCAAGCAGGACTGTCACAGCTATGCGGAATGTGAGCGACCTGGCCGCCGCATAAACATCCATAGAACCGGCCTCCGAACACCACTTAGCAATTTCAGACTTGACAACATCTTGGAGGCGCGTCAGATACGTTTCCAACGCCCCGCGGCAAAACACTTTTGCCAAGATCTTTAAAAAAAGAAGACAGAGAGGGAGTGATAAAGAAGTTATTGCACTAGAGTTTCAGACACAAGAAACTACAGGTCCTTTTTTGAAATCATACTTTTTTGATTATCTCTCTGTAAATGGTCTTAACTTTAAAGATAATTTCTGGGATGGTAAACATTGGTATTTGCAATCAACTGAGTAGCCTATGTAGCTGCAAATAAGACTACTTTCATGAAAACTTCAAATCTAAAGTTGCTTGTCAAACACCTAAACCTAACCTAAACAAACGTAGCTTTAGCATGGATATTCATTCACGTTAAATAACAAAATGCTATCAAATACTGTATGCTGTACGGTATTGTATGGTAAATAGTTGCAATTACTACCTTCCTTTTCTTCTTGTGATGCTCCCCCACGGAATTGACCAAAGTGTGGGGTCCAAGAATGATGCGCGTGCTCTGTGGCCATTGCGTGCACACCAGGTTGTGCTCCCCCAGCAGAATCTTACGGATGTTTTCGGCACCAGTCACGCGAATGACAGGTTTACCCAAGAGGTGTGTTTTAAACACGTTGCCGTGCCTCTCTCTTCTGGAAATGTGAAAGCTGGACCCCTGCAGATACAGTAACGCGCAAATACACACCAAACACACACACACACACACAAAGCATGTTAGCGTGCACTGTCGTGATTTTTGTCTTCCATCTATTACACCAAGGTTCCCTGGCGTGGGTGAGGTACGAAATTGAGGTGAAAACGTCTGTTTTTCACAGCAAGGAACAATTGCCTCTTCAAGTCTACACTTGCTGCTGAATAATTCCAAGGGCTCAATCAGAGCTAAAAAAGTTCCTGAGCGCGTCTTTCAATTCGGTACACTGGGTTCAAATGACATACAGTATACCAATCAAACACATTTAGAGTAGACGACCCCAAATAAAATGATGAAAACAGACTGTAGACTTGAAAGAAAGCATAGAAAAGGATGGAGATATCGATATACGATTGACTTCTTTTAACATTTACATCTTTTACATGGCGCCATCGTACCTGGAAAAGCCAGTGGAAGGTTTCTCCGACCAGCGGCCAACCCATTGAGCCCTCAGGCAAGGGGAGCTTGCAGTCCTTGTCCCGTGTGATGGTCCACCGGAAGGTCCAAAGTTGCCGGGAAAGCGCAAGTAGGACTACCGCTGGCAGAACCGACATGAGCGCGGAGATCAGTGCGGACAAGAGGGTGCTCTCGAACGTGAACATGTCCAGTAGTTGGCTCTCCAAAGTTCCGCTGTTCAACAAGCTTTGATGTGCAAGCCTTTGCTTTCAGGAGGTCAGCAAACCTGTAAACACTAGCAAGATGTGCCCAGACACACGCGACGCGTCGGGAAAGGTATTCTCCTCTCAGTAGTTTGCAGGAGTGAAACACCTAAGAGGAAACAAATACACAACAATGTCGTAAACGGACACTGGTGACTCGTCATTATCATCAAAACTGCCAACTGAGATTACATAAGCCTGTTTTGCGTACTGTTACGCACTATCCGCAAAATGATACAGTGTTTAAAAATCCCCTACCCTTAGCCTTAACTCCATTTGTCATTTTACTTTGGGTTGAATAGCGTGAAACTGACAAGCATTTCAAGTAGTTTTACAAGTTACATGCGCTGGCATGTCTTTTTATGTGAATTTTATTCCGTTCGAGGGGCACTACGCCTGAGGCTGCTCAAACTTTACTGTTGGTTGCCTGTAAATCACATTCTAGACTGATATCTCTGAGGCTTTGATTGAAATACTGTCAGTCAGTGATTGGATAGGACGTGTAAAAAGGCGGATGCTGACAAAGTGTTTCACCCTCAAGATATGAACGGTGTCAAGTGCTCCGGCCAGGACATTGGGGAAAGCGTGTACAAGTCTTCAAAATCATTCAGCATACACAGGCTATTTTACTGTCGAAAATAAATCAGTCCCTTACTTAAACACAGTAAAATGCCTTACCCTTTCAGATGACGAGTCATATCGCTGACAGCGGAAAATCCACAAGTTCCAGAGTCTGCCTTTATCTCAGGGATGTAAAGGCGTCTCTCAGCAGTCTCCCCGCTTTATAGATTTCGGCATACTTCATGAACCACCTTCGTAGATGACGTAGTAGATCTGAGAGTTTTCCAAATAGCTGAAGAGGTTGTTTATAAGCGACGAGGACTGAAAGAATGTTTCTTGACCTACGCTGTAGCAAGACGTGTAGACTAGGCTACTTTCAGTAAAGTGTGAAAATGGGGAGAGCTGTTGTAAAATAAGGGTGCTCGGATCGAATAGCAACAGATTGAGGAAACAGGTAACCAATCGCAGAAAACCACTGTGTTTGACTGACTGCCGTTCATACCCAAGCGCGCGACTCTGTGCACATACACAATGGCCCTCCCGCTCTTTCATTTTTTGCTCTACAATTAATTTAGACTGTATCGGCCTTGCAAAACGTGCATACTTTTATTTTTCTTGACTTAACGTTTAGGTACATTTAACTTAGAAAAGCTCGCGGAAAGAAAACTGCCACGATTACCAAATTATTATCTGTAATGCAGCTTAATTGGTCATGTAATAATGTAAATAAAATCCAAGGCCAATGAAAGCGTCAAAATTGGTTTAATTAATATAACCCACGTGTTGCACATAGCATCACAACTCTTGGCGGTCCACCCCAGCTATGCGTCTTCTTCAGAGAGATGATTTAACCTCCGTAAGGCCAGGTGGCTCATATCCTCTTCCGGTAGCGAGTGTCTTGAACACCTGTTGCGTTTTGTTTTGATGTAAAGGGGGAATGTCTCCTCGGGCCGCGGATGGTCCTCGGGCTCTGGATGCTATCCAAATTACAGATTTCAGCGTAAAACAAAATTGATGCAGTTAACTGCAGTTATCACCATTTATAATCTAACCACGTATTAACAAATATTTTGATCCTGTAATTGCGAATAGATTGTTCATGTATTTTTTAGTTCTTTTGGTGCTATTGGTGGTGTATCAGCCTACTAAATAAACACCAAGCTGTTAATGAAATTCGTTAAAACGTTTCACAAACAAGGGCTATTTAAACCTGTTATTAATTTTAACATGTTACTTTATTGTAGTTGGGAAGTCATTTGGATAAACCCGTAACCTATTTTACCCAACGAATTTTTTTTAGTTTCTCTTGCATACGAAGAACACTTGACTTGGGTTGAGTCAGTTGGGTTGAGTTGAGCACAACTCTTTTTGTTTCAATCTCAAGCTCGATCTCAAATGTTTTCAGTCGTAGGCTACATCATAAAACAGTGGGCAACAATAGATGTAGGCTACTACTTTTCACAAAACACGAAGATACATGGAGACAACAAACTAATGTAATGATATGATGACCCCAATATGAAGAAAAATGTAAATAACGAATTTTTTTTTTTTTTTTTTTTTTAAATGATGCAGTTGTGTCTTTTAAAAAAAAAACATATTTTGTTATAATGGTTGTTTTAGGGTTAACCACATACAATTCTTTAGTTAGACCTATACCATGAATTTGTGGTATAACTGCACAAAGCTCTTCCCTTTTCACTTCAGATGAGTGATAGTTTGAGATTTAAGGAGGGGTGTGGGTAGGTGAAAGAGTCCTACTAAGATACGAGGACCACGGCATGGTGAAGCTGCATGTTGATCTGTCCTGTTTAGGACGCATTCTATGTCACTCACCAAGAGGTGGTCCTTGGTGATTTATAGCTAAATTGTCTTACCGGCCCTTATGCAACCCAGTTGTCTGTCTGTCCTCACCGCCTTTCTCAATCTCTTCCTCTGTCATTATGTGGGCCAAGAGTCATAATGCAGGAGGCCATATTTTGAATGCTTGTGCCATGATTCATAATCGTGAGGATTGCCACTGCAAGTTATATCAAGATTTCAGTGTTTGATTGACTTCAGTCTGATCAAATTTTACTCCAAGATTTCTTGATATGACTTTAAACCTGGTGATGTTGACACATCCAGTCTTCTCTACTATTTTGTTTCACTTTCTTAAAACCTCCTTTATTTTTCTCTCTTGTCCTCTCCTCAGCTCTTCTTTCCATTTCTCTCCTTTTCTCTCGTCTCCTCCCCTCTCCTCTTCTGCCCTCTACTCTCCTCTCCTCTTCCCTCTTTTCTCCTCTTCTACCCTCCCCTATACCCTCCTCACGGGCCTGTCATCATTGAGGTGTGAGTGGTTTGACCTGTGGAGGACTTCTTCAGTGGGGCAGGAAGAGGGGAAAATGGAGGGGGGAGGAGGAGGAGGGATGGGGGAGAGACATTCCCCGTCTGAGGCGTTTAGCAAATCCCATTATTAATTTTAACAGCCAGGACACGGAATACCAGAGAAGAGAGCTGGGAGGCATGTACAAGCAAGTCTGTCACACACACACGCATGTGTGCGCACTCGCACACACATACACACACACAAAAATATACTATTCAAGAACTCATAGAGATATGAGTGTTCAGTTGTGCATGTCTGTAAGTGTGTAGATTTTGTCTCTGGCATTACATATTTAGGAGAACTGTATTTTCCATTTTATTTTCTTTATGTAACAAAATCTGATACAACACCATTACCATCTGGATATTATACATGACGTATTTAGTCTTTATTTTGTCTGTCTGGAATAGGATCAGTCATAATGTAGTCACTGTGCAAGTGTGTTCTGTTTAAAGGGCAGGCTTCTCCTTAAAAGTATAGCTGATTTGTTTCAGTTAAAAAACTTTCTCTTCTACATAACTGCTAATAGAACACCACCTAAACACACCACATATATATTTGAAAATATTTAAGAACTAAAGTAACTTAACATGTTTACTGATGGTTTAATTATAATTAATGGCTATATTAAAGAATTAATAAGGCAATCCAACTATTATACAGTAAACGCTGACATTTTTACTTGAGCCTCACCTACATATATCTATAATGAGAGACATGTTAATAAAAGAGCAGAGGCACATAAATACAGTATATTAGAGCAAATTACAATGGACACGCACCACTTTATGGCACACTTGTCAAAAGTACCTCCCAATTAAACCTCAAACATCAGTCTGTTGCGTTCAGAAACAGACAGTATACTCCTCTTACTGCTGTGGAGGTCTTGTAAAGTTACTAAGATGAAAATTTACAGTCAGTGTTCTCACAGGAATGCAAGTTATGGTAATGTATTTTTATTCAAGGGATTTTATTTGTTTATTTATATTATAGAAATATGTGTTTTTTTGTGATAGAATATTGAACTATATTGCCCCCCAAGAAATAATAATTACATATGACACATACTGGTTATCTGGAGGGAAGATGGCAAATCATGCCCTCAAGAAATAAGGGAGGGGATGACTGGGATTTAAAAAATAAAATAATTTCGATGATAAAAGTTTTGTAGACCACAGATACTATAGAAAATGTTACCACTGTATATCAAGGAATTGTATTATTCCTGTTGATTTCCCTGTATTATGGAAACCGGATTTAGCTTTTGTTGATTCGAAGTGAATGAACTGAGTTCTGGCTCTTGCAAATGAACATGATGGCATGGTGAACAGATAGTATGGTAATGTAGGTAATATTATGTGTATCATAATGAAATGTAAATAATGTAGTCCTTGAATTGAAATATTTCTGAATATAAACATATTTTATTGATTGTGGTGATAATCACATAAGATAATCTTTGGAAATTTGTGAAAACCATGGTCTGAAATAACACAGAGGCATTTGCTTGTAGCATTTCCTTGAGGCATTTCCACAGAGGCTCTTAACCCCCAGAATAAGCCAGTCTTAGTGATGCGGTGCACATTAAAGGTGTGTTACGTTACTCTACTAATATGAACTCTGCTCAATAAGGAAGCTTAGGGGAATACCATGGGGTTTGCCTGAGGTTACTCTTGCACACACAGAGACACACACACACACACACACACACACACACACACACACACACACAAACTTACCATGCACATCACATGCCTGCACACACACACACACACACACACACACACACACACACTGACGATGCATGCACACACATGCACAGAGTTTCATCAGTGTCATTCTTACAGAAGCAAAATATAATGTCATTCATGCTCTATATACAGACATAGACAAGGTGAATATTTCTGACGAACATTTTGAATTTTGCCTACGTATGGATTTTGAAGTAAAACATTTATGGCATCTAAGATACAGTAAAAAATGTAGCATATCATGTTTTTTGATTTGTATATTTGTATATCTGACTTAGACTAATAATTATGGCTTACTTATACTCATCTGTGACAGTCATGTAAATTTGTTACCATTTGTTAAATGCTAACAGAAATCCACATTCATATTCACGCCTTTATTTGAAACATGTGTCTGCTTGTCAGCGAAGCTGTGTATGTGTGTCTGCTTCTGTGTGCGTTTGTGCTTCTGTGTGTGTGTGTGTGCATGCATGTGTGTGTGTGTGTGTGTGTGTGTGCATGAGATGGAGGAACTGAAGAGAAGTCTGGGGGCTCCCTTCTCACTGCTGCAGTCTCTCATCACCCCCCCCCCCTTTTTTTGCCCCTCCCCCAGCCCCTCTCCACAAGTCCCACCCGTCTGCTTTGATTCGCCGCCACGGCACAGCCTGCGTTTGAGCTGCTGCCTGTCATCGGCCATCCCCAAGCGAGGAGTGTGTACCACTGTGGGGAGGGTGGTTGGAGTGAGGGATGGGGGGCGGGGGGGGTTACTTTGACCCCCCCCCAGGGTAGGGCCAAGGGTTTGGGGACAGGGGTAGGGGGTAACGCCTGAGCAGCCTGCACCACTTCCTTATCTGTCAGAGAGCGGGCGCACTGAGCAGGTATCAGGTTCTGGTTGGGTAGCTGTCCTGTGACCCCGGCTACCTGACCCCCTGTCCCTGAGAGGAAGTGGAGTCCTTACGTCCACCAACCACCAAACAATACGACGATTCAGCCTCCACAAATATTTTATACACACATTCAGTTTTCACGTTTGAAAATTCTGACCATTTTATTGAAGCATATTAGATCAATTATTGATCAATTTGATTCAATGTCATATCACTGAAGGGTCATCATGATGTTGAAAAACCATGGGTGGCAGTAAAAATGTTTGACAACTTTAACGCTTTGACAACTTTAACTTTAACGCTTTTTGAAAATCAGTTGGTATTATGGTATTTTTTTTTAGTTTAGTGGAAAAGACTATTACTTTTTTCCAATATGCCAATGACATAGTAAAAAATGCAGTGGGGTTGTTAAGCATTCGATGTAAATCATGGAAATACATGGCCACATTAACAATACAGTAATTAAATTAAAAATGAAAAGAAGGAAAGTCCATGGTCCACCTAAAATGTGCTACATCCCCCAGCTTTTACAGCTCAGCCCGAGGCATGCAAGGAGGTGGCTACTTGGGTGAAACACTCTCAGAGCTCCAGGCACTGTGTGGCAAACCCCCTGTCACAATAGGGTGTCCAGCTTGGTCATTTCAGGTTCTGTTTACGTTTAGAGGTATCAACAATTAAAAGGAAGTTAGACTCTGAAAGGAAGAGTAGGCTATGTGTGACTCTGCCAAGCTACTCATCCTCTCTCTCTCTCTCTCTCTCTCTCTCTCTCTCTCTCTGACATCCATTAGCAGTTAGAGCCTACCTGAGGCTGTGATTTAAGGGGCATGCACACAGATCTTCGCCTAAAAGGGTAGGCAGAAAGAAAGACAAGTCGGAAAGGAGGGAACAATGGAAAGAAAGGCTCCATGTCTGTTTGAGGGTCACTTTCAAAAGGTGTCTCTGTGAAAAGCTCTAATCCAATAAGCTCCTGGGTGCTCTCTCTCTGTCACTTCTCCTCCCGTCCTGTCTGTCTGCCTGTCTGTCTGTCTTAACCTGTCTGCCCTCAACGCTTAATCTCGCATCATACTGCATACTACAAACTTGCATCATATAAGGTAATGCATGAGTACCTACTCTATTTGTCTTAGTATACTGCAATCCTACTAGGTTATGCATAAATGAGTGCGCACTACTTCTTGCATCATACTGCAATCATACTGTGTAATACATACTGTGTATACATGTATAGTTCTCTTCCCACCTCTGTTGTCGTCTGCGGTTTTTTAGCAGTCAGATAATAAAAATCTAAAAAATATGAGTGAATGGCTTTGTGTGACTGTGGTGTATCTCTCTCTCTCTTTTTTCTCTATTTATCTCTATCTCTTTCTCTGTCCCTTTTTCTCTCTCACGTACTCGCTCTCTCTTTCACACACACACATACACACACACACAAACACATGTATGGTATAACACACTTTCTTCATCTTAAGTCATTTATCATCTGAAAAATAACCTCCCCTCTTTCTGTGTGTGCGTGTGTGTCTGCGTGTGTGTGTCTGTGTGTGTGCGTGCATGTCTGTGTGCCTGTGTGTGTGTGTGTGTGTGTGTGTGTGTGTATGTGTGTATGTGTGTATGTGTGTATATGCATGTGTGTGAGCAACATCAATCCTTTGCTGGAACAGGAGACAGTGGGTGGGGGCTTCTAGACTGGGTTATAAATCATTCCCTTGCCTACCATACATGTGCTCGCTGCTCTCGCTCTGCCTCTCTCTGTCTCTGTCTCTGTCTCTGTCTCTCTCTCTCACACACACACACACACACACACACACACTCTCTCTCTCTCTCTCTCTCTCTCTCTCTCTCTCTCTCTCTCTCTCTCTCTCTCACTGTACTGAAAAGGGGGGTTGTCTGGAATTTGTCTTAGAGCTTGTCAGTGAAATTACCTCTCCATGTGACTTGTGTAGACATACGTATGGACATATCTTTTAAAATTTACTCCATTAACATGTATCAAACAAGTTTTACTGCTTTGCAAAATCAAGCAAGCTGGAACCCTGCAATCTCCATAAGAGGAGCCAGCCCTCCCTTGCCTTCCACCAACAAGGTGAAAGTGCGCGAGACGCACAGAGACAACCCTGTTAACACCTCCCCTGACAGGAGGAAACAGTCTGGACACTCCTGATGCCAATCACTCAATATCCCGCCCACTGCTTGACAGGGACTTCCTCTCAAAGATGGACATGTCTAGCCTGCAGTGAACTTGTGAAAGGTGCAATGCTCCCCTGATTAACAGCAATCCTTTACTAAATATTATGGAATACCTATTATTCAGGTATAAATGGATCTGGTAATTTCAAAATGTATTTCAGTATATGGACAGCACATTGACATGGAATTATGTTGAATTGTTTATTATTATTTTATGAGGACAGTTGTATAATTATACAGATGCATGCCTGATAAATATCAGCCTGAGAATGTATCTTCATACACCTTAGCTGGAGCATTGGTGGTGATAAGGAATCAATCTTGACCTTTGACCTCTTAAATCTTCTGTTGGATAACAAGAGGAAGAGTCTTTAAGACTCCATCTGATTGAAGCAGCCTGCTTTGACTGTAACTGAAATGGGAAACTAAAGCAAGAAGGGCAAAAAACAGTATGTATGTTGAATTCATCCTGACTTTACCTGTTTCTCTTTCCAGAAATTGGTGTAGGACACTGAAGAAAAATATTTTTAAGAAAAAAAGGAAAAACTAAATAAAAACGTGTAAGTTAGTAGGCTTAACATAAGTATAATACAGGCTGTGTCATTGACTAGAGAGGAGAGAGTTCAAGTTACGTTAGGTCTCACGGGACTCACAGTCGCAGGGAAGGACATTTTAAAATAAATTATGGGATTATTTTGTAATTTATTTTGTTATCCTTGTGGGACCAGACTTATGGGACATTCAGTTTATGTAAGGCCAGCCATATGACTTTGGTACATAAACAAATATATGGTATGGCACTAAAAACATACATATTTTTTACATTCAAATTCTTAAAGGCAGGTGCCCCTTAAACCCATAGTGATTGGGACTGCAGACCAACCTGACCCATCTGAAAGGAGATCAGGACACAATGCCAGTAGACCAGCATGCTACAGTCACCCTCACCACCCCTTTGCCCCTGCCCCACCCCTCCACCCAAGCTCCGCATGGTCCCACCACAGTAATTACATTGCCCCCTCCCCCTTTCTCAGGAGAGGCCGCATCAATATGAAAAGAGGGAAGGAAGGAAGTTTTAGGAGGAGGAGAATGGATGGAGCCCTGCGGTCTATATAATGATAGAGTAATGGGCCCGGGAGAGACTTAATGGAAATGTCGTTTTAATCTAATGGATTGGGCTTTAGTTAGGGAAGAGGAGGGAGGGTTGCAGTCCTGCCATCCCTTTCTCTCTCTCTCTCTCTCTCTCTCTCTCTCTCTCTCTCTCTCTCCATCCGCCACCTCTTCCAGATCCCCTATTCATCCTGATGCGGTGTAATGCAATCAGGGGCGGACAGGATTGATAGGCTGTCGATTCACATTCAAATATGCATTACACACGGCTGGACGGGGGGCACTAAAGTGTGAGTTTAACTGAGTGACCATTTAGACATGTGAGTTCATTCTAGGTACATCAGGGAAGGGTGACTTAAAAGAGTTATTACATCCCAACCAATAGCAAAGACCTCATTCAAGTTGTAATGTCAGATATAGTTGCAAACACTCAGAAAAAGTAAACATCCACACACCTCCCATTGGTTCCGTTAAACATTACACTTGAAGAAATGAAACATTACACTTAAATAAATGAAACGTTACACTTCAATAAATGACACATTACACTTAAATAAATGAAATCAATGGGAGGTCTCTGGTGTACAGATCTTTACTTTTTTTGAACTTTCATGTTGCTTTTGATTTACAATATAACTTAATATATAGTTGCAAACACTGCCAAGGTAGAAGCACATGTTAAACAGTCATACTGCGCTTTTTTTGAATGCTGACTTTTGTAAAAAAAAAAATCCCTAATATATTAAGGGTCGGGGGAAAGAGTTAATTGTAAGAAATGTGAGAAATGAATGGATTCCCTGTGAGGTCATTTCTCTGTGTGAGTTTGGCATTAGCATTAGCTCCAGCGACTCAGCACTTTTTTTTCCGAGAGTGTGCACAGGGGTCAGGGGTCAATGCTCGAGCCCACTGAAAAACTTGCCACCAAGCAGAGGTTGAACTTTGACCTCTGACTGAGGAGAAAACTCTACTGGTGTGGTGGGGAGACACCTCAGCAAACATATTACATTTCAAAATAGGACCTGCTGACGCCGCCGAACCCTTTCACTGCCTTCTCAGAAGCTCACAAAGGAAAAAAAAAAACGTTCAGAACAATCACAGGAGAGATACATTACACTCTTCAAGGAAGAACTCCCTTGTGGGGTCACTTTTAGGTATTCCATTTTTCCCCCCAAAACTCTATTACTAAATGGAAGTAGGAGAAAAAAGAGAAAACAGCAGGACAGAGGCTGAAGAGAAAGGGTAGAAGAAAAAAACGGACAGAAACTTTCACGGCGTTTAGGACGGTGAGTACTTTTCTGTAGTTTTGACAGCCATGGCACTTTCATGGTGGCTGCCGTGCTCATGTCTCGCGTGTATGATTGATGAGCGTTATTCAGCCGAGTGGGAGCCCCCGAATGAGAAATATGAAGAGTAGCTGCTAATTTGTTTAGCATCGATGGGCTGCGAGCGAGACGGCGCAGCCTGTGGGGGCTCCAGGGCCAAGAGCTCCTCGCAGGAGCTCCCGACACCAGTCATCCATCCTCACCCGGGCGCCTGTCAATCAAAAGCCAGCGGGTGGGGTTCTCTGGGGAAGGTGGGGGGTGGGGGTGGTGGGGGCACTGTTGGTTTGGGGTCAACCGCAGGCTCCATTCTCCTCTCCGAACCCAGCCTATTTACTCTGATTGACACCTTTTCAGAGCCTCGGTTGGGGGGAAGAGTGGTGATTTGGAGGGTAGCGGTGGTAGTGGTGATGCTGTGGAAGTGATCTAGGCTGGGGGATACGTGTATGGCAGGGTGGGTGGGGGTGGTGGTTAGGTTAGGTTTGACACTGCTGAGCTTAACTGAATGCCCACCCCCACCCCCACCCCCCGTGAACCGTGAATTCGCAGACATCCGCCAATCATTTCAACAATGACCAGACTCACCTCAGCCCTTTCTCTCTTGCCTGCAGTGGAAAGGAAGCATTCCAGAAGCACATATGTGATGCATATTTCCATGAAACCTGTACATACACATTGTCTTATTATTCATTTTTGACTGTTTTGATGTCCTGATAAAGAAATAATATGTTCACCATTTGAACAGGTGTCATTTTCTCTAAGTCCTGTTAGCATGTATGTAATGTACACAGTCGATCTATGAATAATGAGATGACCACAGACATCTTTGCCTTAAGGAATAAGACTGTGACACCAGTAATTTGCTCAATCCTGAAATGCAATGAATAAAAAAGGATATTTAGGGGCAAATTAGTAGTGTTGCAGACTTTATTCACTCACAGCGTACACACACACAAAGACACACACACACACATACACACACACATGCACACACAGCACAAACATTTATGTCCACAAAGTAAGGTTCCTTGCATCTGCAGTTGGTCAGCGACATCATCAATCTTACCCATACACTTTGGTTTACATGGTCTCGCCCCTTACCCCTCAACTTTAACCCCTAACCTCAGCTCCTAAAGAAACAACAGGTATCTTTGCAAAATCATCACTGTCTCTGTAGGATCATTTAAACATTGACGTGATATTATACTCAGTCAGCAGGAGCTAGTGTTTAGGGCTTAAAATAACATTCTCCCTAACCTTGCACTTTTTACATTTTTCCCCTGCGTCTGGTGCGTGAGTGTGTGTGTGTGTGTGTGTGTGTGTGTGTGTGTGTGTGTGTGTGTGTGTGTGTGGCTGCAGGACTAAAGGCATTGCTGTGGATGTAGCTCTGCATCAATTCCTTGTTCAGCTCTTGGGTGCACCAAAACAAACTGGACCACTTTTAAAATGATATTTTGTCCATTTGCATTGTAATTCTACTAGTTGTCTTAAAGTAACAAGTTCATACACTGCTTTAAAATAACCTTTAATTGTGAAAAATGGTGTTCAATGTGTCCTCCATAAATTTTGACAACCTCAATGATTAAAGAGAGATATAGTCATTTAAAAAGTGGTGCAGTTTTTTTTGGTCCACCCTGTGTATACCATCTCTGTGTAGCCCTAACAGAAACGATGCTGTTTAAGAGCACATGAAGACAGAGGACTAAGTAGAACATCTTTAATGTTGATGACATATCTCAGTTGGAATTAGCTCTTTTAGCAGATAGCAGAAATCTTTGCAGTAACACAGATGCAGAAAGATTATTTGTAATGGTGGTTAGAATCTGCACAATACTTAAAGAGTAGGATTATAGACTGCATATGATTCATCTATATACTGCATTCATCTGTCTCTGTCAAAGTGTGTCTAGATATGTTTTTGTCAAGGTTTCCACCCTCCTGCTGACACCCATGTGTTCAAATACCCTTGTTCTCTGAATGGTAGTTTGGTCTCTTGATTCTCTGATTTACCTTTGCACTATACAGCTTAATTGCCACAATTACAAGCAATTACGCTACAGAACAACCTCCTGGGGTGTATTCTCTTCAGTTTGCTACCAAAAACCCTTGAGGAATCACTCTGATTCATACCATACCCATTTTTGGAAACGGATGAAAAATGATTGTGTGTGTATGTGCGTGTGTGTGTGTATGTGTGTGTGTCTGTGTGTGTGTGTGTGAGAGAGAGAGAGAGAAAGAGAGAGAGAGAGTGAGAGAGAGAGAGAAAGAGAGAGGTCCGTCATTTTGTAGTAAATGGCTTTGTTATGTCGTGTATTTAAAAACATATTTTTCTCACTAATAACGGCTTAACACACATACTGTATGACAGCAATTTTTAAGTAGTAAAATTACTTATTATATGGCCCAAACTCCCTGAGGTGTTGCTGTGTGAGTCATTATTAGCCAGCCAATGAAATCAGGGAGGAAGAGGGAGAGAGAGAGGGAAAGTTTACTGTTAATGTTAACAAAATAGCAATGCTAAAACAAGGAGAAAGGTTCCTTCATGGAACAAAGTGATAAGCAAATTGTTTTGCATTGTTTTCTATAGTCATGCAGTGAACCTTGCCACATGAAATAAACTATTTATAACCAAAATGATGTAAAACAAATGGCAAAAATACTTCAGACTATATATAGTAACAAATGTATTTCATCCAATCTCTCATCCAAAAACAACTGTAACTTTTCACAATGGATTATTTTACAAGTAGTATCATATCATATTAAATATGAATAAACTTAGCAGAAATGGTAATTGACATATATTGCATCCTTTGTTAGAAAAGGCATGACTGCAAAAATGTACCTTAATTAAAATATAACTCAAAGACCATAATAGAGAAATTGCAGTATTGCCTATTTAGACTTTTTAGAGTATGTTGTGTTGCACTTGTAAACAAAAAAATAGTCCAGTATCATTTTATATTCATCTGTCCCATGAAGGTCTTTCACCTTCCTGGCACAACTAATGTGGCAGGTGAATCTGTGATGGGTCACACTAATTAGATCATCATCTTCCCACACTTACTTCATGTAGGGACCCCCACACAGTCTGCCACTGCTCCTGCATCATAGTGTGTTATCAGTTAGATGTACTCACAAACGCACACACACACGCACACGCACACGCACACACACACACACACACACACATACGCACACACACACACACACACACACACACGCACACACACACACTAATGACTCCCCTCAGCCCAGTATGCCTCCTAACCCTCACCCCCTGCCGTTAAGTCGATGTTTACTGGGATCCCGTTGGGACTGAGTTGATTGACACCTACCGAGAGGTTATCAGGTCACTGTTTACTAACCACTGAGATAACAAACAAAAAAACAATTAGGAACAGTGCCAGATAAGGCAGCCATTAGGCCCATAGCCTCATTAGCATGGCCACAGAAATCTGCCCCTTTGTGTCTGCGTGCGTTTGTCTCTTAACCGTCTGACCTGCTTGTCTAAGCTAATCAAGGACTGAAGCCAAATCCAGACATTTCTTGGCATTTTTTGCCGTTCTGAACAAGCTTCGCTGTAATAAAACAAATCATCTGTCATGACAATGACACTCCTCAGATATTGTTTTTAAAAAGGCAGTTTTAACCAAACTTTCCTTGCTGAGTCATGTCCCACTCTTATCCCACAATCACAGCTCAACAACACTACTACAAGTGCATTCAGCCTTGACCTATGTTAATTTCACCTCCAAGAAATCCTGGGTCCTCTTCCTAAAACATGGGCGTAATTTGTGGTATGGACGGTAGGGACATGTCCATACCAATTTTCAAAATGAGATCAATTTTTCAAGCAATTCCCTACCAATTTTTCCAACACATCACAATGATGATTTTCATACTGCCATGTTTGAGATTTTGACAAATTATTGTGCCCCCATCAATGTTGATACCAAACCTACACCCTTGCCCTAAAACCAACCTGTGGCCCAGTGGACCCCACCCCACCCCCTTCACCTCCCCCCAAAGCACCTCCAGCCACCCCTCACCCCAGCTGTCACCTCCTTAAGCCTGGCAGGCATGCGATAGCCTGGCCTCTGAGGATTTGGGGTGTCACTGGGAGCAGCCCTGAGCTCCTCAAACAGGATTGCTATGGGCTCAGGAGCTTAGCATGAACAAATATTAGCCGGAGAGATAGGCAGCGGATGAAGAAAAAACAACAGACATGGATCTTTGCGGAAGGGCCAAAGGGATGCAGGGTGGTGGTGGGGGTGGAGGTGTGGGTGTGGGTGTGGGTGTGGGTTGGGGGATGCTTGGTGGTGTCTGGCTGTGAAGAGGCTGAATGCAGTTTTATACTGGACACTGAACGAGAATGACAATGGGAATAAGCTTTTGTACATGTCAGGCTCTGGGTGCTCTGCAAAATAGGGCCCAGATTTTGAGAGTGCGGCAAGACTCTTGAAGTACACAAGTGTCCAAAGTGGTATGTTATATGCTTTTAAAAGCTATGTGTTCATTTAAAAAGCAAAGTGTTCCTTTACAATCTTTCCGGTGCTTATAAGAAACAAGAACTTCGATATTTTTTCACATTGACCCTGAAAGGAAGAGCTCCAGGCTGGATGTCCAGGGTTATGCAGCACCCTCTCAAGCACGTCCGCCACAGGTACCACAGGTATTCACTTTCATTAAATTGTCATTGAGTGCTGTTAATTTAATGTCTTCGGCCCCATTGTTACACTATATCTGAGGTTGCGGGCGGCAGAGACAGACAGACAGTATTCCATAACTTTGCTGTGCCTCAAACAAATAGGTTTGTGACGAAACTCCATATTTGTGGTCGAATGGAAAAAAAAAGACTTTTTTATCTTTCCTTTTTATCTTTCCTTGCTGTCTTGCAAGAGCCAGTCACAGAAGCATGCAGTGATCTAACGTTCCAAAGATCCCTCTCCCAACAAGAGCTAGCACGCTGAAGCTAAAACGATGATACTCTTGAACGATGAAGTTCCAACCTCATGTCAGACGTTTACGTTCCAGCACGCATGCATCACTCTTGTACTTATGTGCTGTGTTTAGCAAACAGGTTAACTGCTACATGGAATGCACAATAGACATTACAATGGAATGGAATGCACAATGAATCATGGGCATTACAATAAACTGAGATGGATCACCTGTAATATTACTTAGTACTAAAAGTCTGGTGGTTGGGCTTGAGACATCAGATTCCCTATTGCTTGATGTATGTTCCTAAAATTACATGTAATCAGCAGGTAATTGTTACTTCAAAAATAGTAAAAGCTCTAAAATTGGCACATAATTTCTCAATTAAGTTTAACCAAGCAGACTTTTATCATTGTCCAAATCTCATTGATTAAGGGAGGTGTAGATCAGGCATCCGCAAAAGGTCCATTTGAGTCATTTGAGCCATTTAAGTCAGCCATAATTCATATATACCTTCCACAAGTTAAGTTTTAGGATTGTATTACATGTCTTAGGCATTTATGTCATTCGATGTATGCTTTATACCTCTGTGTTCTATCATTATATGTTTCATGTCCTTTTCTTCTCACCAACAATAAATGACATTTTCAAATACAACAAGAAAAACAATTAGATAATGGCTATCATCTGTAACATCATAATGGATTGTAAGCTTTCGCACTATCAACCACAGTTATCACACTCACATTAATGTTCAAGTACGAAATATTATCACAAACAGTCAGTGTATGCAGATCTGTACTTATAATATGTGCAGTATACTGAATTCACTACTCAGGATTTACAAGTAAGATGTGGCAACACCTATAAACAATGAAGCTAATAAGAACAACCAAAGATTTGCATGTATAGTATTCTAACTCTTGATTTTCCATTTACTGTATTGTTAACCTAGTATACTAATTAGAACATTTTCTCCAGAGGTCACACTGATAATCACAACATTCTTGTTGGTTTGGTAACAGTACAGATCAGTAATAAGTGGGTAATTTTATGATCATTTATACATAATTTCATGGTAATAATATTTTTTGCCACATATTACAAGAAATTACTGTGCAGTTTCTAGACAACAACAATGCAAACTGCTTTGATTTAAAAGTATAATGACATGGTAATAATTTTCACTGCATGGTAATTACTTGTAATATGTGGTTGAAAAAATGATTACCATTAAATTACGTATAAATTACCATAAAATTACCCTCTTATTACTGCTCTGAAGATGAACTCACGCAAACCACATTCTTCATCACATCACGCAAGCCACATTCTTCTAGGTATGCAGCTTTTTCCAAATTCTGTTGTGTCTGTGTGTGGTTGTTGGGAGACATGCCTTAAGGCTGATGCTTTGAAGGAATGTAAAGAACCATTCGCCCAAATGTGGTTTGAAACCTGCTCACTTGAGGATGCCCATACCCTCAGGATTTTGCATAGGCATCTCGTCTGGCCTTGGAGGCACATGGCAGGCTACAGTAACATAAGACAGCTAAGCCCATGGAGGACCCTGGCATACGCGGGCGACATACCTGTGTGTGACACCTGTGTATGTGTGGTGTGTATGATGTGTGTGTGTGTGCGTGCGTGTGTGTGGTGTGTGGCCCTGGGTAACTGAGGCCTTCAGTGGAGCTGTGGTAAACAGGGCAAAGGGTACAGGGACTGAGGGGCAAAGCCAGTTTGGAATTGCAGGTTTGTGATTCAGGTCAGAGCAGACCTGCTACTCTGCATCGCTGCTCTGCCAATGTGCAATCAGTGGTTGCGCAAGACATTTTTCTATCCGGACAAAATGATAACAATAATACCATAATACCAGACATTTGTAAAAAGTACCAGACATAAATAGGTTAAGTAAACAATTCATATTAGGCATGTAATACCAAAAGTTTAAATGTGACTATGCAGAAATAATAGGGGTGAAATATATATATTTTAACCATGTTTATTAAGGAGGAATTAAAATAAAGTTTAAAAATAACACTGTGCATGTTTTCGCAAACATTGTCTATTCCATAACCAGTAATTAAACAAATATAGCAGATAACCTAAAAGTTAGGCAGCTAGTCTACTTTCTGAATCTAAACATCTAAACAACAACGGCCAAATACCAGCTATAGCCATGTAACACAAACTTCACCTGCAATTAGTGCAGAGGTCAAAGGTCAAATGGAACCATTGGTGTGGGTCTCAATACTGTCATTGGGAAGTTTTACTGAAGCCCTGACGCCTCTCTCTCTCTCTCTCTCTCTCTCTCTTTCTCTCTCTCTCTCTCTCTCTCTCTCTCTCTCTCTCTCTCTCTCTCTCTTTCTCTGGTACACCACCCCCATCCCACCCCAGACAAGATATTCAGCTTTTCAACAATGTATTTTTTATAGCAATTAACTGACATGGAATCCTTCCTCTACAACTTATGACTGGCATGCCTCTTTAACTATACACATACACAAAACAAGACAATGGAAACATTTCAAATATTTGTACTCATTTGAACTCATCATTAAACAACAGAAAGGGGCTGCAACCCCAACAATGAAATACATATGGGTATACACATAGTTGTGGCCTTTTAGCTGCATGTCCTCCTACCTGTAGGCATGAGCATACACATACGCATTACACAACAGGAGAGCTACTAAGTTCAAACCAATTACTCAGTGATGAAAGACTCACAACTATTGCCCCAGGAGGGTTGAAGCAAGCTAACAAATCCCCTTATACAGGCATATGTGTGCACGCGCCTGCACACACACACACACACACACCACAAACACGCACAAACACTCTCTCTCTCTCTCTTTCTGTTTCTCTCTGTCTCTCTGTCTCTGTCTCTGTCTATCTCTCTCATACACACACACACACACACACATTCTCTCTCTCTCACTCTCTTTCTATTTCTCTCTTTCTCTCTCTTACACACACAAACACATGCATACACACTTTCACAAACACACGCACACACACACCTACACACACACACACACACACACACACACACACACACACATACACAAAACACACAGACACACACATCACACTCCCTCTCTCTCCCTCTCTCTTTCTCTCTCTCTCTCTCACACACACACACACACACACACACATTCACACACACACACACACACACACACACATTTTCTGGCACAGGCAACAGACCCATCTGCCCTGCCCAGTGGATTCCTATATGCCAGCCAAGCACACACACACACACACACACACACACACACACACACACACACACACACACACACACACACACACACATCAACTCACACCCAATGCTGTGTTATTGTGAAGGTTGTAATTTAAAGGCAGACAGATAGGAAGAGGGGTGCATGTGAAGGTCAGTGTTGTCTTATCATGCCCTTGAGCTCACATTTAATTACTCCCTCAGTAAAGCTGCCTAAAACACACTTTACTGTGCCTCACAGCTGTGTGTGTG